>CM038040.1:40631087-40996087 GCA_021397845.1 Areca catechu
AAAAGGATAAGGGTCTGTTGGTGCCACTGATTCCAGAAACCAATACCTCATCACTACTAAAGAACAATTATACCAAGATGATACAAAGGATGCATAGGTGCATCAACTATTGCTTATTTCCACAATGAAGTCTAAAATTAGTTTAAAAGACAGACTTGCATAATTGTTGCAACTTGCAAGGGTCCTTTCTCTTACTCTTTAGCACCTAGAGGTTTATTCCGTTATCAGCAGTTCAACAACTTATCCCGCATAAATCAGGCATCACACTAAACATCATTCACAAGACATTTAAGTTACCTCCTAGCATATCATTTAAAACAAAGCTTATCACGATAAAATAAATGTGGTTATCAAATTTCGTTTGGGCTCAGCATGCTGTATTAAAATACTGACATCATGCTCAGGTCTAAAAACATTGAAGATGGATTCTAAAAGATAAACAGAATGGTACATTAACAGAAACTTAATTTTCCCAAAATGGGCACATTCATTATCTCGATAAAATGAAAATATAACCAATAACCTCCAGTTGTTTCATCTGATAACATTAAATGACAAACTCTGACCGATAATCTGTTAAAACCTTGAGAAGAAGTCTTTCAGTGAAAATGCAAGATACAGTATTTGGGAAAAACAAAATGCATGAAACAGAAAAACATGCCAAATTTTAGTCACATGAAAATATAATATAAGTTAGGGTAAAAAGTAAATAACCCCCTGCATTTTATATCGAGTTGCAAATAAACATCTCTAATTTCAGCAATCTTACTCTTACTCCTACATTTTACAGAATGTTGCAATCTCCCCTTCCAGCCATCTAAATTGGGCCCGACATCACCGGCGGTGCATACATGGCAAGTTATTTGCCGTTAGTGACTTATGTGGACCTATTTGGCATTTTTTGGGAAATGAAAAATGATACGGTAGCATGTACAGTCACTTGGCGCCATTTTTTCTGGTAAAAGGCTGATGAAGGAATGGATTTTTTATCTCTTTTGCTCTGTATATTCTCCAGCCATCTTGATCTCTCTCTTGTTCTCTCTCTACCATGAGTCATCTCCGATTCCCTATCCATTCCAGCTTCAGAAAAGGCTTCTTCTGACAAAGGGAATGTGGATTGTTCTAGCAACTTTCCAGTTTCAACCATCTTAGATAGCAGTCTTTGTGCTTCTACTGATCTTTCCCACTTCGGTAAGTGCACATAGAACCACATTGTAGCTATAAGCATCAGGATGCAAACCCATCTCTTCCATGTAAGCAAAAAGCTTTATTGCAGCATCGATCATCCCTTCTTTGCAAAGCCCCTTTATCAGTGTTGTACCTGTATGTGATAATGTCCACCTTATTCCCTTTTGACACCCATGATTTGAAGAGTTTTAGAGCCTTTTCTACCTTACCATCATTACAGAGCCCATTTATAAGAATATTACAGGTAATAACAATCAGTTTGAATGAATTCTCCACCATCTTATCATGAAACTGGAATGCTTTCTCCAATTCCCCTTCTCTACAGTACCCATGAATGATAGTATTGTACGTAGTCTCATCTGGCACCAGCCCTCTCTCCAAAACCTCATTCAATTTCTTAATTGCCTCCTCAGTCTTGCCCAACCTGCAGAGACCACCAATCACAAAAATTGTAGGTTGTTACATAGGGTATTATCTTTTCCTCATTCATCTCATCCCAAATCTTCATTGCCTTGTTCGGGTTCTCATACTTAAAGTATGCAGCAATTTCTGTGCCATAGCTGACCTCATCACGCACGATACCCCACTTTGGGGGACTACGGAGCAGTTTGCATGCTTCATCAAACCTCTTCTCCTTACAGAGGTTATGAATGACAGTGTTGAGAGTGAAAGTGTCCATCTTGAGACCTCTCACCACCATCTCATCCATCAAGTTGAAGGCTTTGGCCACATTCCCTGCTCTACAGTATGCACTGATCAAAGTATTGTAGGTTATGAGGTCTGGCGACAAGCCCTCCTCTTGCATCTTCCTCGGAGAATCAACTGCCTCATCCATCTTCCCTTCCTAAAACAACCCTTTGACCATAGTATTGTGTGTGACCAACGACGGCTTGACGCCCTTGTCCCACATCTCTTCCAAAGTCTGGGATGCCACCGAGCCAGTCCTCCACTCAAAGCACCCATTGATGAGCGCGTTATAGGTGACAATATCAGGCAGTACTCGGAGTTTCTCCATCTCGTCCTTCAACCGGAATGCCTCGTCCATTCGGCCCTCTCGGCAGAGCCCGGCAACAAACATGTTGTAGCTCCACTGGTCGGGAAGGAAGTTGGACGCCATCATGATCTCCATTGCCTTGGTTGCCTCCTTCAGCCAGCCGAGGCGGCAGTAGGCTGCGATAAGGGTGTTGTAGGTGGAGCGATCAGGGGACATTCCCCTTGGCCTTCATTTCAGCAAGCAGGGCATGGGCCTCGTTCTGCATGCTTTTCTTGCAATAGCCGTCGAGGATGGTGTTGTAGGTGATGGTGTCGGGGGAGCAGCCAATACCTTCCATGGTGGAGAGTAGGGCGAGGGCATCTGTACATGCCACTATATCATTTGCCACTTTTCAAAGAATATCAAATAGGTCTCCATAAATCACTAACGGTAAATAACTTGCCATGTAAACACCGTCAGAGAGGTTAGACCCAATTTAGGTGGCTAGAAGGGTAGATTGCAATATCCTGTAAAATGTAGGGCTGAGATTGCTGAAATTAGAGATGTAGGGATTATTTGCAACTCGGTATAAAATGTAGAAGGTTATTTACTTTTAACCCAATAAGTTAATAGATGCAAAATGTTAGCTCTTGAAATCGTTGGAAACTATGAATAATAGTATGATGGTCATCAGGCATGTCTCAAATGAAAATGGATACATTAACATTGTACCAACATCATGTACAACCAATTCTTAATAATATACATCAGTTAAGTGGCAAAGGCAAGAAAGATGTATGAGGGCGATGCAAGAGGGAATGAATCGCTAATATCCAGAAAACGATGGAATGACAACCTATTAAACAATTTAAAGACAATAGCAAAGGAGAAAAGTACCTGACAAATTAAATCACCAACAAGAGTCAGAAATGCAGATGTTATAGCTTTAGTTGTCACTGGATACTTGTCAAGTGCCATCATGTACCTGAATAAACTTAAATAAAGTTGTTATGACCTGCACTTTCTCTCTATTTATAACTGAATGACCAGTAATTTCCACCAAAAAGAAATAATTAGAGAATAGGAAGTGTGTAGACTTGGTCTTAGTAAATTTATATGCTAAAAGACTTTCGTGTTAATGAACTGGAACTATCATCAGATACCATAAGAACCACATAGTCCCTTCGCCTACAGATCAACATGGTTGAACTAAATCCGTACCCCTCTCTCTCTCTCTCATAATGTATACATGTACGAATTAATTGAGTCCACAAAAATATATAGAGACAAATCAACGACACAGAAGAGAAAAAAATGAGTAAAGAGTTATTTAGCTACCAATTTATCAAAAATTCAGACAAAGATATAAAATGACGTCATATCCACAAATATGGCCACGGATGCAAATCTCCTTAGGACATTCCAACGTTTACCAAGGCTTTCATAATATTTCTTCAAACGTTAAAATCAATAATTTCTTAGTGCAGTAGAAAGCTCAAAAAAGTATAGTTTCATGAGAGACCTTCATGAAAGATGGGGGAACCATATGCCTACTGCCAGACCACCAAAACCCTTAATTTTCCGCTTTTAAATTGCTCATAGCACTAAATTGTGGGAAAGATGGGGGAAGCAGTCCTTGGAAACAGAGGGAAAAAACAAAAAGAAACAAAAAAACGAAGCACTCCAGCAATTTATGAACATACATTACAGATCAACCGGCACAAACAAAATTAACTCCTGAAAAGCTTAACAAAGTAACAAAGGAAGTATCAAAAAAATAAAAGACTTTTATTACCATGAGAAGAAGAACCGATCATTCCCACCCTTCTCATCACCACCAACACCATCGGAGCCCCCATCCCCCGACCCCCTATAGCCACCACCCTCACCAGTGGAACCGGAACCACCATCCGAAACCGCTCGTAACCTAACAAAATCCCAATCTTTCGGCCCAAATCCAAATCCAAGACGACCCATATCCCGTAAACCACCACCAGATGTAGAATTGGGCAAGGATTGGAGGGAATAGCACGGAAATCGGACGCCCAAAAGACTTCTCCGACCCAAAATCGAAGAGATCGGGGTCAGATTGGCGAGGCGAGATATGGTTTTGGGGGGCTGAGGGAGGGCCTCAAAGGGGAGGGGAGATTTCCTAAGGATTGGCGCCATTCTCGCAGCGCAGCGAAGCATCGCGTCCGGAGGAGGAGGAGGAGGGGGTTTTAATCAGGGTTTTAATTCTTGAAACCCTCAGTCCGTAACGGGTGCCAAATAATGCACCTTAGAAAGGACCATTTCAGCCGTGGCTTGTGACGTATTATCCCAAGTAGCGTTGGAAGAAAGTCCAGCGGGGTGCCAATAAAAGAAGGAAGGGAGAGAGAGCCAACTCATTCTCATTTTGATTTAAATTAGCTTTGTTGCTAAGGGGATTGTTGTTCTAATGAATCAACATTCGAGCAAATAATTATTAAACTTGTCATCTATAGATTATTAATGATCTTTATTTGGTTAAAGAGAGAAGAAGAAAGAGTTATATGTGTTAAATTTATTTAAGCCATCCAAACAAAATGAGTTTAGCCAGAATGATCACTAACCAGAACTAATTCAGCAACCAAAAACTGTCACAATTAATCTATGTTTTATTTTATCAAAATTTATTTTATTGTTTAATAAACAAAAATATTGTCTGCGGTATAACTAATATAAGATGTTAATGTTATTTATTGATTTATATTTTATATTTAATGGGTTAAACACGAGTTGGATTGGTGAATTTCAAGATAATCTCAATATTAAATCTCAAAATTCGGGTTCAGTCTCACCTTATTGACTAATTTAGTGAGCCATTATTAAGTTGATGTTGGAGTTGTGTGATCTACTCATCAATGGTTTGTGATAATGTCCATTCACCTAACTAAAATATTTACTTGTAAATGAGTAGCATGCACTTGCTCTAACGTGGACTTCATAATGGCTTGCTTACTGTGCAAGCTTATGACGGGAGAGGTAGAATTGTAGTTGTATCCGAGCAGAAATCCAATAGATAGAATTGTAGTTGTATCCAAGCAAAAATTATTGGATTTCTCTTTTTCTTTTTTTTTTCTTTTTTTGCATTCAAGCTTGTAAAGGATTGCATTGATCTTAAAGTAGTTCGACCGAATAAGACTCAACAATCATACCCCCAGCACAAATAATATAATCAAAGATAAATCGATGCTTCGCATCTGAATTCCAACGAAATAACATGCTTGCAAATGACACGTCAAATATGAGTATGTTGACATTTTTGTACTATGTTATCAGATATGGGTTATAAAAAAAATTACTGAATTATCAGAGATCAATTAGAGTTATTGAGCTAATTTTCAAGACAGTAAACTAGAGAGAGCTTGTTTGCTAATATGAATGAATCATTTTACAACATTGAAGGGCTTTGTGCTGGTTGGAGGAAGGAGGATTTTCATTTTACAACTTTTCATCCATGCCAAACCCCAATTGCCCAACCTAATTTTATCTTTGTGATTTTTTTCTTACACTACCATCTTTTTGGACTCGTGAGATCGTTTCTATGGCTGTTCTAAAACCAGTTGGTACAAAACGGCATGTTCATGACAAAGCCTATTCAAACCTAACAGCAAAGTTATTAATCCACATTAGAGCATCCACAATGCAGACAGATGATGGTAAAAACTACAGGCAACAAGCACAAGTGCACCGCTGTTCTTAATTTAGCAGGGGGGTCTAAATATTAGAAAGTCATAACCGCAGAACTGTCATTAAACAAGAAATAATGTGCGTACATCTTTACAGATAATAATCCTAACAAAAACAACAGCCACACTGGAGTGAAATCTTCTTTCTAGTTGTGAGTAGAAAATTAACCACATTATTCAAGACGAATGATTTCATGCCTGAAAAGCAATCTTCAAACTAGGGAAACAATAAGAGACAAACCAAGACAATCCATGGCGAAGCAAGCAACACTTCAATGATCAGCAACAAAGTGCAAAAGATCTTCAGCTGTCAGAAAAACACGTAGAAAATGGAGACCATTAAACAATGGCATCCCAAATAATGGAATTGCTTCTAACCAAGTTTCAAAAGTTACTACAAACATAACAAAAGTCTATACCAACAATTCATCCATGCTTACTGCACCACCTACAATACATCAATGTGGACAAGCAAGATTTAGCCATCATCAAACCCTAGAAAACGACAGCAACAACTAAACATACCGCCACATATCTTCTCCTGCCAGATCATTTGTCCATTAGGAAAAGGTGCTATTTGAACAACCAATGGCAAACAAGTCCTCAAGCAAGTCCCATAAATGAACTCAAGGAAATTCAGGCATTTGACATGCACGAGGCATGTTGTTCTATGGATAGGAGTCGAGGTTCGTTGCTTGAGCAAGTGCAGATGACCTTCCAGCAGGTACTTGCTTGTACTCACTGCAGAAATCTTCATCCACAAGTACCTCTATCACATCATTCATGGTAGAGTGCTCTTTGGCATCCTCAGAGTTCTCGAGCCAATCTGACCCCTCTAGTAAAGCATCAGGCCTTGACAAATCTGGGCACGGTGAAATGTCTCCACCTCCCATATTTGGGGCCAAAAGATGTTCATCAGCAGCTACCATGATGTCTGAACCTGCAGGAACTATATCTGAATAACCTTGTCTCTTTGAAAAATGGCTTAAATTTAATTATAAAGGCTTGAATTTCAAAGCACAAATAATGCTCACTGGAAGGTGCTTTAGAAGGCTGAAGCTCATCCAGTGAACCACCACTAATGGGAGGGGTGCACTCGCTAGAGACAGAAGCAGCAGGTCGGCCCAAGGGCGAAATTGGATCATTGTACTCTTCCCATTCTGCCTCGCAAAAGTAAAACCGTGAACTTTCTACCATGTCACCCTGTGTAACAGAAAAACTTGAACTCTTCTCAGATGGTTGGTTCTTGCGTGCCTGTGCTTCATGAAGCACCGCTTCCAATAGACCACTGTTCCTTGGTGAGACACATTCAGATTGCACTGACACAGTTGCTGGAGAAGACTGGATATAGGTATCAATTGCCTCAGGAGGTGGGGAAGGGCAAGCAACCCAGCTACTAAGATCAGTTTCTGGATATTGGAGTGAAGGGAGCTCCAGCTTCACAGTCCCACCAAGGGGCCTGGAAGCAGAGAAATTGCCATATAAAAGGGCATGGCTACAAGGGACTGCACCATCAAAAGGCACCATGATCTTGCTGCTAGGTTCCGGATCATAGGGATAACCTAAACCAACAGTCTGTGGGATCTTTTCAGAAGGCTCATGTGAAAACTGCTCAAATGTAGGAAGTCCATGAGAGCCGGTACCATGAAACCCAGGAAGTACAGATTCAGATTCTTGAAGCCGCTTGACATTGTTCCACATTGGATTCATGAAGCTATTACTTTGGGATCCAAAGTCCTGACTCAGCATGCTGCTCATTGAAATATCTGGAAATGGCGATGCATAAGATAAAGCCCCTAGATCGGCATTGAGGTTGTCAAATATAACATCAGGAACACTGAAACAGTTTCCTTGCAGGACCTCATTGGGCCGTTTTTCACCAGTGCTATACTCAGTGGCAGTCTGAATTTGTTGGTTCTCGCTTGAAGCTTGGAGACCCAGATTAGGAGGATAAAGGGGTAAACCAGCTCGCTGGCGTCTCTTGATCCGGGTGTTCCAATAGTTTTTTATCTCATTATCTGTCCGCCCTGGTAACTGGGGAAAATTTGAGATGAGTTGCAGAACAAACTAAAAAAATATCTAAGAAAACTTGGTAAACTTGTAATCGTGAACAAAATACCCAAAGAAACTGCCCAAAAGCATACAACAAAATAAAGACTTATGTGCAATCAAGAATAAACTGTGAAATAAAATAAGCTTTTTTTTGACATAAATAAAGAGGCTTCCCCAAATCATGGTTCAATAAACTTCATTTACACACACACATATATATATATAAACCTTATGCTGTGCTTAAAACAACATATTCATTTAAGAAAAATTGGTGAATCCTCTTATGTTCCTTTGTTCTCTGTCTTAGACATATTATAGAACTTCATGCGTATACTTGTGTTGCTGCTGAACTTCGAGGTTATGTTGAGATCGGTAGGGATGAGGAAAAGCTGAGCTCGGTAAGGTCGCTGCTGCTCCTCGACTGCTGGACTTGAAACAAAGTTCTCTTATTGGAGTTTTTTTTCTGGTGGAGACCCTTCAATGCTCAAGTTAGAATTCAGTAAATGGTAGAAGAGAGAAAGAGGATGAGAAAAAATGAGAGCTATAGAACAAGTGTCCAAAGACTTACATGAGGATCCCCTGCCCTCCCCTATTTATAAAGGGAGGTCGCTAGCCATTCCCACGATGAGCAAGACGTGCAGTAGGGGTGGCAATCGAGTCTGGTCGGGTATAAATGGGTCAGTTCATATTCAAGTCGGATAAAAAAAGACTCAACCCGAACCCGAACCTGGCCTACTTGTTAAACATGTTATCCAACCTGACATGTTTACGATCTATTTATAACTCATTTTTTTAAAAAATAAGCAAAAACTCGATCCATTTATGACCCGTTTAAAATCCAGTTTTTTTAAAAAAAGGAAGGTAGAGAAAAACCTGCCACCACAGTGCCATCCGGCCTTCTTCCCCATCATCCTCATCGCCTTTGCCCTCCATAAGCTCTGCTCCCGCTTCCTCCACCACCATGGAGGCAACCAAGAACTGATTTAGGCTCGCCCTTGCAATCTCCTCCCTCCTCGCCGCTTCCTACGCCGTCCTCCTCGTCCTCACCCTCATCCACCTCCTCCGACCCCAATGGCAGCTCGCCGAGACGGCCTTCCTCCTCCAATCCCTCTCCCACCTCACTGTCACCGTCCTCATCATCCACAAAAAGCACTTCCGGGCAACCACCCTCCCGACGACCCTCCGCGTCTTCTAGGTCGCCTCCAACCTCCATGCTCCTCGCTGCCCTCTTGTCCACCTTTGCCATCCTCCGCTTTGTTACTGCCACCCCGATATGCCCCAACGACCCCCTCTCCCTCGTCACCCTCGACCTATCCATCCCCCTCCTTGCCATCTCCAGCTCCACCAACGTCTCAGTCGACCACCTCCCCCGCACTGAAGAACCGTCGGCCCGGTCTAACGCCGACAACCAGAAACCCAACATCACTGCCCAAGAAGTCGGGGATGGAGGGTGGGGGAGGGGAGGGAGGGCTCCAACGGTGGGAAAAAAAGGGAGGTGGGAGCCAGGAGTTTTGAATGACCTAAAAAAAAGCATGATATGTGGGCCTCCTCCGTCGGGGGAGGGGAGAGAGGGCTCCGACGATGGGAAAGAAGGGAGGTGGGAGCCGAGAGGAGTTTTGAATGACCAAAAAAAAAAAAGCATGATCAGTGGACCTCTACACGAGGTCAACGATCATATCTAACACCGTGAGGTTTAAATTTGAAAGGGACAAGTGGAAGCACAGAATGAAATCCCATGCCACAAAATGAAATCCATTTAAATTTTAAGCTGATCTTTTATATTTATATATATAATAATTTAATTTTAAAAAAATAATAAACAGGTTAAACAGGTTATGCAGATTGAATATTTTAAACCGAAACTCGATCTATTTAATAAATGGGTTAAATTGGTTGATATGTTTATAACCCAAACCAGTTTAAGCTCAATCCAAACTTGTTTAAGATGAGGTCGAGTTGATAGGTTGGGTCATATTTTGCCATCCCTAATGTACAGTAATTGCACATCAATGGTTAGTTCAGGGTTAAATGAGCCATAATTGCTATCCACGTGTCCGGAATTTTCAATTAGAACAGCATCGCACTACATAAATAGCCCATACCTATATCACCTAACCTTCCCATGTCAATGTTGTACATGGCTTAGCTTGACATCCTATGGATCAAGCTTGGGAATTGCAGAATTTCAGCTATATCTAGTTTAGGACTAACATTTCAATCTTAATTTACAATTAATTGGTAGTGTTGTGGTACCAACTGCATTGATACCATTCTCTTGAAAAAATCACTCGTGTTGAATACAAATCCCCGTTCCTAAGATCATGATTGTCAGTGTCATGCTGCAAGAGGAAGAAGAGAAAAAATAAAATAAAATATATAATCAATTAGGCAAGCAAGGTTTTATTATGAGAAATAAAACTTCCAAGATTGAAACTCTCACTCTCAATCCTATACAATTTTCTCAAAAAAATTCCAAATCCCTTTCACAAGCTCTTACCTTTCATCCTTACAGACTTTCTAGAGATCCTTCACCACCCTCTGGATCCTCACACCTCATCTCTATCCCTCTTGCCTCAATTTTAATAGCCTTTGACATAAAGAGCATTTCACCATGAATCCAACAGTCGAAACCATGTCCAAATCGGACTCCTAGATCACCTGGAACAAGATTTTAACTGCGGGACTATTTATGGCCATCCGATCGGCTTCCATCATGCTGCAAATGCCGTTGGACAATCCTGATCGGAGTCCGATCAAGCCATGGCCATCGGATCCTCGCCGGCGACACACGCTACCATCTGATTGCAAAACCAGCGCGCATACACCACGATTTCTGCATTGTAGACCGCCATCCATCACTGTAGACCGGCATAAAAGCTCTATGGACCAGCCGGTGCACCAAGCATCACATGGGTTGGGAAAAGAAATGGCCGCTTGGGCCTAGGCCTGGTGTCGCACGCGGGTCTGGCCTGCTGCAGGTCTTCTGGGCCGGGCTTGCTTGTGTGGACTGTTTCCAGCAGGTTTCTCACCTGTTTTGGGCTTCTTCAGGCCAAATTCAAGATATTTTTCCCAACAGGTAGGAGGTTTGACTGATGAGGATTATAACATTATAGTTCCAAGCAGCTTAGGCTTGGCAAATATTATTTTTTCATTCAATTGAGTTACCAAATGGTAGCCTGATTTTAGGTTGTATCAGATGGAGGGTGAAGAATCAAGGGAAGCCAAACCTGATCCAGATTCAATCTTGACTCCAACCCTTATTTTACCATCATAAACCCACATAACCATCATAAGATGTTTAAGTAGTGGAGTAATTAAAGTATGATTCCAAGCCTACACTTTCATCGAGTCCGCCTTGTAAGGTCAAGTTTGTTATGGACACCAGAAGATAATTTTCAGTTAGAATAGCATCCTACTACAAGCATAGCCCATACCCATATCACCTGATCTTCTCATGTCAATATTGTACATGGCCCGGCTTGACATCTTCGGATCAGGTTTGGGAGCGGCAGAATTTAGGCTATGTCTAGTACAGGACCAACATTTCAACCTCAATTTATAATAAATTGAGTTTGGATAGGATGCTTGACCAAAAAGGATTATAACATTATAGTTCTAAGTGGGTATGCTGACTCCCACTAGAACCATTTACTTCTAGATTAGCGCAAGAAGTTTACTCTGTAGTGATACTTATTATATATCATTACTCTACTTAGTCCTCAATGGCTCGTGCTCTGTACTTAGTTCTCAAATAGCCAACACCTAAATCAAGGTACTAATTGCTACATAAATGGAATAGTTTTTAAATCAGTTTATCAATAGAACACCATTCTCTTTCATGTTTAGTATTGTTGATCGGTAGTAATGAGAAAATTAGCATAAAAACCAAAAACGAGAATCAGATGCAAGGCTTATTTTTTAGTTTATGTTTAACAAACACATTTGCATTGCATGTTTGTGATTTTTTATAGAACTTTCTAAGTTATTATTGAAGAGTTTCCACTGAATCTTCTTTCATCCTTGATTTTTCAAAGAAAAAAAATTACTATGATCTACATACTATGGTTATGGACTTGAAACTGGAACAACACCAGTGCTAAGAAGTAGTCTGCTAGTGGGATGGAGCAAGCAATACCAAATGCAGGCCAGTCAAGCCGATTCAAGATATATCCATACCCATCTCCATTGATAATTAAATCAACTCATACATCTCAGCTTGATCCATTGCCAACCCTTCTTACCGTGGGCCCTGAAGTAGGTGATCTGCTTTCCTCCCACCACAGTAAGACATACTCCACCATCATAGCAGAGTTGGAAAAGTCACACCTCGACTCCGAAGTCCAGAAAACCAGAGCTCAAAAGACAATCTTAGCTCAAAACACAAGACAATCTTAACCACTCAGTGAGGCCAAGGATAACAGACTAGGAATTAGCATTTAGCAAGTTGCGTACAAGAACGTCCTTACCCTATCAGAGTGTCACTATAGAGGCTAAACTGGTTCCCCAATCATGATCCCCAAAACTTGTTTCCTACAGCATAACAAACTCGAGCCCAGAATTGGTGGAGAAAAAGGTGGCCACTTAATATAGCACCCTAAAAGCATAAGTTTTCCATGGCAAGAGTATGATGTGTTGTCATCTACTTGTTACAAATTTCCCCCATGAGGTGCATATATTTTTAACAGATTCAAACAAAAGATATATCAAACACTTCCTCAGCCAATGCCAACCTAATCATGGGCAGAGCTAGGAGAAATAGAGGGCCAGTTGCCCCAGCTAGAATTCTAAAACATTCTAACTATTAGCTATTAGTTGGCCTTCATGAAGATTGAAGGGCTAGCAGTTTGATCAACCCTTGGATCTAAAATTTCTTTCCCTTTTTTTTATTGGGGTTTTTCACCAATCTTAGGTATGAATCTAATACAGCTCTTTTAATCATATCAAGTTCTAACCATAATGGAATCAAATATGCAATAAATATTCTTAAATATTGGTAAAACTAAAGGAAACAATAAAGGAAGAGGACAAGAGAAGAACAACTTATTGGCAATTTCAGAACTTGTAATTCTGATAGAAAAATCTAGGTGAATAAGCTGCATTAACATTTAACTTATGAACTCCAGCAATCGTTATTTTGTTTTTGAGAGAACTTTTCTTTCTTGGATCTACTCTCTTATATAAGAGAATGAGTTCAAATTACATATAATTTTTCTTCTCTTTTTATGGTCAAGTGGAGAGTTTTTGTTTCTTTTTTTTTGCAGTTCCCATTTATCATGGGCAAGTAGAGAAAGTAGAGATGACGAAGAGCATCACTTTTTTTTCTTTTAATAATCATATGCTTATGCTCTTGTTGTTATCTTTTTTTTTAATTTAAAGTGGAGAATGAACGAGCACCAATCTTCTAGCCATGTATCTTTCTTCAATCTTCTTTCTCCATTTTTCTAAGTCAAAATTACAAATATTTGATTTCTAAGCTATTCTCCTAGACATCCAATTATAAAATCATGCAATAATATATTTCTCTCATGCTTATAGCAGCTGATAAGTTTCCCATCTAAGAGTTAGTAGGTGGGCATAAAGATGTCGATTTAACAAAATATAGAAATATTACCAAAAAATCAAAAGTGTGCCATGAAATATGCAAAAAGGAAAAATAGTTAGTTTACTATCAGAAAAAAACTAAAATCTTTCACAAAAAAACAAGAAGCAACATGGAGGAGGAAATGACATAAAATATAGTAATGACAATGACAGGTACAAAGAACATAGTTGTTCTGTACATTAAGAATACATATCTTAAATTTAAAAATTTGGTAATTGGTGTCCCTTCCAAAAAACATAAATAAAGAAAGAAAAATCCTGGCTCACCAAAAAAATTCAAGCATGATAAAAAAAAAAAAAGGAGGCATGCACAAAAATGTTTCCTTTTATGTCAATCATAACAAAAGAAACATGGTTGGATAACTGAAAGGATGATAATTATTGTTAGCTTGCCTGCTTTAATCATCCTGTAAGAAAAAAAAAAAGAAAAAAAAAAGAGTTGGTACATCTTCTTCAAACTATCATAAATGAAATTTATTATATTTAGTAAAAAGATTGATAGAGAAGCCCCTTCTAGAGTTTGAAACAGAAAGAAGAAGAAGATCATATTAATAATGGAATAATTATGTGCATAACTAATGTGATAATAACATGATCTGATCTGAACCCAAAAAAAAGGCAAAAATAGCAATCCAGTGGACTGAGACCCCTATGTTAAATTAAGAAGAGAAATTTAGCCTAATCTTAAACTCACAAAGGACTGATTTGTTGTTTGCTGTTTGTCACCATAAGAAATTAGTGGTTTGGGGTTATAAGTGGAGGCCTATGGTCCTATCAGCTTGCCATCAAGTGTTGTGGATCTTTTCTATATAATTATGATATTAGAGTGGAGATAATTGAATGGCCTGTGGCATTTAATAACATAGAGTTGACAATGGAAGGTAGATGTGAGGAAGAAGGGAGTGAGATCGCTGATCACAATGTAGTGCTCACTCATGACAAGATACTTAAATGAGGATCAGAGCAGACACAAAAAATCTTAATGTCTAAAAAAAAATGATTAGCCTGGTCATGATCGAATTAAAACAAGCATGTCTATTAACACAATCGGTCCAATTGGATGGATTATATGTTTCTATTGGGGGGGAAAAACTATCCATAAGTAATGATCAGAAGATGTTGCATAAACATGCTGTGTTGGGAAAAGTGTCTCGAACTTGGCCCCTAAAAAAGTCTAGGACAGGTGACAACCCAGCCAGAATAAGCCCAAGAAGAAGAAAAAAAGAAAAAAAAAAAACCTTTTTGGCCCAAATGACAGCCCAGACCGTGCGGCCCAACCTGGTGCGTGTGCACAGGCGCGGGCAGCCGGCCCAGTACCAAGCAAGAAAGGGCACGGGTGCGGGCGGGCGTGTGGCGGCCCAAGGCCCAGGCGGTGGTTCCTTTCAGCCCGTTCCATGCAGAGTTTGTGGTTTATGGGAATTTGCATGGCACACGAGCAGGGAAAACTCGGTCTACATGCGCAATGAGGAAGAGCGGGCAGCGCAGCACAATTTGCAACAGAATCCGATGGTCAGGAGCATGCCTGATACTGTTCCGCATGATTTGGGCTGATCCAGCATGACCTAAGTCACAATGAATAGCAATCAGATGGTCACAAGTTGATCTAGAATCAGACTGGCATTGGAAGTGCTATAGGACTCCAATTTGAACGCAATTTGGACATTGGACTCTTGGTAAGATGCTTTTCGCAGCGGTGGCTGCAATAAATGTGGACAGAGAACCAAGCTGAGTGTAAAGATCAAAAAAATATTGAAGGATTTCTAGAGAGCTTGTACGAACTGAGAGTTAAGAGCTTGAGAGAGGGATTTTGGGATTTCTTGTTGAGATAACTGTACAGGATTGAGAGTGAGAGTTCCAATCTTGTAAATTTATTTTTTCTCATAGTGAAACCTTGCATATCCAAATAATTAAACTTTCTTTTATTTTTTTCTTCTCCTGCAGCATTGATACCAATAATCACGATCTTGAAAACGAGGATCCGTATTCCACACAAGTGATCTTCCATGAGTGGAGTCAGTATAGTTGCTACCACAATAACTGGTATCAGAGTCCTGGTTGTCCGTGATTGATTGAGATCAAAAAAGATGGCGAGCACAATCAAAATTGACATCAACTGATTCGATAGGAAGAGCAATTTCTCCTTCTGATTAGCAAAAATGAAAGATGTGCTCATCCAACAGGGGTTGATCGATGCTCTCTTATACAAAGAGAGACCAGCTACCGTGGAAAAGAAGATTTGGAGGCGGCACCAGATACAGGTAATGAGTACGATCCACTTGTACCTGGCAAATGAGGTAGTGATCCATGTATTGAACAAGACTTCTCCGATGATGCTATGGATGAAACTAGAGAAACTGTACATGACGAAATCCTTCATCAATATGTTATTCTTTTGGAAGCAGTTCTACTAACTACGGATGATCGAGGGACAGAGCGTACAAGAGCACTAAGTAACTTCTAGAGAATCTCACCGATCTCCTCGGTATCGATGAAAAAGTTGAAAAGAAGATCATGAAGTCTTGCTTTCATCCCTACCGTAATCCTTCGAGTCCTTGGTGATTGCTTTTCTGGTGAAGAAAAATATCATTAATATGGAGGAAGTCACCTCAACATTATTCCAGAACAAGATTTTCTAGCAAGAAAGTCAAGCTTCGAGTTCAAGCGAAAACTCGGCATTTGCGATTTCTAGAGGAACAGTCGGCAAAAGGGAGAGCGACAAAGGACCACGAGACGAGTGATCCAAGTTGAAGGATACAAGCAAGATGAAGTATTACCGGTGCGACAAGCTGAGACATCATGTCAAAGATTGCCTGCAGCTCAAAGATCAAACAAGGGCTACTGCGACAGTGGCCGATGGTAAAGGATACTATAGTGATATACTCATGAAATTCAACAAGATATTTTCTTCTTCCAAGTGAATTTTAGATTCTACTTGTCCATACCATATTTGTTATAGAAAGGAACTATTCAACTTTCTAGAGAGAAAATGATTCTGTCCACTTGCTAGACGGATCAAGCTATGCAATCAAAGATATTGGGACAGGCAGCATGAAGATACATGATGGGATGGATAGTGAAGAAACTAGACGAGATCCAATGCATACTTAGTTTTTATAGGAATCTAATTTTTCTCGGTAAGTTGGATTCAAGCGGCTACACATAAAAAACCGGTGATAGAGCGCTGAAGATCTTGCATGGAAATAGAGTCATTTTGCAGGGAAAGAAGCGAGAGGGCACTATCTCTTGATGGGTAGTCTAGTGCGAAATAAAGTTTCTAGTGCAAATAGGAGCTTAGTGCAAAGTGAAGCTCTGAGAGCAGGTGAATCGGATACGAGATAAAAGTCTTGAAAGAATAACAGGCAACGTCGCAAGATGAAGTTCCTATTATCACAGAAGGCTTATCCAAGCAGGTCTGAGATCGAGGTGAGCACAGCACAAGACGGAGATGGAATCGAGCGGCTTGGCACCACTCTTATGTTTGCCAATCCATAATCAGCAGGTATTTATAGACATGAGGGCGAGATCCTTCAAGAGCTCTCAAAGTCGAGTGAAAACTGAATTTCGAGACAAGATGAAAATTGTTAAAAAAAGCATCTCGAATTCAGTCCTTGAAGAAGTCCAAGACAGATGAGAAGCCTAGCCAGAACAAGCTCAAAAGAAGAAAAAAGAAAAAAAAACTTTTTTAGCCCACAAACCAGGCTAGCCCATAGGCCAGACCACAGCCCAGACCGTGCGGCCTAGTGCAGCACGTGCATGCGGGCGCAGGTAGCCAGCCCAAGTGGGCACGGGCGTGCGATGGCCTAAGGCCCAGGCAGTGGTTCCTTTCAGTCCGCTCCATGCAGTGTTTGTGGTCCATGGGAATTTGCATAGTGCACGAGTAGGGAAAACACAGTCTACACATGCGATAAGGAAGATCGTGAGGCACAGCATGATTTGCGATAGGATCTGATGGCCAGGAGCATGCTTGGTAATGTCCATGTGATTTGGACCGATCCAGCGCGATCTAAGATGCGATGGATGGCGATCGGATGGCCACAAGTTGATCTAAATTCAGACTCGTGATGGGAGAGCTATAAGACTCCAATTTGGATGCGGTTTAGATCATTGGACTCCTGGTGAAATGCTCTTCACAGCAAAGGCTATAAAAACATAGACAGAGAACCAAGCTGGATATGATGATCAAAAAATGGTAAAGGATCTATAGAGAAACTGTAGGGGCTGAGAGTTGACAGCTTAAGAGAGGGATTTTAGGATTTCTTGTCGAGAGAACTCTATGGGATTGAGAGTAAAAGTTCTAATCTTGTAAATTTATTTTTTCTCATAGTAAAATATTATATATCCAAATAATTATGCTTTCTTTTATTTTCTTCTTCTTTCTCCTACGACATCGATACCGATAATCATGATCCTGGAAATGAAGATCCATATTACATACGAGTGATCCTCCGATAAGTGATATCAATGTAGTTGCTACCAACAGGATGATTGATACATATGACCTTTAATCAATATTGCTCCAGTATTCATCCCCAATGACTAAATTTCGGATAATACATGAATTGCATCAATTCCTTAAGGCAAATCTAGAAACTATATTACGCTTTATTAAATCAGATCAAAATCAAACATTGCTCATACATAAACCTGTACAAAAAAAGCACACACCGTAACACTGATTGAATAAAAAGCAAACTGAACCTACTTGTGCAGCCATCCGAGCCCATTTGTTCCCCAAGCTAGCATGGAGTTCAATGATCAGCTGCTCCTCTTCCAGTGTGAAAGCACCCTTTTTAAGATTTGGTCTCAGATGGTTAGCCCATCGCAGACGACAGCTTTTGCCACATCGAAACAGCCCTGAGTGCTTCTGGACAGCATTCCAGTTTCCCTCTCCATGCTTCTTGACATAATCATTTAAAATTGCATCTTCTGCAGTTGTCCATGGTCCCTTCTTCAAAACTTGGCCTCCTCCTGTAAGTGATTCCCCACTACTACCTTCATCAATCAAAGGTGAGTCGGCCTGGTCGTCACTTCCATTTGAAGTGCGATTCATATTCCAGAATCTGATTTCAAAATATAGCTTGTTAGTCATCGAAAATCGGAAAGGCAGGGAGAACTCAAGACACTAAGGAAGCCAAAAACAGGGAGACAGATAAGTATTTTGAAAAATTGATTGAAGAGCCTCAACAAAGGCAAAGAATAGTTCAAGACAGGACCATCTTAATTTTTCATGGGATACAAAAACTTAAGGAGCATAAATTAATATTGCAAGCTGCCATGAATCAGGAAGCGACCCAAAAAAAATGTCAAGGAAGAAAAGAGTACTGCAGAAAGAAGAGAAACCACCGAAGAAACTTAACGACAAAAACTTAATGGAACCAAAAAAAAAATGTCACAAGATCCTAAGGGATCTACAGAAACCGAACCAGATCCCGGTTCTCTTTTTGGAAAAAAATTAAGATTAAAGAAACCAACAACAAAATCAGCATTTAAGACGATCACATAAGAGTAAAAAAAGAGGGTATAAAAAAACCAAGATCAATAAATAATAATTACCTAACCAAAATTTTAGTTTTGCTTCCGAAAACCACGAAGAAAACTCAACCCGAACTTTCCCTCGAACCCTAACCCACTCCTCCAAATTCACCAAAAACAAAGAGAAAATAGAACTCGAACAAAACAACCAAGCCCCTGAAACCCAGACCAAACCAACAAATCACCCGACGCCACCATCAAACTCCTGACCACACCGATCTCGCCCCTCCGTCCCTCCACCGCAGAAACCAGAAACAGCTCAAACCATCTATAAAGGATAAAATGGCAGAGCCAGAAAGCAGTGGAAAGCGAGAAGGATTAGAGATTTACCGAAGCCAGCTCGAGATTTGAAAGAGAAACGGAGCCGATCGCTTCGCCCTCGCTTTCTCTCCCTGCTTGCGTTCCTCCCCTGCCCGTGGCTTCGGGCGGACCCAATCAAACGCTACGCCACGCGACCTCCACCGTGACTCAGTGACTCACGCTTTTTTTTTAATTATTATATAAGCAAAAGGAGTGAGAGGGAAGACTCGCGCTCCTTTACATGCTTCTTTTTTTTTTTTTTTCAAAAACATTTATTTATTTATTTATTTAATATTTTTAAAAAATTTATAATAAAAAGTGATTTGTTTAAGATGATGGTCCTATTTGTTAGGATCTCATCGTCTTTTATATTCTAGGAGGCCAACAGCCTTATTGATCTATAGGATTGGGATATCGGTATATCCCTGATGACAAATAGATACGAAGATAAATTAAATATTAAAAACATAAATATAAATAGATTAATTATATATATTTTAAATAAAATAATTATAATATTATAATATATTATATATATATGAAAATAAATTAAATATTAAAAATATGAATACAAATATAAACATAAGTTCGTTAATTATATATATCCTAAATGAGATGATAAATAGGTATGAAAATAAATAAAATATTAAAAATATAAATATAAATTGGTTGACTGTATATATTCCAAATGCATGGTTATAATATAATGATAGACTTCATCATAATTTATGACCGCAGCAAACTACATATCAACCTCTTAGTCCCAACATAAACCATGACTTTAAGATATATTATTAGTGCACCGTAGCAAATTACATATCAAATCAACCTCCTGGTTGCTATTCAAGTTACATAAGAGCCGGCTAGAAAGAAGATATGGTACCATCCTCGAAGGTTGCACTATATCTTAGAAATATGATAAATATATTGATAGGTAATGAGATACGGTTATCTAATCGAAAAATCGAATATAAAGTTACGGTCTATATCCTTAAGATAATTTCGTCTTGTAATAGTGCTTACGATTTATGACGATTGTCTCCCAGAATACAACGGTCTTCTTCTAGTGAAAGCAGCACAACAATTTACCAGAAATTCGAACCAGTAATACTTTTCTCTCTTTATATGCACTATAGCTATACTCTATTATTTAGAGTATGCAAATGCCTAAGAGATTGTACTATAGCTATACTCCGTTATTCAGAGTATACAAATACCAAGAAGAATGAAAGAAAAGGATTGATCGGAATAAATGAATGAGGAACAATAACCTATTTATAGCCTTAAAATGCCTCTTGAAAGCAACTCTTTTGATGCGATCGGAGAGAATTACCGATAGCTTTTCGTAGTGAGATACGTCTTTTATTAACAGTGATCTGAAAATCTCACGATCAATACGTATATCGGAAGCCATGATAGGTTGTTTCGTACTGTGATCTAAAGATCACACGATCAGCGTGCTTCTCAATGCATCGTTTCATGATCCGATGTCATCCGTGATCATCAGAGAACAGATACGTAATTGCATTATCAACGTCTCTGGATGCATAATCAATTATTTCGTGATTTCTGAAATCCCATCATCCGAGTCGGCTCGAACCCTCGAGTCGACTCCTTGTTGAAGAGAGCACCCTGTCGAGTCGACTCGAATCCCTCGAGTCGACTCGGCCAGACTGCATGTTACCATTCCATGGATCCAAGCCGGCTCGAACCACTCGAGTCGACTCAACCAGACCGCATGTTATCCATTATGTGGATCCGAGCCGACTCCCAGTCATCCGAGTCGACTCGTCTTCCTGCAACCTTGATGTGGTGCCAATCATTCTCGACCGTCTGATCATAACAAATTTAAAGGCTCCTTAAGCTCCTCGCGACGATGCATACGTGCGTCTACAAAGCGCCCTTGTCGCCCGTCGCAGATGCGTGCGTGTGATGCTACGCATCACCCTCAAGCTCTGCATTTATGGTGAGCCTAAATATAAGATCATGGGAAAATGTTTTCTTATAAAGAGCCTTAAGTTTTTCCAATATTTTCATGTGGGATCAAAAGTTTTCATCCCAAAGGATAATTTTCCAATCCAAAAGATGGTTTAGAAATAAAAAATTTTTATGCACTTTTTTCAATAAAATGTGCGCCAAAAATCCATCACTTTTGGATCTCACAAACGCGCGCGCGCACAAAAAAACAGTCTTGCAATATAAGTTTATTGTTATTAATGATCTTGCAGACATTACCTTTCACCATTTCTCGAATTGGATTTCGACCTATTCTTTCCAACTAAAGTAAAGTTTACACTTTAAATTATGCATGCATACGCCTAGTGGGCACATGTTATGCCCTTTGCCTTTATTGGAACATATTTTTCCTAAATAAAGTTGTCAATCCGGGATTGCATTCAATGCCCCTCTCGCGACAAAACGCGGTACCTTTGTAAACGGATGAATTGCTCTGGTCTTTCAGCACTAATTGGATCATGATGAAGGAACCGTCCCGATGAATACATGCATTCACGCACAAAAACACCGAAAAAAAAAAAAGAAAAGGGAGGTAGCCCTCCTTTGAAATCAACCATTATGAAATGGTTGCCCTCATTGCTAGCTAGCTCTACATATTCTGAAACATCATCATATAATCCATGCATCCGGTCATAATTATTTTTTATGATACATTAGAATATATCATGCAAACTTATGAAACATTGTAAGGTCACCATATAATTATAGATCCATATGTTCAATGCTGGTACAAAGTGCCTATGTCGTGGAACTTTAATTTAAAAGGAACTATTGCAACAATTCTCACATATATAGCATACAATGGTGTATAGCTAGTTCAATTTAACTCTAATGCTTGCACTGTACCTAAAAATGAATATCGGGAGCCGCTTAGGTATCTTCGTTCTTATTTTCTCAAAATAATTTAATGGACATATTTCTTACAAGCTAGCTAATGCTTTTGTTTAGCTAAATCAAGTTGGCACATCCTTTTAAAAAAACATATTTTCAAGGAAGACTTAGATTTAAAATATTGATATTAACCAAGGCATGTTATCCCCGTATTATTAATATATATATATATAATATATGAAAAATTTTAAAAAATATTTTAAATTCCTGATACCAAGATCTTGAATATATATATATATATATATATATAGCTAGACAACATAAAGAAATACTTGACAAGATCTCGTGCCATTCAATGTGCCTCAATCTAATATGAAAGTTAGGACCCACCCTTTCTCATCTTTTCCGCCGCAGCGCGGCCACGGGGGCTTCACTTTTTTTTTTTTTTTTCCAGATTTTCGTCGGCGCCCATCATGAGACGAAACGAGGGCCCTCTGGGGTTGTACCTTTCATGCCAAAGTTATTCACCTTCCTTCGCGCGAATCCACCGTTGGATCGGGCATAGTCACTCCAGATCCATGGCGACGGATGAATGAAGTGATTCGCATCGCTTTGAGAGACGTGCCGAGCGTGATCCAACGGTCGATGTTGGGGAATAACATCAACCACTCTTTTGCGGGGAAAAGATGCAACCCGAACCAAAAAAATTCAAAAGCTCGACCAGGGCGACCTCCTCGCACGGGCCCCATAAAAAAAAAAAAAAAAAAAAAAAGGTTTTTTTTTTTTTTCCTCATTGAACCATCCACTTGGGTCCACGTTTTTTTTCCCCCTTACCAAATCGAATAAATTTCGACCAGATTTCTTCTCTCCATGAAGTCATCCTATACAAAAGCAACGCAATGATCGATCCTTTCTCACAACCTTAAGGGTTGCATCGTGCTTTTCGGTTTCCATGGCTATAAAAAATATCGTGCTAATCTCAAGATCTATGTCATGGATAGAAGGGAAGGATAAATAATATTTTAGTCCAATGGTCGAGACTTTGAAAGAAGATCGATCATTTTACAACCCAAATCCAAGGGCCAAAAGGTATGCCTCTAAGTGAGTCGCATCGACATTGATGTTGCTATCCTCTACAAAATATAGCAATCTGTTCTTATATTGGTTTTGATTGTTGATGCATGTCTCAAGTTCGTTTTGAATTTAGAAAAGACACGCGGATGATGGGAATAGATAGGAGGTACATTGATAGGTGCTATTCAAAAGATAAGGTAGTGAGTTACTACTCTGTTAATTATAGTTGCACACCAATTTTGTCAATTTAGGATGCTACAAGGGCAAATGGGATTGTGTGACCTGGGATGTGAATATGGTCCGTTTGAATATTTTTAGGGTTGACCAAGACAATGAACATATATAACCTCGAGGCCGAGTACTTAAATCTCGAAGCTTTACTCAATTCTCCGAAAATGAACGCATAAGCAAGTTGGTCCGAATCGATCAATTGTCATAATTACTTTTGGCATGATATGAATCATAAAACTCGATCTAAAATGTCAGGTTTGGCTGGTAATTAAGGTTCGGCACCAACTTGGTTGCAGATCAAAATTAGGCAAGACAAATGAGCGGGCGCGAAATTTAGCTTATTTCGATCGAGAAAATTGGCCATATTCAGACGCAATCCATGGACTTGAAACTGGAATAAGAAAAAATTCCGGGTGAGATGGGAATTGAGCAGCAATTCGACACAATAATGCATGGTTAAAGAAATAAAAGGTTGGTTGGGGTGACATAGGGGGGAAAGTTAAGAAAGTAATATATAATAATATCGATTTTTAGGCACCCACCATGATCCTCTCGATTGTGGCCCTTTCTCTTTCAATCATGTGGAGGTGTGGGAACAAGGAATCTCGGTGGTATGATGTTTCTCTCTGCATAAGAATTGTTTGGCCTTTTTCTCATGAATTCATGGCATACGAAAACCCTAGGTGTTTCATTTGGATAGGTACGAGAATTGGTGATGCATGAACCTTCGTAGAGCAAACTACTCGTGATGGAGCAACCTTTAACTTTTCTATACGTTTCTACTGCCCACTCTTCCAAGTTTGTCTCTACTGCATCAACTTGCAAGCACCTTATCTGGCTCTCTCTCTCTCTCTCTCTCTCTCTCTCTCTCTCTCTCTATATATATATATATATATATATATATATATATATATATATATATATATCATGCGTGCGCACATATAAGGGTTTTGGTTGTATCTTTCATATGATAAAAAAAAAAAAAAAAAATCTTTTTCGTAGCATCAATTATTGGATATGTATGCACATATTTTAATGCATTCTGAACTTTTTTTTTTTTTTTTTTCCATCCATCTATGCATGTGCCATCCAATGGTGCACGTTATAAAAAAAAAGAGAATCATTTTTTGGTATGAAATATGTAACTCGAATCCTACACTTAAAAAGGTTGGCATCAAATGCAAATGTAAATGGTTGTGGTCTATTATCATCAATCAAGCGCTCGGTCTCTTACCGAGGTAAAGGTTAGTCACTCATGGATGTGAAAATTATCTTTGTTGGAGAGTTTTTTTTTTTTTTAAAAAAAAAAAAATTGTAAGGAAATTCACTCGTCGAAGATTTTTCAATGAAACATCTCTCAATATCCGAATTAGTTGAAGCCTTCGACAAGTAGTAGGAAGGTGAAAGGAGAGAATGATTGAATCCGAACTCACTTTTCTGAAGAAAGAATTACTCAAGGAAGTCCTTCACCCTCTTTTATATAAAGGGAGAGTAATAACTGTTCGTTACATACTGTCAAATCTAATTGGGAAAATGGCCGACTCTCCCGATGCTTGCAGTGGCATCAAATGCAAATGCAAAAAATGGTGAAAAAAATAAGCACGCTCCCTTTTTTTAAAAAAATTTTTTTTTTCCCCCCTCATTCTGACTGTAATCGAAGAAATCAAGGAAAAAACTCGGGTTCCCTGGTTACCTGCAGCAGTTGAAGGTCCTCCATCATTTATTACTCTCTGTTATTTTCGCATGGTTATAAACATGATGGCTTAGACTGGGACCTTCCTACAAAAAAAAAAAAAAAGGGGCTACCATTTAGCCATTATCACTCGGTTTAGAGGATGGTCGAAAGTCTTACTCATTTGAAAATGTCCATCTTTTGACCAAGACACTGCTTTCTTGAAGTCAGGTTCCATTCTAGGTCTTTGATTCAAGCTTTAATAGCAAAAAGCTAGCTACCACCTTCATGGGATCTGCAAGCATGCCTTACATTTTTAGCAACTGCTGAATTCCATACCGAAATAACAATGTTTAGCAGGCCACGAGATGGGCTTGGGGTCAAAAGAGTGAACAATTTGGCTTAACTGTGTTAAAGGAACAGGGAATTAGGCTTAACTGTTGGGCATGGTGAGATAAAAACATTACAAATTGCCCAAATACGTGTACAACATGGACATGAACTAACTACTTTGTATGCACCAACTATTATTAATTACTTTTTAGTTACAGGGAGGAAACACCTGGCATCATATTGTTTCGGAAAGAAAAGAAAATTGTTGTTAAAAATAAGTTATTAAGCTTGCAACCTTCTTGTTATTATTATTATTATTATTATTATTATTGGTAAACACAGGAATATAAGCTTGTATTAACAACTGAAATTTACATAACGTATACATTATTGGAACAAAGCTTATGTGATTAAATAAAACTAATAAGTCTTATAATAGAGAAACATAAATAAAATATATTGAATCATCAAAATAAAAGTTAAATCCAAAAGTATGCTAGGCATTATCCTAAGATATATTTCTGTCTCTCATGTGAAAATAATTGTTGACGCTGAATCCCCGCCGATCGGATGGAGTAGCTTGCTCGCCGGTTCGCCGTCGATGGGAGCCTGCAAAACAACTTCCCTGACCGGAATTTTTTCGGTGGGGAAATACTTCGATGCCAAAGTTAGCAAGAATTCAGGCAGCAGAATGGAGAACTCGAGAGCAGAGAATGGTGAGAAGAAGGAAGAAGATGGCTCAAGTTTGCTCAGCGTTAGCCTACCTGAGTGTCCTCTCTTACCAGTATTTATAGGAAAAAATGTAACTACTTACGGTTATGAGAGTTAGATAGGAAAACTTTCTCATAATAGTAAGTAGTGGCGGTCAGAAAATTAGTTATTCCGTGGTTATTTTATCTGAGAATATCGACCATGTAGGCGGTTACAACAATCAGAACAAACTTCAACTGTTTGAGGTTGGAAAAAAGCCCACATGTTCAATATGCCTCCTTCTCTTCTAGAGAAGATCCGAAGTGAACCTAACATTCCCTTCAGTGGAGCTTTTTAGGAAGACCCGAGGAAATGTTAGCTATATATTTTGAGCAAATTTCTTTGGAACTAACAAAGAAAAATATATAAGTACTACTTACAGTAATCCTGAGAACGAGAGAAAGACAATATAATTCAGAGACATCTTTTCGGACCAGGCCGAAGATACGAAGCCGAAGGAATATAATAAATAGGCTTATTCTTCGGACCAGGCTGAAAATACGAAGCCGAAGAAATATAATAAATATGCTTATTCTTCGGACCAGGCTGAAGATACGAAGCCGAAGAAAATAATAACATCACATAGGCATTGTCTTCGGACCAGGCTAAAGATACGAAGTCAAAGGAATATAATAAATAGGCTTATTCGTTGGACCAGGCTGAAGATACGAAGTCGAAGGAATATAATAAATAGGCTTATTTTTAGGACCAGGCTGAAGATACGAAGCCGAAGGAAATAATAATATCCCATAGGCATTGTCTTCGGACCAGGCTGAAGATACAAAGCCGAATGAAATAATAACATCCCATAGGCATAGTCTTCAGACCAGGCTGAAGATACGAAGCCGAAGGAAATAATAACATCCCATAGGCATAGTCATCGGACCAAGCTGAAGAAATTTTCTTTAGTGCATTGATTCGGCTAATAGATCAAAATTTTGAAATTGGCTTAATCGTTGGACCGGTAATCATTTTATATTGAACTGGATTATCATAACAGATGCCCCCCACTCCCAAGTTCGAAATAATTTTATTTCGAAAATGTGAGTGTACCAAAATTTGTCATTTATGAAAAATGGAGGAGCCTGAACCTTCGAAAGATACCTCCGAAGTACCTGCCGTGGCTGAAGAAGATACGACGGCAGCCGAAAATCTGATAAACCTTATACAAACTGAAGATACACCAGTTGAAGGTGATCCGTAGTTTTTTAGGATAACTGAATAATTATGAGATCTTGAGAAGAAAATACCAAGTCTTCAGATATAAAATAACACCAAGTCTTTCGACTTAGGATAATTCTGAACAATTCTGAGATCAAGTCTTCATATATAAAATAACACTAAGTCTTCGGACTTAGGATAATTCTGAACAATTCTGAGATCAAGTCTTCATATATAAAATAACACTAAGTCTTCAGACATAGGATAATTCTGAACAACTCTGAGATCAAGTCTTCAAATTATAATACCAAGTCTTCGGACTTTAAAATACACTAAGTCTTCGGGCATAGGATAAATGAGTAATCCCGATATAGAGAAATCAGGTTTCCAAATAATAATACCAAGTCTTTGAACTTGAAAATACACTAAGTCTTCAAACTTAGAATAAATGAGTAATCCTGATCTTGAGAAATCAGATTTCCAAATAATAATACCAAGTCTTTGAACTTGAAAATACACTAAGTCTTCGGACTTAAGATAAATGACTAATCCTGATCAAGAAATCTGGTTTCCAAATACCAAGTCTTCGGACTTGAAAATATACTAAGTCTTCGGACTTAGGATAAATGAGTAATCCTGATCTTGAGAAATCAGGTTTCCAAATAATAATACCAAGTCTTCGGACTTGAAATAATACTAAGTCTTCGAACTTGAAAATACACTAAGTCTTCGAACTTTAGACAGCTGAATAACTCTGAGACTTTGAAAAAATAATTCCAAGTCTTCAGATAATAATGTCAAGTCTTCAGACTTGAAAATATACTAAATCTTCGGACTTAGGATAGCTGAATAACTCTGAGACTGAAGAAATAATTCCAAGCCTTCTGATAATAATGCCAAGTCTTCGGACTTGAAAATACACTAAGTCTTCGGACCTAGGATAAATGAATAACCTTGATCTTGAGAAATCAAGTTTTCATATAATAATACCAAGTTTTCGGACTTGAAAATATACCAAGTCTTCGAACTTAGAATAAATGAGTAATCCTGATCTTAAGAAATCAGGTTTCCAAATAATAATACAAAGTCTTTGAACTTGAAAATACACTAAGTCTTTGGACTTAGGACAACTGAGAATAACTGAGACTGAAGAAATACCAAGTCTTCGGACTTAGGTTAGTTCTGATCTGGAATAAGATAGACCACATGGGTCATCCCTATTTTTTGGAGAGTGAAATAGGTTGATCAGACCTTGGCATTTCACAAGGTAGATCGCATTTATCATCCTTATGCCATTTAGAAAAAGAGAAATTAAGACAGGCTGATCAAGCCCACCTCGGCACTTCGTAAGGTAGATCATAGATATCATCCTTATGCCTTTTAAGAAAAAAGAAAAATTAAGACAGATTGATCAAGCCTACCTCGGCACTTCGTAAGGTAGATCATGGAGATCATCCTTATGCATTTCAAATAAAGATTAAGACATGCTGATCAAGCTCACCTCGGTACTTTGTAAGGTAGATCATGGAGATCATCCTTATGCCTTTTAAATAAAAATTAAGATAGGCTGGTTAAGCCCATCTCGGCACTTCGTAAGGTGGATCATGGAGATCATCCTTATGCCTTTCAAATAAAAATTAAGACAGTTGGTTAAGCCCATCTCTGCACTTCGTAAGGTAGATCATGGAGATCATGGAGATCATCCTTATGCCTTTTATAATAAGATAGGCTTCAGTGAGCCTTTCCTTGGACTTTAGTGGGCCCTAATAAGATTGGCTTTGAGCCTCTTGGATATTTAATCGGCCTTTAAAAAGTCATCGACCTTCAAGAATACATCGGACTTTAAGAAGTCATCGATCTTTGAGAATATATCATACTTTAAGAAGTCATCGGCCTTCAAAAGTACATCAGACTTTATGAAATCATCGACCTTTGAGAATATATCATACTTTAAAAATTCATCAGTGTTCAAGAGTACATCAGACTTTAAGAAGTCATTGGCCTTTGAGAATATATCGCACTTTAATAAGTCATCGGCCTTCAAGAGTACATCGGACTTTAAGAAGTCATCGGCCTTTAAACTCGAAGTTCGTTTCTCTTTGCCTAACAGTTCCAGGTGCAGAACCTCTGTAAGAAACAGAGGGAGAACGCTTGGTTCTCTTCTTTCCATTATAGTTCTCCACATGTCGATCTGGGGGGAAAGCTTAATGATCTTGAGATGATTGGATCCGTGAAGAACTTGGAGTGAGTTCCCGATGTCGATCCTCTCTCCTTTCAATTTGATGGCTGGGTTGTGAGATAGGTGGAGGACACTGCCTTTGAACATCGGTCTCCATCAATATTGGAGGTGGCATGCTATCATCCATCGGTGGGTTATTTGCCTGAGAAGCAGGTTGATCTCTACTTGTTGAAGCATTCTGGATCTTCTATTTCATCATTTTTGTTTTGCAGAAATTCTTCTTCAATTAGAAAAAATAGATCTTCCCCTTCACCAATTTTGCTTTGCAGAAATTCTCCTTCAACCAGGGGAAATAGATCTTTCCCTTCACCATTTTTGCTTTGCAGAAATTCTCCTTCAACCAGAGGAAACAGATTTTTTCCTACCTGGCGCGCCAATCTGTTGACGTTGAATCCTCGTTGACCGGATGAAGTAGCTCGCCCACCGGTTCGCCATCGATGGGAGCCTGCAAAACAACTCTCCTAACCAAAATTTTTCCAGTGGGGGACACTCCGATGCCAAAGTTAGCAAGAATTCAGGCAACAGAATAGAAAACTCGAGAGCAGAGAATGGTGAGAAGAAGGAAGAAGATGGCTCAAGTTTGCTCAGAGTTAGCCTACCTGAGTGTCCCCTCTTACCAATATTTATAGGCAAAAATGTAACTACTTACGGTTATGGAAGTTAGTTAAGAAAACCTCCTCATAATAGTAAGTAGTGGTGGTCAGAAAATTAGTTATTCCATGGTTACCCAATCTGAGGATATCGACCATGCGGGCAGTTACAACAACTAGAACAAACTTCAACTATTTGAGGTTGGAAAAAAGCCCACATATTCAATATGCCTCCTATTCTAAAGAAGATCCGAAGTGAACCTAACATTTCCTTCAGTAGAGCTTTTTGGGAAGACCCGAGGGAATGTTAGCTATATACTTCGGGCAAATTTCTTTAGAACTAATAAAGAAAAACAGATAAGTACTTACAGTAATCCTGAGAACGAGAGAAAGATAATATAATCCAGAGACATACTCTTCGAACTAGGTCTTCGGACCAGGCTAAAGATACAATGCCGAAGAAATATAATCAATAGGCTTACTCTTTGGACCAGGCTGAAGATATGAAGCCGAAGGAATATAATAAATAGGCTTATTCTTCAGACCAGGCTGAAGATATGAAGTCGAAGGAATATAATAAATAGGCTTATTCTTTGGACCAGGCTGAAGATACGAGCCGAAAAAAATAATAACATCCCATAGGCATTGTCTTCGGACCGGGCTGAAGATACGAAGCCGAAGAAAATAATAACATCACATAGGCATAGTCTTCGAACTAGGCTGAAGATATGAAGCCGAAGGAAATAATAACAACAGATTCCAGCAACCACGTATTCTGCCTCAGTAGTAGATAGTGCTATAGAGTTCTACTTGCGACAGTGCCATGAAATCAAGTTAACACCTAGAAATTGATATGTGCCACTTGTACTTTTTTTATTAATTTTATAGCCTCCATGATCAGTATCAAAATAACTAATTAATTTCAAGGATGTGTGCTTAGAGTACCATAAATCTAGATTACATGTGCCTTTAAGATATTTAATGATTCTTCTAATAGCTATGATGTGTGACTCTTTTGGATTAGATTGAAAACGTGTACACATACAAACACTAAATAAAATATCAGGTTTACTAGCTGTCAAATAAAGTAAAGAACCGATCATACCTCTGTACAGCTTTTGATCAACATTTGTGCTATTTTCATCTTTATCAATTCTACATGCAGGATTCATAGGTGTTCCAATTTCTTTGCTTGATTCTATGCCAAATTTCTTGATAATCTCTTTAAGGAATTTGGCTTGGTTTATCAGAATACCTTATATTGTTTGATTTGAAGCACGAGGAAGTAACTTAGCTCACTAATTAAGCTCATCTAGAATTCACCCTGCATTAGCTTAGCAAAGTCTTGATACAAAAATTCATCAGTAGATCCAAAAATAATATCATCAACATAGATTTGAACAACTAGAATATCATTATCTCTTCTTTGAATAAACAGTGTGGTGTCAACACTTCCTCTTACAAAATCATTTGTAATTAAAAACTTACTTAGTATGTCATACTAGGCTCTAGGTGCCTGTTTCAGACCATACAAAGCTTTATGAAATTTAAAAACGTGATTTGGAAATGAGTGATTGATAAAACCTAGTAGTTGTTCGACAAAAACTTCTTCAGATAGAAAACCATTCAAAAATGTACTCTTTATATCCATTTGAAATAATTTAAAATTCATAAAGCATGCATATGCTAATAATAATCTAATGACTTCTAACCTAGCTACTGGTGCATAAGTTTCATCAAAATCTATTCCCTCTTCTTGATTATATCCTTGTTGATGTGATACTAAATGCTCTGATACCAAGACTGGTGCGGGACGGACCGACAAATCCTATACCTAAAAATTAATTGATTCGGACCGTCGATCGTTAAGAAACGATCTCTAGATTAGGATGTCCAATTTAATTAAATTAAATCTAATTAAATAGAAATAAAATCAGCAATTGACTAGATCAGGTTCTCAAAGTGGATCTCACCCGAAAACATGGAATTTCATGAAATTTGGAAAAGTGAGATCGTCTCGATGTTGTCCAAAATACCGAACCAGCAGTTCGCGAGCAAGGTGGATCAGAAGCCGTTGGACCTGGAACACCAAAAATAAGCAATATATCAATCCCAAATCAAAATTAATAATAATCCCAATGCTTTGAGATCCGTGTGCTCTAAGATCCATGAGGCTTTGGGATCCATGCGCTCTGGGATCCGTGTGCTCTGGGATCCATGCGGTGCAGAAATCGGCAGCAGAGAACGTGATTGCTTTCACATTCGTGCGCTAAGTTTTCTTCTCAGCGGATCAACACCAAGGAACAGGGGATCGGGCGAAGGCCTGCAGCCAGAGTGACCGGCGTCGGCGTTGGGCGGTGACGGTGGAATGGCCGGCAAGGGTCACGGCGGCGGGCGTTGCGGTAGGGGACTTCAGCCATGGAGGCCATGGCTGCAGGGTCTTCGTCCGTGGAGGGCACGGCTGCACGGGCGGAGGAAACGGACCGGGACAGGCGGCTTGGGCGGTCCGGCTGTGGTCGAGCGGTGGCCATGGAGGGTGCCAGCTTGGTGGCGACACGGGCGGTGCAGGGGGGTGCTGGCTCGGTGGCGACGCAAGCGGCGCAGGGGGGGTGCTGGCTCGGTGGTGATGCAGGCGGCGCAGGGGAAATGGCCGACAATGCTCAAGTGGTGGTGGGCGTTCTTCGGTTGGGTGGATCCGGGGGAATAGTGGTCAGATGGATCCGAGAGATCCATGCACAGGGGTTCTGGTAATGGCTTAAAGGAACCAGATGTTTGATATTAGCAAGGAGTAAGTGAAAGAACAGGGAAGGGAAGGGAAGAAATAGCCGGTAAAGAAAATATAGAGGAGAGGGAGAGGTGAGGAACCGGGAAGGGAAGAGAGGAAGAAAAGGGGGAGAACAAGAAGAAGAGAGGGGGGGAAGGAATCAGGACGCACCCTGAATTCTTTTCTCAAAATATTCTTCGCTAATTTTTTTATTCATGAAGAAACAACTTAAATAAGAAGGAAATTACCGATAAACATAAATCCTAAACATACTCCAAACGATCGGAACTATAAGAGATTCCGATAACTCTAAATATAAATAAAAAAAACTAATCTCCGATTTGGAGCCGAGGCGGTTATCCCGATAGAGCTTAGCCTACCCACCCTGCGCGTAGAGCAGTACGACGAAGTGGAGAATCCCGCCAGGATGATGCTGAACTTGGACCTCCTTGAGGAGACGAGGGACAAGGCTCGAGTCCGGATGGCGGCGTACAGGCAGCGAGTGGCCAGGTACTACAACTCCCGGGTGCGACCGAAGTCCTTTCGCCCAAGAGATCTGGTGCTCCGACGTGCTGAAGCTTCCCAGCCACGGGAGTGCGGGAAGCTCTCCCCGAACTGGGAAGGCCCGTACAGGGTGACGGAAGTTCTCCCTCACGGGGCCTATTACCTGGAGGAGTTAAGAGGGTCCAGATTCCCTTGGACCTGGAATGCCTCAAATCTAAGGATGTATTACCAATAATGTAAGGTTCCTCGAACTCCTGCAATGAAATCCTTTTACTTCAAATACTTCTTCTCACCTCATAGGAAGAGAGACACTTAACTCTGAGTTCGGCGAACACGGCTATGGCCGAAGACCCGAGAAGGCGACAAGCCCCGGACTTCAGTCCGGAAGGCGGGGCAGAGTCCAAACTCGCCCACGCAATCACGGAGAACAGCCCGGCAAGCCGCGCGGGGCTCGGATAAAGCCTACGGCCCGGGGTTCAGTCCGGAAGTCTCGGACTTCGATCCGGAAGGCGGGGCAGAGCCCAAACTCGCCCACACAATCACGGAGAACAGCCCGGCAAGCCACGCGGGGCTCGGATAAAGCCTGCGGTCCCGCGGTTCAGTCCGGAAGTCCTGGACTTCGATCCGGAAGGCGGGGCTGAGTGCAAACTCTCCCACACAATCACGGAGAACAGCCCGGCAAGCCGCGCGAGGCTCGGATAAAGCCTGCGGCCCCGAGGTTCAGTCCGGAAGTCCCGGACTTCGGTCCGGAAGGCAGGGCTGAGCCCAAACTTGCCCACGCAATCACGGAGAACAGCCCGGCAAGCCGCGCAGGGCTCAGATAAAGCCTGCGGCCCCGGGGTTCAGTCCGGAAGGCGGGGCAGAGCCAAGCTCACCCACGCAGTCCCAGAGGACGGGCCGGCAAGCCGCGAAGGCCTCGCGCAAAGCCTGCTCCACTGACGTCCAGTCTGGAAGTCCCGAACTTCGGTCTGAATGGTGGACGAGACTCAGTTTGCCCGCGAGCTCAGCTCGGAGCACACCACAGGACTTATTCCCGGTGCTCGAAACCAACATTCGGTTCCATAATAATAATAATAATAATAATAATAATAATAATAATAATAATAATAATAATAATAATAATAATAATAATAAAGAGAAAGAAAAGCGGGAGAAAGCAAAGCCGAGATATGGCAAACAATGGATTTCATTAATTTAAAATTGGGATTACAATGAAGGAGTCCAGACAGGCCGGGAGTCCTCAAAAAAAAAAAAAAGAAAGAAAGAAGAAGAAGTCCGTTGGGTCGGGGGGAGCTACTTCGACGCAGTGGCACTATCCCCGGGCGGAGGTGCGCACTCTCCACCTGCGCCGTCGACGGGTGGCTGCTCGGGGGGCTGCTCTGGAGTTACAGCCTCGTCGTCTGCTGTCGCTGGAGCCTCTCCACTAGGCTCCTGCCTCTTTCCGCCGAGGACCACCCCGCTGAGGTCGAGCTCAGGGTAGAAGGAGCTCACCTTCTCCCGGCACACCTGGAACCCCTTCAGGAAGGAGTCCACGGCAGCCTCCCGAACCTCCGCAATGTACTCCTCGGAGGCCTGGAATTTCGGGACGGCCTCCTGCGCCTCCCACTTCGATGCTTCCAGCAGCCCGTTGACGTAGGAGCTCTTCTCCTTGGCCGCGTTCAGCTCCTTCCGAGCCTCCTCCACCCGGCGCTCCAGCGACCGGGACTGAGCTCAAAGGCGAGCCTTCTCCGTCGCGTCCTCCTCCATGCGGCACTGGTTTGAGATCCTCTCCTCAGATAGAGAGGTCTCCAACTCTTTGATGCGCCCCTCGGCGTGCGCCAGGTCAGATTGGAGGGCTTGGTTATTCCCCCGCAACTCGACCCCTTTCTCCATGAGGTCCTTCACGTCGGCTGCGAGCTTGCCGAGCTTTTCCTCCTTCTTGGCATCCTTTTTGGCGTACCCTATGAGAAAATTTCTCAGCAGCAGCACGTCGGTCCCGATCTGCACCAGAAAAAGAGAGGTTAGTCAAAATCCAACTAAAACTTTAAAAGGGAGGGTTCCGAGCCCGGGACTTACCGTGAAAAGCTGCGGAAGGATTCAGAGTAGGGCATCGGCGTAATCCTGGCCGCCCCTCAGTCGACGGTCCCGGGAGGTGCAGGCGAACTCCATGATACTCTCTGCGAGGCCCTGATCACGGATCACGGAGCACCGGCTGGTGAGATTTGGCGGCGGGGTAGACAGGTCGGCAGCAGCAGGGGCGACCATCCCCTTGTCGGGTGAAACGGCCACCGATGGAGCAGCTGGAGCCACCGGGGGTGCCATCGGGGCGGCGGCTGAGGTGGGCGCTGCCCGGGAGGAGGCTGGCCCCCCTCTTCTACAGCCCTGTCGAGGTCGATGACAGGGACGTCGGGCGCCCGGGCTCGAGGTGGCCTGGATGTGGGAGCTGCCGTCACTAGACCGGAGGTGGGGATCGGCACGGCCTCCCGGCTCGCCTCGGTACGAGCCCTCTTCGCCGCGGGCTCATTTCCCTCGGCGATGTCTCTCTGCGCGGCGCCCTCCAACAGGTTCTCTAAAGTAAACTTCATACCTGAAAGAAAACGGAGGTTAGTCAGGCCAGTTAAAAAGGAAAAGGGAGAAGGGGGGAGTACGAAGTAGAAGGGAAGGCCGAGCCTCACCCAGCTCCCGGATGGGACTGATCCCCGCCTCGAACAAGTTATGCTCCGAGAGCAGAACATCGAGCATCGGGACCGCATCACTCAGCAGCAGGGAATAGACCTCTTGGTCCGCCGGCTCGACTTGGGAGTTCCGGTTTGGAGACCGATCCGGCTCGCTCCAGGCCCAGTCGACGTCCTCGACCGAGGCAAAAAAGAACCGGTTCTTCCAATCCTTGATAGTGGAAGGGAGGTCGAACCTGAGGCACCTAGGCCAAGGTGAGATGTACCACTAGCCATCATCGGTGGAATAGCACTTCAGGGTGAAAAGAGCCCTGAAGAGAGAGAAGCGGGCAACAAACCCGTGGAAGTGGCAGAAGACTATGAAGGCGAAGATGACCCGGATGGCGTTTGGAGCCAACTGGGCCGAGACCAAGCGGTAGTGACTGAGAAAGGAGAGGAAGAAAGGATGTAGGGGGAACCGAAGACCCCCAAGGAGGAAGTCCTCGTAAAAGGCTATTCGCCCGGGGCCGCTTAAGGTCACACGATCCCCGGGCCGCGGGAGAGAAAGATGGATCGACTCCGGGATACCATAGACTTCCCGGAGTAAAGAAAGGTCACCTTCGATCATCGTCGAGACGTGACCGGAGGGACCAGCAGAAGAGATGGCCGGAGGAGGAAGAGAAGAGATTGGACGGGCGAAAACTACAGGAGGAGACCTAGGACCCCTAGGGATGCCTATGGTTACACCCCCAGGCTAGAGCTGCCTGCGGATCTCGTCTGAGATCACCTCCCCTTCCGAGGAAGAGGATGATGGAGTCCTCGTCCGGGATGGACCGGCCTCGTCCGGATTAGATGAAACATGACGACGACGCGCCATGGGGAAGGAAAGGGTGAAGAAAAAATTGTTAAGGCCGGGGGACGGAAGAAGGAAGCAGATGTGGGCACTCACCGAAATACACTGTGCAAAAGGAGTGGCAACCCAGGGAAGTGAAGGATAGCCCACTGCAACCGCCGACGGAGCGTGAGAAAGGGAAAGGGCTTCGTTTCCGAAAAGTCCCCCTCCTTTTAAAATTCGATCGACAGCGGTCGTACCCCTCATTCCGTTCCGGACCACCAGATGGATGCCGCGTGGACGCACGCCCGACGTCGACGCTTCGATTACATGGAAACGACCTCCTTTTCGAAGCAACGCATTAAGTGCAACCGGAAATGCGACGCGTGGCAACCTCTCATAGGACCTCGGGCGTAACAAGGAACGGCGACGAGGATCGTGGCAATTATGGCGCGAGATCTTCGCCTTCCCCACGTCATCTCCGTATTAAATCCCCACGTTCCGAGCCACGACGCTTCAGCGAAACGAGGGGATAGGGGGCAACTGATACGGCCGTTACGATGACGTGGCGTGTCTCAGATTCTGCCGGGCGTGATCCAAACCACGTGGATCTTTTCGGCAGAGCGGAAACGGTCCAGCAAGGTCGGATGTGGCTCCACCGTGGCCGAAGTCGAGGTCGGGCCTAGCCTTCCTGCTCCCTCGCTAGGTGGCGCCCGGACACGGGTCCACCTCGGCCGAAGTCGAGCAACCCTCTGCCGCTCCGCCAGGTGTCCGCCCAAGAGGGGTCCACCTCGGCTGAAGCCGGTGGCCCCTTGCTCCCTCGCCGGGTAGCGCCCAGAGACGGTTCTACCTCGGTCGAGGTCGAGCCGGGCCTTCCTGCTCCTTCGCCAAGTGGCGCCCGGACACGGGTCCACCTCGGCCAAAGTCGAGCGCTCCTATGCCGCTCCGCCAGGTGTCCGCCCAGGCGGGGTCCACCTCGGTCGAAGCCGGCGGCCCCTTGCTCCCTCGCCGGGTGGCGCCCATGGACGGTTCCACCTCGGCCAAGGTCGAGCCGGGCCTTCCTGCTCCTTCGCTAGGTGGCGCCCGGATACGGGTCCACCTCGGTCGAAGTCGAGCGCCCCTCTGCTGCTCCGACCAGGTGTCCGCCCAGGAGGGGTCCACCTCGGTCGAGGCCGGCGGCCCCTTGCTCCCTCACCGAGTGGTGCCCAGAGACAGTTCCACCTCGGCCGAGGTCGAGCCGGGCCTTCCTGCTCCTTCGCCAGGTGGCACCCGGACACGGGTCCACCTCGGCCGAAGTCGAGCGACCCTCTGCCGTTCCGCCAGGTGTCCGCCCAGGAGGGATCCACCTTGGCCGAAGCCGGCGGCCCTGCGTGGTGAGGCCGCCGGAAAGCAGGGGCACGAGTTCCGAGACCGCCACTATGGCAGCGCGTGCCGCACCTCGCGAGGAGCGCCGGTACGGTCGGCAGTAACGCGCGAAACCTCGTTTACATCAGCCCGATGGGTTCCGCAGCCGAGAGGCGGAGTCCTGGCAGACAGGACCCAGTAACGGACGTTGTCAACGCCTGGGAAGGAGAGCGCTCGCGCTCAGCCCAAGGCCTGGCCGGTGTCCTCCCTCTCCCCTTTTCTTGCTGGGCTCGGCAAGCATGACAAGGAGGCCACCGGGTTCCTGGACCCGAAGGGGAAAGGGGAAAAAGTGAGAGAGAGAGAGAAAAAGGTGAAAGCGAAGAGGGAGCCTCCCAAGGGCGGGAGGCCGGAGGCAGCGTGATGGGATAAAAGGATGGGAAGAGCGGATAACCAGGTAAGGGAAAGAAAGGCTGGAAAAAGAAAGGCACCAAGAGTAGGATCCAAGATCCCGAGAAGGGTCCCTTGGCGCAAGCTCGGTGAAGAAACTCGGCCCAATTTCCACTCTTCCAAAGACCTCTTTTGCTAAGATCATCTCTAAGCCTGGGACTCCTTCGGAGGCCCACCTTAGAGATTCTGTTCGATCTCGCCGTTTTCTAACTTGACCGTCGGAGCTCCCTCGCCGGGATCCCTAGCCAGGGTTTCTGACCTTGTTTTGCAGGATCAGGAGCTCGGAGACCTCGAGGCGAGACGGTCCGAGCCCGGTACTAGTTCTGAAGTTACAGGCCGCGGCGACGAGATCGGCAACATGTTACAAAAAATACCTAATTATATTCTTAATAGTTATAAGATCATACCTTTTTACTTCCAAACTTTGTATAAATAATAAAATTATATTTATAATAATATAAATATTATATAAATATATTATAATATTATATTATATCATAATAATTTATTATAATAATACAATACTAATATATATTAATATTATATTAATATATTAATATAAGTATTATATTAATATTTAACAAAAATATTATATTAGTATAAACATACGATCTTGGCATATATCACTATTAAAATATTAAACAATAATATTATAAAATATTATATGATTTTGAAATATATCACTATTCATTACTTCATCTTAACCATTTATCCATTATTTGCAAAATCTAAGCCCTAGATCTTTATAAGATATTTTAAAAATTTAAAAAAAACGTCATCAGTCTCCTTTTCCGAAAGTCTCGAAGCCCATCTCCTAGATAGATTTTCAGTTCCCATGAAATATGGGAAGTATTTTCCATGAAGAGACTTTTTTCTATTTTCTCTCTTATTAGAACTCCAATCAAATAAGAGAGGTGCTCTCCACTTTCCAGGAACCGCCGCTCCCCCTTTCACTTCCTGTAAACCAAACAAGTCAAAAGTTATGGTTTAAAATTTATATGAGCAATGCATACAACATAAAAATAAATTTAAAATCATTTTTATATCCTAATTTATTTTAAAAATAATATTATTTATTATCTATTTTATGTGGTTAATAGTAATTAGTTATGTGATAATCATAATATAGTCGGTTGTGTTTGACCTGACTTGACTTGAGCTTAATCAGAACCGGATTCAGATATGAATTTTTCGAGTTGGGACCAGATTATATATAAACTCGATCCGATCCAAAAGATCCATTGGTTAGAAAATTTTGATGACGAACTTGATCTAACTCGATCCGATTTTTTATCGGCTTGCATTCGAGATCAATATTGAAATCCAATTAAGAATCTGGATCGGGATCACTCACAATCCGATCCATTTGAACCAGTAATTATAAGTAATCCTCTCACTCTCGCTGTGCTACGCTAGCGATAAAATTCTATTGCTAAATTGGGTGCATTCGAAGGGTGGGGTTTCTCACCTTTTGGCTGGTACTTCTTTGCTCGAAGAGAACGAGGACAAGGAACGCGTGATTGGCGTGAACTCGAATATGTAGAGACGAGTGGTACTTCTTTACTCGAAGAGAACAAGGACAAGGAATTGGCGTGAACTTGAAAAGCCTACCATGATTGGCCGGAAGAGGCTATTTCAATAGTTGCATGGGAAGGAGAGAAACCGAGTGGAGGATGATAGATAGAGTAGCGTAGCATACCATCATCATGTGTCATGCAGATTTTTTCTATATCTTTAACACCTTCCCTTTTAAAAATGTTTTTGTTTCTCTTTTGCAGGCGGAGGATACCGTGACAAGACGAGTTTACAAATCCCCTCCTCCTCCTCCTTCTAAGGTGAAGAAGTATCCCAGGATCCATGAAAGCCATGAACCTGAGTGACCCAACCGGGAGAAAGCTCATGATCCTTGATCCAGCTTCTGGTGGGAGAGGAATGAGTAAATAAATACCATAGAGTTATACCAAAAAAAAACAAAAGTACTATAGAGAAATGGCTGTTATTAACTGTCAGGAGAAAGCTGATGATGTTGGTTCCAGACTTCCATGCCACCTTCTGAGAGGGGGCTACGTGAATGCCAGAGAGAAACCCTGTTATGATCTGATAATAATCTTCTTAGATGAATGGATATAATCATGGTCTTTTATGTGTGATTCCTGGCTTATCACAAACCGACTATTGAAGTTAATCCTGTATTGTTTTTACCGATCCACCAGATGAAGAATGCATTCTCAAATAAATTGCACTTGTTTAAATGAAATCACGTCTGAAAAGGGCTTGTGACAAGTAAAAACAAACTGCCGATATAACCTACAATTCTTAAATATGTTGAGAAAATGAAGAAGTTTACTATATATATATATATATATATATATATATATATACTTCCCGGAAAAAAAAAAAAAAAGTATAGGTGCAAGTGAAAATAAAGTTAACTTCCGTGGCAGAATGTATCAGAAATCAAGGAAAAAAATAATATGAAGAAGATAAAGGGAAAAAAAAAAGATCCCTTGTTAAATTATTTTTAGGAGGCAATATATCGCTCCCGCTATGCTTTACTAACGATCCCTCAAGAAGAGTACGCACTAGGTTAGAGGATGAAAATGCCTGCCTGTCGCGTTCATACTTTCTCATCATGCTCTCCTTGTTCGGAGAGCACTCCATGCCTCTGAGACTTGTCGATTGACATCAAATAACTTCGACGCTCTTTCCCACCAGGCTTTGATGATGCATTACCATACCAGATCATCCCTGTCACTGCTAAGATCATGCCAAGAATCACGTGAAGATTGAGACCCTCCTTGCCAAAGAAGATGAATCCCAAGATTAAGACAAGAATGGTCTTCATGTGACCTAGGACTTGGAAAGACACTGCTGAGAATCGGCCGATGCAGATGAATTGGCTAAGGTTGGTTCCAACTGCAATCAAGCATGACAAGACAATGAAAAACTGCAAAAAGAAAAAAAAAAAAAAAAAACAAGCAGGATACTGTTAGCGAAAGCAGATACGAATGTGCAAAAGAGGTGAACAGAGGCACAGGAGACTGTATGATAGAGATAATCAGGACCTTAACCAAATATAGAAATAACATTGCACACACATAGCACGCCTACAGTAGCAACTGTGTGACTATTAAACATGCATAAAGCAAGAACCAAAAAGTCTGCGTCTCTTCTTTTTTCTCTTTTCCAGTTGGCCAACAAGCCTATGGCTGATCGTGAAAACATAAAAGAAGAAGGGCGGATAGGAGCTCGTTTTATCTGTTAGTTATGAGAGAAAATGGAAAATAAAGCATCCAGAAAATAAAATCAAATATATTCTATTTGTATTATTTCCTTTCACATATCAGTAAAAAGAACAAGATTCAAATGCGAGGAATAAACTAATAGAGAGTTTATCGGGCACTAATGTTGTTCAACCACAGCCATAAACCACTATCTTTACCACTGGAAAAACTAGAACCAACTTCACTGTAACTACCCCACTGCCATCTTTACTGCCATTTACGATCTAGAATGCCAGTGCCATCATGGTCCAGCTCACTGCTAATGCTGCCATCGACCACCAATCATCAACTAAACCACCTCGGCCAGTGCGACAATTTCCACCACTACCATGCAAACCTTCTTGACTGCCATCAGCACAACCATCACCAGCACTAACCTCTTTTCTACCAACACTCCTCTGCCTGATTTCCTCATAGACAATTTTTTTTTTAAAAAAAAACGTTTTCTTCTTCAATCTTCTATTTTAGATTTTCATGCCTCTCTCGAGCAATTCTGCCTTTTGAGATCCTTTCTTGCGTGAACAGAATTTAAATGTGGAATGCACCATATACACAGCCATAGAGTTATAACATGTTAGGATGCCTGTTGGTTGTTGAATGTTTATCACTTTATCTGCTTCTAGAGCTTAAAACATAATTTACCATAGACATGGTCCTTTTACTCAACAAAAGGACTTGTACAGAATCAAAAGATCCACTCTTTTAAATTTAAAACATGAAAGCATTACATCGTATGAAAAATAAAGAGGATTTAAACACATTTCAGTACTTACCACAGCAACTGCACTGTAATCAAAAGCATCCACTCTTTTATTAGTTAACCAAAAATCCAGAAAAGGCCCTAATAGCAGCAGTGATCCTGCCTGGGCAGGAGCAGTGTGACCCAAGAGGTTGAATGATCCGAGTGAATATTTCCGTTGAAGAAAATGAACATACTACATGAGAAGAAAAGAAGAATAATATTATAAATTTCTGTAAAAGATGGATTTACTTTCGGAATTGTATCCTTCAACCAAAAAAGGATACAAGAAAATGCATCAGGATTATAGCAACCACAAAAAGAAGTAATTATACTTCAGTATAGCAAATGCAGTCTTAAACAACTTTGTTCTCTCCAGTTCCTTCATCAAGTCAATATATAACACTACCATGCCTTTATGGATGAGTTGTATGTGATCATTTCTGAATGCAAGGCTGTTTAAAAAAGAACTGTGACTACACCAAAGCCAGAGAACAAAAACAGGTAGCAGTTTGTGGTGAGAAGGAATAGTTTGATAAATTCATATTAGAAACTGATCATAAAAATCCAATGGAAAGAATCAAAACGTTTATAGGACATCTTCATTTCCTGCAACTTCCAGAGATAAATTCAAAAACATTTTAGCAAAGCCACACAAGGGATAATTAAAGCTTCAGAAAAGGCACCAAAGGAACCATGCTATCCTACATAGATCCAATACTATTTGATGCACCAGGGCACTTACATATTGTTGCAATGAGGTGCTCCAAACTGCAATACTGGCTGCTATCAGACCCTTGGTATTGACACTCACATCAGTAACAGTACATACAGCAACACCTATGAGAACCACCACTATACTGAGCTTGGTGTCTCGGGAATAATGAATCTTATCCAACAAGACTTCAAGAAGACATGATACTGGTATCATACACAGCTTCGCTATCTGATGATCATGCAACAGAAGGAAAGAAAATGTCACACTGTTGATTTCTTACAAATTCCTGCAGCTCAAGCATAGTTGATGCAACCATCACTGACCTGATAGAATCCCACAGAATTCCACATCAAGCTCACATTCATCCCAACAATTGACAAGTTTGCAAAAAGGACAAATTTCAAAAGTTCAGGCAAAGGTAAATGGGAGGCCTGAACAAGTCCCAACCACCTAAGAACAACTGTCATGAGTGTTGTGGTAGCAAAATGTAGGCCAGTTAAAGTTGTAGCTGAAAAAGGTAATCGTAACACAATAACAGAATATCAGCAAGAAGGAATGAAAATATCCAATTCTGAGGCTATAGCATATCCAAAAGAAATTTTAGAGATCTCTTTTTATATAACATCAGCTTAAAAAATAAACACAAGGAAGAAGAGTAGTTCAACAGCAGCTCTTACAAGATTTGCACAGCTTAGCTTCATTCTCTGATTCTATGATTTTCCTAATTGCTACCAACACCATCGTTAGATACAATAAGCGGCATCATTCAAACCAATCCAATAGCAAAATCAAAACATTGAAATGATGGATGGAGGATTATAATAGCATCAACATAAAGAAAATTTTACAGTCTGACAGAGTATAGATCCCAAAAAACAAAAGAACAGGACAAATGCAGCTCATACAAGGGCTTCCACAATGTATTCTGTAAGTTATATAGTTTTATACACAGCTTATTCTGTAAGTTATGTAGGTGATAGGAATACTGGGTACATGACTGCAACATTCTCTATGCTTTTTACCTTCTATGCTACGTTAGGGTCAGGCATGTGTGTTGGGGCTGGATGCGTGCCTACATGTCTGATCCATTTAATCTCCAATAATTTCCTCTTCAACAACCATACCCATGTCTCAGCATCCGGAGCTATAGTGGAACCAAAAGGTCAAGCTTACATGGTTTACCTCTTTTCAGGAGTTAGCCTTATTGGCTAGTATGGTAGCAACTCACATAGGTAAATTAGGCAAAATGCAAGAAATCCAGAGGGTGAAACAGGCCAGCATCATGGACGACAAGGGAATGTTAACATCACCTGCATGTCTGTGCCAGCACCATGACTTCCACCACACCTTGCACCATGTACCACAATAAAACAGTGCAAAACAGGGCTGAAGTTCCACAACAAAGTTAAACTAATAGCAAGGATATAATATATCATGCACATGCCAGCCCGTCTAGAACTAGCTGTGGCATGCCCTATCATGTAGAATGCTCTATTGCAAGATTTCCTACACTATCCTGAACCATCCAATTCGGGATGTACTGAACCATACCGGCCAAGAATTGGGATGGTTCAGCCATGGAAAACGGTCCAGAACCTTGGACCGTCCGAAACTCTCATGAATTGGATCAAAATGGTATAGTTCAATCCTGAACCGTGCATTTCGGCCCAGTTCGCTTCGGTCCATTTCGGGTCCGATTAGGATCAGACCCTATAGCAAAGTTAGGGGATTGTTTTTATTATAACTGTGAGAGTTTCACAAAAAACTCTTCTTCGGCTATTTTCCCCTATCCAATGCATATAACTCGAGCAAAACGTAAGAAAAACTTCGAAAAAACATCGATTAAAGGTATATAGATCCATCTGCTTCCCTCTTGCTCCTTCCCTCTCTTTTTTAAGTTCATGAAAAATAAAAAAAATAAGGAAAAACTATATCAAAATTTTTTATTTTAGCATGATTTTAAAATATATTGTAGATCTATGAATGATATACACAATGATACAAAGATCATTAATTTTTATTAAGTATATGATTTTTAAAATTAAAAAATAGTTTCAAATTAAAAAATTAAAAACTAAAATTATTTTTTAAAAAAATTATAAAATAAGATATTATTTTAGGGCTTGTAAGCTATTTTCATCATAAAGTTCATATTTATTTATCCAAGTTTTGATGCATCGTGTGAATAATGCCCTAGGCCTAATTTTTTTAAAAAAAGTAGCATTTGATGCATGCCCATTACTTAAAAAAATATATGCCCACTATCATGATGGGCGTGGATCAAGAAATGGTACCGCTTTCATCAGAAGACTGTCATCCATGTATCCTTGAGAACGGCAGCCTCTTCGGCATCTCTATCAGCATCGCTTCCTCTTTTCTCTTTACCACCACCTTCTAGTGAAGCTTCTCTGTTCATCTCCTGTAGCCTTTTATTTTGTTCTATATGTTCCTCCTTGTAAGAGAAGGAAGAAAGAATTGGACGGTCATTCCTAATTATAGAATTTTTAATTTATCAGTTCTCTTTTCTGTAGTCAGCATTTTTTTTCTGTTATTCCGGTATGCGGTTTATAAATGTATTTTCGATATCTAAGACTTCTGCAAGCATATGTATCCTTGCTTCGGTGGTCTTGCAATGTTATGGTCTCTAGGACAATCAATTGGCATTATTCCTTGTTTAAAAATCAATAAAGACCAGATGGTGTCCCAGGCTAATACTAAAGACCCTAACCTGATCTAACTCGCTATGTTGGATTTGATTCAGCACACATCTTCTTGGAATGATCATAGAAGATTACAATGCTGCTTGGCTAGAAGGATGGACTGATCTTCCTACTAAGTATATCAATGATCCAGATATTTATGGATATCGATACTCGACCAGATTTTACATATCGGTATATAACTATGTATTGATTATTTATTTATAAATTTCGAGCATTTTAAAATTCAATGATATCTAATCCATGAATTGATAATTTAAAAATTAAAAATCTAAGAAGTCAAATTCATGTTATACATGATTAAGAGTGTATTGAAGTGATACAAACATCAATTAACATCGACAAATATCTATTTGGATATAAAAATATTCAATAAATCCTAAAAAAGTAATTTAAAATTCCAAGTAACTAAAAAAAATTGCATGCCAGTTTGATCGGCATGCTTGCTGTACCAGTATATTGTACCGTACCATACTAGCCAATGACCGGTATAGGTCCCGGTACCGATTCAGCGATCCTTGCTATATTATCATGACACTTATCACATACAAAAAAAGGAGTGGCCTAGGCCACAAGGGTCCCACCATTTTGGAGTCCAGGGAGAGTTAGATATGCACAACCTCATCCCCACATGCCGAGAGACTGTTTCCATGTTTCAAATTTGTGACCTCCAAGTCACAATGGACAAATTTTACTGTTGCACCAACCCTTCGCACTTGTCACACACCAAGAGTTAGTAATATAATAACCTATAAAAACAGTTACAATTACTACATTGAGATATACAACAACTCATCGTTTTTCCTTAAATATGGATCAATGTTAACTACTTGATACTAGCACAAAGATATGTTTTCAATGAATAAACATATTTTAATCATCCTAGACATCATCAGTGATTGTTGTTCTTTGAGAATATGGTGTGAAACTATGGATGCTACTACTAGGTTTTGAAGTTTAAACCTAGATGAATCACATGTAAAGAGGGATTCTAACCAGCTGAGCTAAGGCAATGGAAAGTTGGACTGTTACATTTAGAAAACATAACAGAGATAATGGAAAAAAAACTCTTCCAGGTGAATACTTCAAAGAGCTGTAATCAACTTCCAGAAAACAAAATCTTTGCCACTGGTCATATAAATCCACGTGCCATGAAAAACAACATACTGAAAACATAAGATGTTAATGAAAATGTATACTATTTGGAGCAAAGTAAACTCACAGCATGGTGGGAATCATTCTAGATATGGGCTATATAGAAACAACTATCAATTTAAACACTTCACGTTAACATTGGGACAAAACACAATGACTTCATAGCCCAAAAATCAAATGTAATAATTAATCATACTAATTCAATATAAGAAACTATTAACTTCCTTCAGAAGAAACACATATTTTTGCATAGCTTCCTCTATGCTCTGTTTAATAGTATACATGCTTATAGAATTAAGGAACAGCATTTGCAATAGTTAACTTCACCACAAATCATAAAGTCAAGTGCTTTAAATTTCAAGACTGAAATCCTCAGGTAAGATTAACTAACTAAAAATATTAAATGTGATGCAGTTTTATAAACATGATAAAACAGAATATACAGCACAAAGTATTAAATGAGGTATCAAGAAGTCTAATAAATTTACCAAAACTGAATCCATGCATGGCCATTAAAGCTTTATTAACCATAATAAGTCCCACAGAAGTCACTACATTGAACATCCATGCTGCAACATCTAATGCTGCTTTCCTATCCGCTTTGCTTAAAGGTGCCATTCCTTATTTTTATGTCCAATACTCTTTACACCTATCTGATAAATCTCCAGGATCCAGGTTCTGTATATCACACTTCTATTTCAATGCTGCAAAACAAAACTTTACGGGTTAGTGTTCATCCAGTAGAAATGAAAACAAGATTTAGATGAGATGTTGTAGAGATGAAAATGAACGGTCAAGACAGACAAAGTTAGGTGAAGGAGAAATTAGAAGGGGAGAAGTGCAGGGGATAACGATTAATGAAAGCGAGAAAGTTAATGAGTGAATGCGAGTCAAGACCTAGCTCCTAGGCCAAAATCTTTCCTCCTGGATTTAGTTGGATATAGGCCTTCTTTCCAAGGATAGTAATTCCTCTACTGCCTATGAGATTAAACAACACTCTCATTCCACAAAGAAGAGGATTTACTCATGGGTTCACTCTATTCTCTATGACAACAAATCAGTAGTTCTGCTAATGGTTACTGGAGACTCAAGCAAGGAGATCTCAGCAAGACACTCCACCGAGCTGGTGACATAGGCACCATTATGGGTTTCTGAAAATATCAGCCTCCTATAAGTTGTTGATGACACCACACCCTCCTCTTCAAGGCCAAGAAAGATCAGAAAACTGTAGTAAAAACTGTTCCCTACCCTTTTGAACTTGTTTGACATTTATTTCAAGAATTCAGTCAACATTGTTGTCACAGGCAACCGCCTAGGCTCCTAGGCTGCCTTTCAACACCTAGGCAACCGCCACCTGAATGGCATGATTTTTGTATGCTCGCCCTGTCAATTTGGCATCAGCCTAGGAAGTCAGGCATCGCCCATCTTGCCTATTTGAGATGAGTGCTGCCATGGCTTAGCCCAGCTAAATCAGGTTAAAATAAATGCAATTGGAATGGGTCTGGACAGTGGCTGGGATAAAGCCACGTAATGTATAACGGAATAAAGGAAAACAGAGACGGCCTGGACATGTAGCCCATTTGCTCTCTCATCCCTTCACTAGGGTACAGATGGAGGCTTCTCATCTACGATGTTGAAGCTGGAAAGTTAAATGAAATTAGTACTACTTCCACTAACATTAGCATATAGTCTATATACTATAACAACATTATCACCTAGTACCATCTAGCAGCGGTTTCTTAACACTTTCCCTAACTAATATGCTCAAGAGTTATCCTTGACCACATCTGATGGTCATATGAACAACGTAACCACAGTAAAGTCAACTCGCTTGCCAATATGAAAAAATAAGCATGTTGAATCATACTTCTCATGAATGACAGGATGCTCAAATCACCTTCAAGATTCATCCATGAACAACCATCTAAAAATTGAAAAAAAAAAAAAAAAAATGCCCTGAGCTCTGGATCGACTATCTTTATCATTACATAAAAAACAGAAAGAAAGAAAGAAAGAAAAGTCTTTTTACCGCACAATGTCACCAAAATAGATATGGAGATCTATGAAAGTAGTAATCAGTAAATTCGTGTATCTCCGAACAATTCCAGTAAACCATTTAAGAATTTTCAGCAATCGGTAACTTGATTGCTTAGATTTCACTTATCAAATCAGCTAGAAGATCAATATGACATCAAATCATGAGCATAGTTTGAGGGAATTTTTCGGCAAAAAAAAGGATGAAGAAAAATAAATTGAAATATCTATGAGGAGATTGAACGCACCAGATCCAAGGAAGCGAGATCAGAGCTAGTTCGGGGACCGATTAGCGTCTCCAGGGCGGCCAATTGAGTAGAATTTTCGATCGGGCAGAGAAGAAACAGAGAAAGGAAGGGGATAAGCGTATGGAATTAGGTCTCGGATCTGGAGATCCACCGCGGGCGCGCCACCGGGTTTGCGGAGGAGAGAGAAATATTTGGATGGGGGACGCCGCACGCAGTTTGGCCTCCGCCGGCCTTCTCTCCTGCACCAATGGGGAAGTGCCAGGGCAAAACAAAGTTTTCCTTGGAGGGGACCCCAATTAGTTTTTTATTTTATTTTATTTTTATTTATTTATTTATTTATTTATTTTACCGAAATAAAAGGATAGCTTTCCATTCTAGCCACCAGCCAGTTAAGTAATTGTTCGATTCAGATCGCAAATTTTTGCGTATCCTCCCCACCAATCGGTGAGTACGTCAACCTAACCGTACTACGGCACTGGAGTTACAGCCGCTCCGCTCCCCAGTCACGTGCGCCTAGAATTTTTGAAATTTAATCGAGTCATCCCAGGAATCATGCCTCGAACCTGTGACCGGTAAATTATATACAAGAACGGAGCCGTGCTTTAACCAACCGCACTACCACCGCAATGATAGACCCCAGTTAGTTTAATTGAGCACTTCGTAGCTCACCAAGTACACCCTGGTACTTTTATTATTATTATACTGATAAGCATGCACACTATTTACCATCTAAAAAATTTAAAAAAAATCTGAAAAAGATAAGAAAATAATGTTATTCTAAAATTAGGATGAATCGATAGAATACTAATCAACAGAGCAGGCAATCCAGCCAACTATCATGTTTGTCTCTCGATAGATATGACGAACCATAGCTACCATGGAAAGTCACAAAAAAATTCAAATGTCACAAAAGAGAGGGTGAGCATCACAACTGATGTGAAGGGATTGCTGACGTGGAGGAACCGACAGGCGCCACGTCAAGAAAAGACACCACATCGATTCTCCAGCCCGGATCCCACTATCGAGCTGAGCTGAGCTCTCTCAGAACAACAAGCCGAGCTCAGTCCTCCGCCAGGTCGTGCCCGCAAGCTCGGGAGCCTAGGCCGGATCCCACTACCGAGCTGAGCTGAGCTCTCTCAGAACAACAAGCCGAGCTCAGTCCTCCACCAGGTCGTGCCCGCAAGCTCGGGGACGCCTAGGCCGGAGACGTCTTCTGCCCTATAGGACGAGACTCTCGGAGGCTAGTGCCTTACGGACGAGATCGAGCAAAGAGCTCACCCGCCGATGTGGAGCCTCTCCAAGCATGCGCCCTCTAGACTGGTTCCGCCTTCCGCCCTCCAGAGCGAGATACTTAGAGGCTAGTGCCCTGTGGCCAAGGTCGAGCTAAGAGCTCACCCGCCGATGTGGAGCCTCTTCGAGCGCGCGCCCTCTAGACCGGGTCCGCTTCCGCCCTCCAGAACGAGACCCTCGAAGGCTAGTGCCCTGCGGACGAGGTCAAGCCAAGAGCTCACCTGCCGATGTGGAGCCTCTCCGAGTGCGCGCCCTCTGGACCGGGACCGCCTTCCGCCCTCCAGAGCGAGACCCTCGGAGGCTAGTGCCCTGCGGTCGAGGCGAGCTAAGAGCTCACCCGTCAATGTGGAGCCTCTCCGAGCGTGCGCCCTCAGGACCGGGTCCGCCTTCCGCCCTCCGGAGTGAGACCCTCGGAGGTTAGTGCCCTACGATCGAGGTCAAGCCCAGCGCTCACCCGCCGATGTGGAGCCTCTCCGAGCGCGCGCCCTCCAGACCAGGCCCACACTCTGCCCTCCTCCACCAAGGCGCCCCCGCTAGCTCGGAGCGTCTAAGTCGAGCAAGCCCTGCCGTCCCAGCTCGGTCCCAACCCGGACGAGGTCCTCACCAACCCAGAACACCGGCGAGCCGCCCGAGGACTGCACCGAAGCGCCTTCCAGGCCGTACTGACCACCTGCGACCGCCAATTATACCAGAAAGGCAAGCAGTACATTGATCGAGATGCCACACTCCTCACCAACCACTCAAATCACCCAAGAGAAGAAGCCAATCGGAAGATTCGAATCCCATGGGCTGCCGCCCGCCGCTCGAGGCATTGCCAAATTTCCCAGAATGAGACAACCAAGAGGAGTGCTGGAGCGCTTGACAACTCTCCTTATCATGAATCAGGGAAGACTCCTCGGGACACCGCCGCATGCGCTTGACAGCCCGGCGGGGATCCCGAGACAAGCACCCAATGGTAACCTAGTTTGCAACAAACTCGGAGGTAACACAATAACTCCAAGACATGGGCAAAAAAATACAAGCCAGAAAAAAAAAAGAGTGCGCAACCCCCACCAGTAAGGAGGGCATGGCACCATCACCCCCATGAACACAAGCGCAAGCCTCACCAAGAGAGCGAAGCACCACAAGCCACAACCACCATGGTTGAAGGAAAGCGAGGGATACAATGAGAGGCAGAGGAACAGGGCACCCCTCTGTCCCCGCTATCACTCTCCCCCTGCAACGCTTTCACCTTCGCACAGATTTTCCACTCCACCTAGTGCGGAGTCCATCAAGAGGGGCTCGACTAGGAGGATCTGTTCCCCTGGAACGTCACTGACTTGATTGTCGGAGTGCCCCCGCCGGAAACCCCGGCCTGGATCTCTAACCCCTGTCTCGCAGGTCTGGGAACGGAGGACCGCTGAGCAGCAAGATGGCCACACCCAGCACGGAGGTTCGGGACCCGAGGATGGCAGGCGGCAGGAGGAGTACATTCCGGTGCTGACAGCAGCTACGGGCCACGACGGTCCTGGCGATAACAGATTGGAGTGCCAGAAAGGGGGGCAGGACGGGCGTGACTAAGTCCACCTCCTCACAGGTCAACATACCGCGGAAGAACGGTGACGATACAAGCTAGAAAGGTCAACAGATTGGCGATCTTCTCTAGGCCTCTCTAGGACGTCACCCCCTTCGACCCATTCGACAGGGAATTCACTGACGAAACCATCAGGCACACAGTGAAAGTACGCCTGGAGAAGCATGAGCGCAAGACGGTGGGATTCTTCCGCCGGTTCATCAGCATGTGAGGCTCAGCCGGCGAGCCACTGGACTATAATGCCCACCACCAGTGAAGCCCTTCACTGGTTGCGGTGAGGTGGAGTATCATCGCTTCCACCGCGATCACGACCATGGCATTGAAAAATGTCGCAACCGTGAGCAGGAGATCAAGAAGCTCGTCAAGGAGGCTCTCCTCCGAAGGTTTTGGGGGGGGGGGGGGGGGGAGGCCTCAAGCGGGGTCCCAAGCGCCCGCTGCTCTCCCGTCAGCTTTGACCATCGACAATCACCCCACCACGAAACTGGTGGGCGTGATTGCTTGGAGAATCGCGTGTGCGTCTAAGAAGACTCAGGGGGCAGGGGACCCCAAGAGTAATCGCCCCACCATGAGGGGAGAAGAAAGCGAAGGAGAAAGGTAAATAGAGATGCCACGGATGCCGGGACGACAGTCGCGAGCCACCGCAGGGAGACCCCCATGAGGCGGTCGAAGCTCCATTATGAGGGGTCCATTACCTCGAGGAAGTCGACGGCATCAGGCTCCCCCGAGGGAAGAGGGCCTGCAGCTTGCAAAGATGCCCCCAATAAGGTAAATTCTCTTACCAACAATTATAATAACGATTTTTCCCTTGCATGGGTATTCGCATGTCTTGCAGGAAAGAATCGATGGCGCCCCCGAGCCCAGCTCCAGGACGTCAAAGAATCTTCGAGCCACGTAGCTCCCAATTCCAGGCATCCCCGAGCCCAGCTCTAGGATGTCGAGAATCTTCGAGCCATGTAGCTCCCAATTCCAGGCGTCCCCGAGCCCAGCTCCAGGATGTCGAGAATCTCCGAGCCATGTAGCTCCCAATTCCTACCGTCCCCGAGCCCAGCTCCATGACATCAAAGAATCTTCAAGCCACGTAGCTCCCAAACTCAAGCATCCCCGAGCCCAGCTCCAGGATGTCAAAGAATCTTCGAGCCACGTAGCTCCCAAACTCAAGCATCCTCGAGCCCAGCTCCAGGACACCAACTCAAAACCGGAGCTTAGATCTCTAGCCAAGAGACCTTTGAGCCACACAGCTCCCATTCAACAACGTCCCCGAGCCTAGCTCCAGGACACCGGCTCAAGACCGGAGCTAAAATCTCCGGCCAAGAGAACTTCGAGCCAAGCCACTCTCCATCTCAAACATCTCCGAGCCCAGCTCCGAGATGCCAAGAGATCATGGGGCCACGTAGCTCCCATCAACGCCTCGAGCCTAGCTCCAAGGCGCCAAAGACCTGAGCCAAGATCTCAGGCAGCCCCTGGGCCCGAGCCTAGCTCCACGTCCAGGAAGGCCTCGAGCCTAGCTCCAAGGCAATCAAGACCAGTAACCCCCTTCTCTAATCTCCCCACTCAAAAAGAAGACGAGAGGGGAAGGAAAGAAAGAGAACAAAGGGGGGAGCCCGGCAACCCCCTTCTCTGATCTCCCCACTCGAAAAGAAGACGAGAGGGGAAAGAAAGAAAGAGAACAAAATGGGGGCACAACCAGCATCCTCTTCTCTGATCTCCCTACTCTAAAAAAAAAAAAAAAAGAAAGAAAAAAAAAAAGAGAAAGAAAGAAGAGAGGGGAAGGAAAGAAAGAGAAAACAAGAGGAAAATACAGCATCATCGAAGCTACCACTCTCCCTTCTTAAGACCAAAGCTCAGATCTCTGGTCAAGAGAACTTCGAGCCACGTAGCTCTCAGTCATCAACGTCCCCGAGCCCAGCTCCAGGACGCCTTCTCAAGACTGAAGCTCAGATCTCCGTCCAAGAGAACTTCGAGCCAAGCAGCTCTCAGTCATCAACGTCCCCGAGCCCAGCTCCAGGATGCCTTCTCAAGACCGGAGCTCAGATCTCCGGCCAAGAGAACTTCAAGCCAAGCAGCTCTCAATCATTAACGTCCCCGAGCCCAGCTCCAGGATGCCTTCTCAATATCGAAGCTCAGATCTCCGGCCAAGAGAACTTCGAGCCACGCAGCTCTCAGTCATCAACGTCCCTGAGCCCAGCTCCAGGATGCCTTCTCAAGATCGGAGCTTAGATCTCTGGCCAAGAGAACTTCGAGCCAAGCAGCTCTCAGTTATCAACGTCCCCGAGCCCAGCTCCAGGACACATTCTCAAGACCGGAACTCAGATCTCTGGCCAAGAGAACTTCGAGCCAAGCAGCTCTCAGTCATCAATGTCCCCGAGCCCAGCTCCAGGATGCCTTTTCAAGACTGGAGCTCAGATCTATGGCCAAGAGAACCTCAAGCCAAGCAGCTCTCAGTCATCAATGTCCCCGAGCCCAGCTCCAGGATGCCTTCTCAAGACCGGAGCTCAGATCTTCGGCTAAGAGAACCTCGAGCCAGGTAGCTCTCAGTCATCAACGTCCCCGAGCCCAACTCCAGGATGCCCACTCAAGATCGAAGCTCAGATCTCCGGCCAAGGGACCTCCGAGCCACATGGCTTTCAGTCAACAATACCTTCAAGCCTAGCAGCTCTCAAGTATCATAACTTGGCCCCAAATAAGGTGCAGCCCTTCTCTCTGATCTCCCCCTCAAAAAAAAAGAGAAAGAAAGAAAGGAAAAGAGAGGAAAGGAAGAAAAGAGAAGGGAGTGAAAGAAAATAGATGGCGAAGAAACTTAAGTTTCATTGACTGAACACAAATTACAAGTATTTTCTAGGCCCCCGACATGCCGGGTGACCCTGGCTGAAAGCAAGAAAAAAAAAAGTAGTACAAAACAAAGCAAGAAAAGGGTCACTCCACGCCGGCCGGTTTCTCTGTTGGATCTTGAGGCCGAGAAGTCTCCGGCTGAGCTGCCCTAACTCCGGGAGGATCACCCTCGGCTGGTATCGAAGGCTCTGGGCCCGCGGCTCCTGCGACGACCTCCTCGTCAACCTCCACCTCCGAGGTCGAAGGGTACCTGAGACAGCCATGGTCCTTGTCAGGGATGAGCGCCTCCACCCGGCCATGCAGATACATGAAACCCTTGAAAAAGGAATCCGACGCCATCTGCTGGATATCAGCGACGAACTCCTCCGAAGCCTTGAAGTTGGCGACGGCATCTTCAACCCTCTTCGTGGCCTCAGCGGCCACCCTCTTTGACTCGGCGGCCTCCGACCTGGCTGCCTCCACCGAGTTGGCTGCCGTCTCTGCCGCCTTCTCAGTCACGGCAAGTCTCTCCTTCACAGCTACCAGCTCTGTCTGGGCAACTTGGGTGATATCCTTGTACTGATCGGCCTCGGCACTGTACCAATTAAGTTTTTTCTCGACGACGGAGAGGTTGTCGATCGCCTTCTTCGAACGGCTCCGCTCCAGGTCGCGAGCCATCAAGAGTGCCTTCGCTCGCCCCTCAGCATCGGCGAGCTCTTTCTCAAGGTCCTTGATCTTTGACTCAAGGACCCCGTTTGCCCCGACCTTCCCCTTCAGGTCGGCCTTCAAAGACTCGATCTCGGCGGCCTGCTGCCGCTCAAGATGCTCCCAGCTCTGGAGGTTGCCCCTGATATAGAGGGCCTCGGCGCCGATCTGCACCATGAAAAGAGGCCAGCTAAAAAAAAAAAAGAAGAAAAGAAAAGAAAGAGGGGGATAACTCACCGAGTACAGCTAGGGAAAGATGTTGCTGATAACATCGGCTAGTCGCATCCTGGCCATCTCTTGCCGGTCGCATAGCTGGATTGAAAAATCCATCATACGCTCGGCCAACTCGGGGCTCCGGAGGAAGGAGCTCTCCGACCCCATCTTGAAGGGGAGGCGGCGTCGTGCCTCTTCCCTCCTGCCCTCTCCAGGGGCGGGCGGCCTAGCCCCGCTGACTGAAGGACCTTGGGGGGCATACTGAGAAGCTGGTGCCAGCGGCACCTCCGTCGTGGCCCTGGACGCATCCCGGATCTCCTCACCCCTAAGGTCGGCGACATGTGGACTCGAAGGACGGCAGGGTGCAGCGGCGCAGCCGCGACCCTCGCCCGGACAACTACCTCAGGCTCTACAGCGGGGGCCTGCTGGGCTGACCTTGGTGCCACGGAAACTGCCCTCTCCACCAGCACAGGAGCAGCGTGGGATGCGTCTGAACTCGGACCCGCTGGAGTGTCGAGCTCAGACCAATCACCACCGTGGGGGCGGCCGCAGGGGCGCTCTCACTCCGCGCCCGCCTCGACGAAGGCTCCCCGGCCAGCCCGGTCGGTGGCCTCTTCTTGGTGATTGCCAGGAGGTCATTCTCGGAGAAGATCATTCCTGCATGCAGACCACACAATAGTTAGAATCTGTGGGGAATAGTGCAAGAAGTGCATAAAGTGCAAGAAAGAAGAAAAAGAAAAGTTCAGGTCAAACTCACCCAACCCATTTATTGGGTTGACCCTGGAGTCGGCAAGGTTCTGCTCAAACAACAGGACCTCCAGAGGAGGAATCTGGACGGTGCGAAGCTGCTCATAATCATCCCGGTCAGCCGCATCGACTACAGAATTTTGGTTGGGGGACTTGTCCGGATCGCTCCAGACCCAGTCGACCCCCTCGACCTTAACAAAGGAAAACTTACTCTTCCATCCCCTGATGGAAGAGGGAAGCTCAAACTTGATGCCTTTTGGGTGGGAAGACAGAGACCACCACCCATCCTCGGTCGGGTGGCGCTTCAAGGCAAAGAAAACCCTGAACAATGAAAAGCGGGCAACGAACCCGTGGAGGTGACAAAGCACAATGAAGGAAAAAACGGCCCTGAATAAGGAAAAGCGGGCAACGAACCCGTGGAGGTGACAAAGCACAATGAAGAAAAAAATGACCCTAATGGCGTTTGGCACTAGCTGTGCGGGGACCAGACGGTAATTATCCAGGACGGACAGGAAGGAAGGATGGAAGGAAAATCGGAGACTCCCAGAGAAGGTCCCCTCATAAAATGCAAGACGGCCCGGGCCACTAGAAGTGGCCCGTTCCCCCGGTCGGGGGATCATGAGCCGAAGGAAGCCGGGATGCCATAGACATCCCGGATGGTCCTCAATTCCCCGGCAGTGATCGTCGAGACGACCCCACTAGGACCTGTGGACCGGATTGACTCAGAGATGGGGACAGAAGGAGAAGGAGGAGGCAAAGAAGGGCCAGATTCCAGTTCCCTGATGAGTACCGGACCGTGAGGACGCCTCCTACTGAGCTCAAAGCGAGTCGCATCTTCCTCTCCATCAGAAGAAGAAGAAGAAGAAGAAGAAGAAGAAGATGCCCGCCTCCGCTCGGAGGGACCGGCCTCGCCCTGATCAGTGGAGGGGTGGAAGCCCGGACCAAAATGGGACATCCTCGAGAACAAGAGAAAGGAAGAACTTGGAGTAGAGGACGGAAGAGAAGACTCAACCTAAAGAAGACTCCAGACCCCAGAAAAGAACCCTATTCTAGCGGGGGAAGGAGGGAGAAGAAGCTGACCTGTTGCCTTAGAAAATTCAGGGCGACTGGAAGGAGGAAGAAGCTTGGGCATGGCAGCAGCAGGCATGGAGAATTCAAAAAGAATAGATGGTTCGGGTAAGGCCCTCCTTTCATTTTGAAATGACCCAAGATATTCGTACCGATTCAACCCTTCCGCCAACGGATCTACGCCATGTGCCGTCCATCGGTGAGAATGGCATCCTGGCTGCTCTGCATTCTGCGCTAACATTAACTGCTCCTCGGACTTGGCCACATGGTATCCCCGCATTGGTTCGCAGGTCGTTCCCCGAAGCGCCAACAATCATGGCCATCATCATGCCAGATTTTTGCCTTTCCATGTCAGCACCGCAATTACTCCCTTCGACATGAGTGCTGCGCACTAACGGGCATCGGGAGTGGGGAGCAAATGATGTGAAGGGATCGCTGACGTGGAGGAACCGACAGGCGCCACGTCAAGAAAAGATGCCACATCGATTCTCCAGCCCAGATCCCACTGCCGAGCTGAGCTAAGCTCTCTCAGAACAACAAGTCGAGCTCAGTCCTCCGCCAGGTCATGCCCGCAAGCTCGGGATGCCTAGGCCAGAGTCGTCTTCTACCCTCCAGAGCTAGACCCTCGGAGGCTAGTGCCCTGCGGATGAGGTCGAGGTGGTCGTCCCCCCCTTTGTCTGGCCTTTGTCCCCTCCCTTGGGCTTGCTTTGGTTACCTCTTTCTTTGGCTTACTCCGGCTGGGTCTTTTACTTTGGCTTGCCTCAAGATCTTCCCATGCTGTCAGATGTGTGCGATGAGGTATCGTGCCGTAGATGGGACGCTTCCTTTGTCAGGTAGCTGGGAAGCTTCTATACGCTTCTGACATTCCTTCTGTTTGCCCCTCTCCTGGGAGCCTTGCGGAGCCTCGGTTGGTGGGCCACCATCCTCGGGACTTGCGCTCTCCGGTTGGGTCTTTTTCTTGGTCGTACGGTAGGTCGGTGGAGGGCATGGTGCCTTGATATGAGTTTCCTTTCTTTCTAGTGTGAATGATGGTCGTGGGTATTAATGGCAGCATGGCGAGTGCTGTTGTACGATCCTCGGGAGGCCCGCCATTATCCTCGGAGGGGAGGTGCTACTCCCTTGGTGGTTGGTGCCTCGATTTAAGTTGGGGACCGAACTGGAAAGGTGGGGCCCGTCTCCAGTGGACCCGCCTCGAGGCAGCTTGGCTGGGTGGAGGAGGGCCGAGCTCGACTCCGGGCCAGTGGGACTCAGCTTCGAACGAGCTCGAGCTGGCAGAGGTGGGCGAGGTGCCGCCCAGCCCAGGGGATCCGACTTCAAAGGGGATCCTCGTGGCGGAGGAGACTTGAGCTCGACTCCTAACCACGGGGCCCGACCTCGAGGGTTTCGCTTAGGGAAGGGGCCCGTACTCGACTCCGGCCTAGGCGTCCTGACTTGGCGGGGGACCGACCTGGCGGAGGACGGAGCCCAGCTTCGACGGACGGCCCCGTTGCTCTCGGGGAGCTCAGCCCGGCGAAAGGGCTCAAGACGGGAATCTCCCGTGGCGTCCGATGAGGTCTCCACGTCAGTTTCCCCACCCCACGTCAGCAATCCTGCCACATCACTTAGTATGATGGGTTAATATCTTTAGTTTCATGTTTTCTACTTGGATGCCATAATGCTTTAACTAGAATGTTGTAATTTTTGAATTAGGATGTCGTGATTCTATTTTGGTATATATTTATCATCTTTTATCCTATGTTCTATATTATGGCATCCTAAAAATCATAATTCAGCTCACAAGTAATATGTGGCATGTGATGATATCCGTGGCATATTTCTTTATATAAGTTTCATAAAGTTTCTTAAATAGGATGCCATTATCATGTTTAGGCATGAATTATAATTTTTTTTCGTGGCATGTTATTATATTCTAGGAGTTATAAATGAGACCACAGACTATGTAAAATTCTTGTAGGAGGTGTTAATGTCTTGAGTTTCATATCTTGTACTAAGATGTCATGAATTTTGAACTAGAATGTCATTTGAAAGTATTTCTTTCATCCATAGGGTGAATTATGATACCCACAATGTCATAACATGCCATGGTGAAAAAATTATGAGTAATTCAGCTCGAAACATCATTATGACATCTTAGTTTAGAAATTATGACATCATAGTTCTAATATTATGATATCCTACACAAATATAAGCTGAGAAGGCTTATATTTTTTATAATAGTTAGATAGAATATATTTTTTTATAATCTTATATTTTTTTTCTATGTTTTAGATGATTTTGTAATTATTTCACAGCTTAGTGTGAAGGCTTCGTAATTATTTGAAATACATGAAATTTCTTATTCGCATGGATAATCCAGATCATTAAAATTTTATACAAGATGATATTAGTCTATATCAGCGACAGTTAGCAACAAGAATATTAAAAGAGAGCCTTAATCAGAAGATAAATAGTATTTTTAAAAATTAGGATGTAAAAGCTAAATATTTATAATCTTTTTTTCTTTTCAGTTCTTGGACTTCTGTAACATGTTACAGAAATTTGTAACTTAATTTATATTATCTATTAAGCATCATTGAAAAGAAAAATTGTGTAATTCTTTCAAACAATAATGTTATAAATATCATTTTCTCATTACATTAAGTTTGTTGTATATTGGATATTATGTTTTGTTCCAGAATGTTAAATTTCTGAATAGATGTGATGATATTATACAGGAATATTATGTTTCATGACAAGGTATCATAGTTTTTTAATTGGAATGTCATAAGTATAGTACTAAGATATTGTAATCATGTTTCAGTATTTACTTATAATTTATTTTTTAGTGGTGTATCATGACATTCTGAGAGTTATAATTCTAATCATAGATGATAGATATTACATGTTCAAGGGGTTAGAAAGTTTGTTTTTATATTTTCTGTATAAGTGTTATAGTTTTTTAACTAGAATATCATAATTTTTTAACTGGGATGTCGTAATCCTGTTTCGACCTATATAAGTAATCTTCTAGCATTCGTGGCATGTCATGATACTCCAGGAGTTATAAACCAAGCACGGATGACATGTATTATAGGTAGAAGGGGTTATAAACTTTGCTTTTATATTTTCTATATGAGTATCGTAGTTTTTTAATATATTTGTCATAATTTTTAGCATGTAAAAGCAAACTTTGTTTAATGTACCTATTCTCTTCAATTCATGCACTTCTGTAATATGTTACAGAAATTTGTAAGTCAATTGATGTTTATATTTTAAGAAACATTCCAAAAAAAAATTCTATAATTCATTCAAACAGTAATATTTTAAATATTATTTTCTCATTACATAAAGTTTTTGTATTTTAGATGTTATGTTTACTTGCAGATTATTAAATTTCTTCATTAATGTGATGATGTTTTAAAGAAATATTATGTTTCTTGACAGGATGTCATAGTTTTCCAATTGGAATGTCATAACTATAGATCTAGGGTATCGTAATTCAGTTACCTCTTCCACAGGTGACATGTATTACAGGCAGAAGAAGTTAGAAACTTCGATTTTATATTTTTTGCAAGGGTGTTGTAGTTTTTTAACTAGGATGTCATAGTTTTTGAACTTGGATGTCGTAATTCTATTTCGGGATACTTGATTAATCTTATAGCATCCGTGATAATTTTTGATACTATGGAAGTCATAAACCAAGCCACAGATGACATGTATTATAGGTAGAATGGATTAGAATGTTTTATTTTATATTTTCTATTAGGATGTCATAGTTTTTGAACTTGGATATCATAATACTGTTTCAGGCCACTTGATTAATCTTATAGCATCCGTGGTATTTTTTTACACTCTAGGAGTCATAAACCAAGGCACGAATTACAGGTAGAAGTGGTTAGAAATTTTTATTTTATATTTTATGTATGTGTGTCATAGTTTTTTAACCATGGTATCGTTGTTTTTATACTGGAATGTCGTAATACTGTTTTGGCCATTCTGAGTAATCTTATTGATTGATGGCATTTTTATAATACTCTGTGAGTCATTATTCAGAACATGGATGATGGAAAGTAATGATTCAGAACTAGGATATCTTTTCTATATTATGATACTCTGTAAGTAATGATTCAACTTCCTTAGATTTTTATTTATATAATATTATTTTGATATTGAATAAATTATTAATCGATTTATATATGATTTATGAATTCTATGAAATTATGTTTGAATGAAAATTGGTATAAGAACTTGATGTAATATTTCTTAGACTATTGTTATAAATGTTTATTGATTTGATATCATATATATATACATTTTGATTTGATTATGATATATATTATTCTTTGAAAATAATTTTTATATGAATTAGATTTGGATTATCAGCCATATTATATTTTGAATCTTGTTAATTGAAGATTGTGCATTAACATTCTGAGCTCATGATTCTATTTTTGGTTCGATCATAGGATATAAGTATGGTATTTTAGTCCGACTATAGGGTATAAGTATGGTATTCTAGCCTAGCCTCATAATATAAGTATGGTATTTTAGTCTCATCATAAGGTATAAATATGGTATTCTGACTTGGCTACAGGATATAAATATGATATTCTAGCTCCACCATAAGGTATAAATATGATCATGGTTAAAGGTTGATGAGTTGTATGGAATTTATTTTAAATCAAATTATTGAATTTGATTGGTTTTGAATCAAATTTTTTTGTTATATATAAATAATTTGAAAGATATCAGGATTATTGAATTCGTGTTCTAAAAATGAATTTGATGATGTTTGTGCATTGATTAATGATAAATTGTATTTCAATTATGACATTTTGTGTGATCATATAAATTATCTAGTTAAAAAATTATTATTTACTGGTTGTCTAGCTCATCATCTTATATCTTATTATTTTTACAGAACTTGAGAATTAAGATGGCATGGAAATATATTTCGGGAGAGTAATTAGAAGCAGAACTTCGATGTCTTATGTTAGACCAGAAATTTTATTGAAGCTTGATTTAAGATCTTTGAATACTGTTGGATCATGAGAGATTAAAATTGATTTTAATTAGTTAAATTTTATACTAAATTTATAGATTATTTATTTTACTGTAGCTTTATGATAACATGAACATATGCCTTGCATGCTCATGAAAAGAGCTTTTCATGAGTATGTGGTGGTTGCTGCAACTCCTGGCTCACGATATCATATCAAGGCCATAACAAATTATTTCTAACGGTAGGTTGATGGAGGGCATCTATCTTGACTAGCATTCAGCAATGATTATCCTTCTTGATTACCATTTAGCAAAGAAAGTCCTTCCCAACCTTTTTCTGGCGATGATTTGCATCCAAAGCCAAGTATCCTAGAACTAGGTATATTCTTTCCCTTTTCTCATCCTATTATTTTTGATCTTTCCCCTCCTATGTTCCCTTCTCAATCCCCTTAAAGAATGAGGAAGCTAGGGTCATATTGATCCCTCTCTCTCTCTCCTTTGATCAGATGACATTAAATCTTATCTTGCTCTTTTATCGAGTTCTTTAGGTGTCTATGATTGAGTATATCATAGAAAAAACATGAATGCCAATGGTTGTGCTTTAGCTTAGAAATATGCCATTTTATATAATATATTTGTGCATATCTATTGATCCTAGAATCATGCATAAAGTGCTTGTGATTGATTACCAGTTTAGTCTACATTGCCAAACTGGTAGTAGGTTTACTTTGTGATCGATTTTTTATTATTTTTTGGATTTCTATTGAGGAGAAACTCTATTGTTGCATCATAATGTATCTTTTAATATATGTCTCACTTCATTGATAAAAAAGAGGTCCTTTGTCAATGCTTCTATAGTCATACTTAGTTATTTTCTTATATTTTTTATTTAGGTACTTTTATTATGAGTATGGATATATATACATTCATATTGATTATGGACTAAGAAGGATATTGATGATCATTTGGATTCTTAATATGAAATACATATTATATCTTTTTTAAATATTTTAAATTTTTATGATCTATTTTTTGTTTTTAATGGAGCTCTGAATTTTAATTATTTTTCTTGCATGCAATTATGATTATCTTAGATGTTTTATGATCATGTCATTATATTTGATTTTCATCATTGAATTTTGCCTAAAACTTCATTAATATCTAAAATAGTACATAATTTATATCTGTATTCGAATAAATAAATATAGATATGTTTAATATCTTATTTGTATTTCTATCCGTTTATAATAAATATGGATATACTTAATATCTGATCTATATCCATATCCATATATAATAAATATGGATATACTTGATATCCGATTTGTATCCATATTCATTTAGAATAAATATGAATTTTAATTTTAATATACATTTAATATCCATATCCATATTTATATTTATTAAAAAATATATAAATATAAATATAAATATATCATTATTTGATTTATTTTTAATCCTAAATTGAAACTACATGATAATTCTACTCTTAAATATCCTCCAAAAATATGTAGAGAGAATTTTTTTTAAACATCTTCCAAGAACATCAAGTGAGCACACAATGTCTCAATCCTTGCTCTTCCTGCTTTGAGTTGGGGTTGAGTGGAAAAAAAAAACAGGGAAGGATAAGGTTAAAAAAGTAAAAGAGGGAAAAACCCTGGTATGAAGCAAAGGAGAGACCGGCGATCGGCGTTACCAAATCGTGTTGCCTTTCGGACTGCAAGGCAAGTCGACTTCGATGTTCATGCGAGCATCTTGATGGTGAAGCACGATCTCGAAATCCCTCTTTATATTTCTCTGCGACAAGCTCTGTAGGACGACAACAATGGCGGGGAAGCACATCCCTTCGGGAAACTCCCGATCCTCGCACTCCCCCTCCTCTCCCTCGTTCCTCGTCGCCGTCCTCTCCCTCCTAGCGCTCGCCTCCATATTCTTCTTCTACGCCTTCTCCTCCTATCGTTGCCCCACCTCCACCCCTTTCGACGCCTCCGTCGCCTGGGAAAAATCTAACCCTAACCCTAATGCTAATGCTGCCACGCCAGAGTACTCCTTCGTCGCCTCGCTCGAGAAGTTCCTCACCTCCCGTCGCCCCGTCGCCGCCGGATCTTCCTCAGCCACCGCCGACGCTGGCGGAGCCGCGGTAAATGTTCTGGATGACAAGATCTGGGAGAAAGAGACAGAGAGGCTATATGGGAATCCGGCGGATCCGTGGTCGGGGCTGTCGGTGGTTAGGGTTTATGTGTACGAGATGCCGGCCAAGTTCACCTACGATCTTCTTTCTCTCTTCAGGAATACCTATAAGGAGACGGCGAATTTGACGTCCAACGGAAGCCCCGTTCATCGCCTCATCGAACAGGTTGTTTGCTCTGCCTCTCTTTTTCTTTATCTTGAGCTCTAAATCCTGATAATTAAACGCAAATTGGATGTGGAGGAGGTTCTGGTTAGAAAAATTTAAGCTTGATTTAGTGAAAGATCAGCAAAAAATAATAACTTGTTGCGGTATTGTGCTGCGAAAAATAGTTGGTGTAAAGAAATAAGAACTACGGATGACTCTCTGGTTTGTTACCCGTTACTTGAATGTTTCCTAAAAAAATTGTTCGACATATATGTGGAGGCATGGGTATAAAGGGTTTCAAATTGATAGACTAATCTGATGGAATTTAAAGACTATTTGTGAAGCAACAGATCTTGGTGAGAGAATAGCTGGTTAGCACTTCCTACTGAAAATTTGCAGGAGCTTGTAATATGTAGGCTAAGACATTAGTAATGATGATCTTAGCATTTCCGAAATAATCATCTTTTACTTTGAACTTTTGTTTGGAGAGACATGCCATAAAGACATATTTTATATACTATTATTAGGGGGTCAGACTCTTCCAGTTTGACCCCCTAGTCCAGACTTGTAATCCTCCTTTCTTTAATTATCTAATGTATCCTTGAACTTATTTCATTTGGGAGGTTCAGTGGATTGCCATCATGCAAGTATGACAAGGTTGTTGATTCTCAATTTTTATAATTGATTAATTTTCTCAGTAGCTTTCAACATCTAAGCATCATCCATTAACCACTGTTTAGCTATCCACACAATGAAATGCTGACTGTTGCATCTTGACGACCTATCAGCCCTATGCTGTGCTCCAAGAAACAGAATTATCATCCATTGTGCATTTTTTGTGCAGTTTATCCTGTCTAATATAATATACATGTATTTATAAGCCCCGTTCCTTTTTTTCTTACAAACATATTTCAGAGATTTTTGACTCTACATGTTTCTTAGCATTTTATGGGTTATATGTATTTTTTTGGTCCAGTCTGAAAGGTAATTATCTGAAGATAGCAATTCCTTTTGTGGTACCAATTTAACAAAGCCCCAGTTGCAGGTTTACCATTCTAGTAATAAGTAATTGGTTATTTTTTTGATGGTATCAGAAATCTGGTGATTATAATTAGCTTTTCTATGGATTATGGTTTCTCTTATTTTAAGCAAAATTTGCCGTTCTTTTCTGTGTCTGCAGCATTCCATTGATTACTGGTTATGGGCAGACTTGATTACTCCAGAATCAGAGAGGCTGTTGAAAAATGTCATAAGGGTTCACCGGCAAGAGGAGGCAGACCTATTCTACATCCCATTTTTCTCAACAATTAGCTTCTTCTTGCTGGAAAAACAACAATGCAAGGCACTATACAGGGTGTGGGCGCATGTCCCAAGGTTTATTGTTGAGCTATTATTGGGTCTAATAATGTGCTTCTCTGGCACACCATTCCTATACTGCTAAAATTGCATGCTTTAAACTCTGCGTGCCACAGATAACAGATTTATGTACCCTTAAAAATTGCTCTTCTTACTGTTATATGAATTCAATCAATTTATCTTTGTTCACTCATAAAAAGACAGGCCAACTTGTCTTCTGCCCACTACACAGTATAGCTTAATGGTCCTTATTAGCTAAAATTCTTAAATGTTGAGACTACCGATACCCATTCAATCATGTAACAATATGTTATTTCATCTACCTTCTGATTTTGTTAATATCACAGATTATGGGTTGTTGAATATGAAGTAGTTATCAATGATCCTGCATTGGCATTTTATTAATGAGGACAGAATATAGGTTTAGCTTGTATATTGCTGGACACCTTATCTTAGCTGAAAAATGGAAAATCAAATACTATTATGTAATACATTATTCCTTCCATGGTTGCTTGGTTTACTCTCTTTTGGTTAAGCTTAGTAGTGCAAGTTATACAATTGTTGCACACATGGCTTGATCTCAATTGCCTCCCTACTGTCCATACATGCAATAACTCTACAATTTTTTTTTTGCATGTGTTGTTAGGCCCCTTGCCTATGATCTAATTCATCTCATCATGTACCAATGAGAACCCTCCTGTGTGGTTCTTTTTATAACAAAAGTCAGACTAATTTGATATGGTAATGCCATTATTCAATTGAGGTATCAGTACAAGACAACCAAAAAGTTGTAAATGATGGTTGCGACTCTGTTATATCATAGTCCTTGATTGATTAAGGGTCATTTAAGTTGAACTAGTATTTTGATGACTTTACCCTGAAGAAAGCATTGCAATAAAGTGTCTCTTATCTAGGTCTCGCTTGCATTCTGAGAGTCAAATACCTTATCTATTGTTGTTTTTGAAATCAGGAGGCTTTAAAGTGGGTTATGGATCAGCCAGCCTGGCAACGTTCTGAAGGAAGAGATCATATTCTTCCAGTTCATCACCCATGGTCATTTAAGTCAGTTCGCAGATTCATGAGAAAAGCAATATGGCTTCTACCTGATATGGATTCTACTGGAAACTGGTTATAATATATGTGCTAATTATTCAATTCTATTTTCAATCCAGTCAACTAGAAGTGATGGGCTATTCTTGCCATTGTATTGATTTGGAAACATTTGTAGGTACAAGCCTGGGCAAGTCTGGCTGGAAAAAGATCTTATCCTTCCATATGTTCCCAATGTTGATTTTTGCAATGCAAAGTGTTTTGTAGAGAATCAATCAAAAAGAAGCACATTGCTCTTCTTTCGAGGACGACTTAGAAGAAATGCTGTAATATTTGTTCTTTTCTCTACCCATTAGATATAACAGTGGATCTGATGACTGATCCATTCAATAATCTTTTGTAAGAGTCTCCAAGTCCAGGGTTCTTATAGGTACTAGCTGTACAATGCGTTTCATTTCCAGGGAGGAAAAATTCGTTCTAAACTTGTGGAGGCGTTACATGATACTGAGGGTGTTGTTATCGAAGAGGGAAGTTCGGGGGAAGCTGGGAAAGCAGCGGCTCAGAATGGGATGCGCAAGTAAATATGTATCTGATGTTTAATTTTTCATTTGTCAGAACTTCTGGACAGTGGCTTAACTGTGTTGGACAAATGTCAGGTCTCTCTTTTGCTTGAGCCCAGCTGGTGATACCCCATCTTCTGCTAGGCTATTTGATGCAATTGTGAGTGGGTGTATCCCTGTTATAATTAGTGATGAATTGGAGCTTCCTTTTGAAGGAATACTTGATTACCAGAAGGTGATTATGCCTTACAAGCATTTCTCTTTCTTTCTTTCATTTTTTTTGTTTAAGCAAAATCTTTTTAACCTTCTTCCCTAAGTTCAGCTAATTCACTTATTGGGTTTGGGTTATTTGTTGCACCAGTTTTAATAGACTATTTATTTTTGTTCAGTTAGAAGTCATGGTAGCTTTGTTCGATTAGGCTGGCAATTGAATTGCTGGTTGTCATGCAGAATATGTAGTTTACATGCACATCTGAAAGTATGAATTGGAGCAATATGTTATTGTTTGACACCATAATTTTTGCTGACACTCCCAGGAAATTTATGACCCAATATTTGATTTTCATGAAAATTATCGAGATATGCTAGACCATTCCGTTTTATCGTATTGTTCTCATTTCAGTTTGCAGTTTTCTCATTACCTTGCGTGATTCTACCATATCATTTTAAAAAAGAAAGCTTGTATGTCTTTCAAGTTCTGCAAACTAATTTTTGATCACCATTTATGTTTGTATTACCATACCATATTGCATGGTACAGTGTAGTTGACATTGAATATGAAAGAGAAATTCTGGATTGAAGTTGGGAGTAAAGATGAGAAACTTTACTGGTTAATGTATTAGAACCTGTGACAGGAATGAATGTAAATGTAGGATATATGAAGCCGGAGAGCCTGAGCCTGTATCAGTAAGATAACTTGCTTGTTGGTGGCTTTGTCTGACATAAAATACCTAATTTTCTTTTGTCAGTTTGTCGATTACCTTTCTAGTCAGTCTTCTGTCATTGAGTAAACAGTGGGTTGGCGTATCCTCTAACTGTATTGTTGCATTGAATGTTGATGTAATTGTTGCATTATTGCATATCTCTTGTGTATTCACAAATTTCAGGTGGGACAATTCTTTGTCAGAGAGAAAAAACTGGATACTGAAAAAGGTGACTGTAGATACTTACGGTCATTTCTTTCCTTGCATGCAGATAGCATTATTTGTTTCTTCAAGTGATGCTGTGCAACCTGGGTGGCTTGTAAATTTCCTAAAGGGTATCAATTCCAAAAGAATCAGAGAAATGCAAGTTAATCTTGCCAAGGTTTGCCAATTGCTTAAAACTAATTCTTCTTCATTGCTCATTCTGCCTGGATTCAGGCAAAGCAAGTGGATTCAAAAAACTCAAGGAACCATTTATCCATCTTCATACTTGAGACTTATTTTTATATTGTTGGCTTTTTTCAGTACTCAAGGCATTTCTTATATTCAAGTCCAGCTCAACCTCTTGGACCAGAGGACTTAACATGGAGAATGGTTTGTTTTCTTCCCATTTTATGAGCTGAGTAGGCATGACAAGATGCTTTATTTTTATTTTTATTTTTGGGGTGATACATGATTCTATACGAAAAGTCATAATTTTTAATTAAGAACATTATGATAGGAAACAATTGAACAAGCATGCTATAATCCAGATTCTTGGAATTTGGGAGAATTGTCAAGGAAGATTTTATTACCTTATGTTGAATTTTCCTTGATAGGTTTGAGGCATGGATATTTGAGAAACCAGCTTGAATTACTGATTGTGCCTTGAGTTTAATTCTTTGGTCTACCCATTTTGATTATGACAGATAGCTGGTAAATTGGTGAACATCAAGTTGCATACCCGGCGGTCACAGCGATTGGTGCAAGGATCTAGGAGCTTGTGCACTTGCGAATGCAGGGCTGGTAACATCACAAGAGTACCCTAAATGCATGATCTATCAATATTCAATGTTTTGTATATTGGACTTTGTTGTTCTTACAAACGATGCAAGGAGTGAAGGCAAACAAAACTGGCTATTTTAGCATGTTTTCATCTATGCTTGTAACATAAAAGAAATGCATAACATTTGCATTCGTAATTCCATTCTTTGAAGCATTCCTCCGAATGTTTGATGAGTGCAACAATGTTACTAGAAGACCGGCAATGCTAGATGGCCTTATTCCACTTTAGGTTTTGTTTTAAAATTTGAGCAATGTAGACTTTGTCAAGGGTTATCACATGCAGATTGTCATCCATGACATATAGGATAGCTGCCATCGCCATCCTAATTCAATGCTTCGTTCATATCTGTAATGAAATCTTGTTTGGATTAGCTGCTTTATCTATTTGAAAGTGAATGCTGTGCGCTTGGTCATTCTGTGCCCCATGTTGGTTGTTGTAGCATTATTTACTATCATGCAACAGCTTAAAATCTAACTGAAGTCAGGAGACAGAATTATAAACAATTTCAAGGGTGCTTCTGGTGGATCATGTACCCTGGTGTTGTTGCTTCAGCATAGGACCATTCGGTCCATTCCTCCGGAGGTAAGGTCCTAACATATATATATATATATATATATATATATATATATATATATATTAAAATAAAGATTTTTATATTGAGTGTTCATCCATGCATCCATAAAAAAAGCTCTCTTTTAGACATGTATTTATATTATATTTATTGTGATATATTACATTTATTATATTTATACATATTATATTCATCATGTATACATTAAAAAAAGTTTTTCTGTGAATTTATTTCTATCATGTTTATAAATGATACGTGAAAACATGCCATGTTTTTGCATGCTGAAAATGTGCTTATATTTATATATGGTATATGAAAACATGTAATATTTATGTATTTTATATGCATAATTTTTTTATTAAAATAAAAAGCTTTCTCCTTTAAAAATTTTATCACATTTATATATGATATATGAAAAGACTTTTTTTGGAAATGTATTTATTAAATGATCTATTGAATAGTATTTAATTTAGTAAATGACTTATTGAATAGTATATAATTTTATAAGTACATTGGTTTCATATTTATATATAGTATATAAAATATGTAATGTTTATGCATGTTATACATATAAAAAGTTTTTTTGGTAAAATAAAAAGCTTTCTCATATAGAAATTTATTTATACCATATTTATATATGAAATATGAAAAGATTTTCTTTTAAAAGCATATTTAGAAAATTAAATAGCATTTAATTTATTAAATTATTTATCAAATAGTATGTAATTTTATGTATCAATCATAAATTTGATATCATAAAGATAATTGTAACTTTTTCTTTTTATCGTTTGTACAATTTTTTTTTCCTCTCCCCTTCTCTATTTATCACTCTTAAAATTTGAATATAAAAAAGAAATTTTTTTTCTTAATTTCTAAAGTTTAGATCTTTTACAAGCCATCGAATGGAGGCATGATTATCAATCAATTTTTGATCGGGATCTCATATGGCCATTGTTCATCATTTTTTCTTGCTGCAAGAAATAAAAATATAATTATCAATAATATTTTCATGATTAGGTTGTGCATAATGGTATATTATAATTTTACCTGGAGCTTGAAGTTGCTATTGTCATCGGTGGTGATGGTGGTTAATGGGCAACATTGTTGGCTCTACCATTAGGAGAGTTGAAGGATGTGAGAGCGGAGAAGAAAAAATGAAGGATTTAAAAATATTTAATAATAATAATAATAATAAATGATGGGTTTAGAAAATATTTTATTAATATAAATGCAAATAAAATAGAGATGTATTTTGTTACACAAAAATATTTTTTACTAATGATATTAATTATTCTTTTTATATTAGTAAAATATATTTTTTATCAAACTAGAAAAATATTTATAAATAAAATAAATATTTTATATATTTATAAAAATATATTATTTTAAAAATAATATAGTAATTAATAAAAATAATTTATATTTAAAAATGATATGTTTTTTAAACTAAAGAAGGTATCATGTGTATTGTTAAAAGTGATAGTGATTAAAGTGACTACTTTGTTTATCTTAATATTTAATTTTACTAATCATATAAAGCTTTAAAGGAGAGAAGGTATCATTATAAATCTGCTCTCTCTCTCTCTCTCTCTCTCTCTCTCTCTCTCTCTCTCTTGAAAGGGAGGTGGGACCATCCAATTTATTAATAGTTTTTTTTTTTTTTTTTTGTAAACCGTTGTATTCAATTAAGGATTCTAACATGAATACAACCAAGATAGTCAAAAAGTATTATATCCCGAAAAGACTGTGGGGTATGTTCCAGATCGGTCCACAAAATATAAATCGAGTGATGTGCAACATAGGAGGCTATTCAGTCCGTAATTGAGTTAGCCTCCCGGTACACATGACGAATAGCGGTCGAAGAGCATCCGTGGAGGAGAAGATCAATGTCACGAAGGGGAGGGTGGCTCGGTTTGGATTTTGTGGATAAGTGAATCCAAACAATAACAGTCGCAGAGTCACCCTTCACAATAATATGGTCTGCCTGCATAATCATGCGGGCATAGACAATATCGGCCTAAGCTCCCCGAAGCTCAGCAGAGGGCACCATCGGCTCAATAAGATGTTGACCCCCCACCGCAATGACACCGAGAGTCAGTCCCCGAATAACAAAACTGGCTCCACCATGAGTGCCTAGGACACTCTCATCGAAATTGACTGTGACATAATCTGGAGGGGGCTCCCAAGAGACAAAGACCCCGCAGGGCGCTCGAGAAGCGATGCAGAAGCCCCAGGTCTTTGAAGACATGACAGTCGATATCAAAATCTCATCAGTATGACTACGAGCCTCTGGATAACAAAACTGGCAGGATGAGTGGCAGAGTTGAAAAGAACATTCCTGGTTAGCCAAATGTGGTAGGCAACATTTGCAATGAAGGTGGTATCAAAGTATCTTGCAGTCGGGCAAAGCAATCCCAAAAAATAATCAACATAATCCGCAATGTGCATAAATAAAGGTTGGAGACCAACTAGCCTCCATATGTGGATCGCTCGCCGACAGAGAAAAAGAGTATGGACCAATGTCTCATCCTCTAACTCGCAGACTGGACAGTGGGAGGGGATAAGTATCCCCCTAGAGCTGAGGAAGGCTCTAGTAGGGAGGCATCCCCAGACCACTTTCCAAATGAACAGGGATACTCTGGGATGTACCCTAATTTTCCAGATCCAAGCAAGATCAAGGGTCCGTTGAGGCACCTGGCTGAACAGGGGTAGCATATCAGACATGGTAGCTCTTAGGATAGCCGAGGTGCGCCACACCCTGATGTCAGTGCAAGCGGGAAGAGGCAATGGGATAGATAAAATTCGGGCACCCATAATGCGGCTAAAAACTCGGGTGACCTGAGTTGGATCCCACTGCAAGGCGTCTCTAAGCATCAAGTCTGGAACATAAATAGGGTCAATGATGTCCATAGCAATAAAAGTTGGCTAGCGAGAGAGAGGGACCTCCACAATCCAAGGGTCCTCCATGAAGCTAATAGCTATGCCATTCCCCAACACCCATCTGGTATGGGAAAGGACAACCTGAGCAGTGGACAACATGGCTCTCCAGATAGCTGAACAACTCCTGCAGGGTCGGTGGATCTCATCAGGGCATAGTGGACCATATCTGTGTCTCATCATTCCTGTCCAGATGCTATCCAGGCAAAGGAGAAAACTCGTTATGTGTCTGGCGTACATGGCCTCCCGCATGGGGACAAGAGAATAGATACCCATGCCACCATCTCTACAAGGTTGGCAAACCACGTGCCAACTAAGCAGGTGGATGGATCTTCGAGAAGAAGTCGAACCCCAAAGAAAAGATGGATAAGTTGGTCAAGTTTGAGAACAACAGACTTGGGTAGGACAACATGAGAGGGCAGATAAACAGGTAAGGATGTAAGCATCGACTTGATCAGCGTAATTCGTCCCATAAGAGAAAAAGTTCTGCCCTGCCAACCCTGCACCCTATCATGGACTCTTGAATCAAATGGGACAATCTGCTATAGTCAGTCTGCCCCCAGTTACTGGAACACCCAAATAATGTAATACACCACAATGCTCATCATCCCCGAGGATCTCCCGAATGGAATGCCTCAAGACGGTCGGGGTCTTCGGGCTGAAGTAGACTTCAGATTTTTGACAATTAACTCTCTATCTAGATGCCAGACAATATCTCTCCAGAATAGACCTGAAGCCCTGAGCACAGCAGACTGTAGCATGCCCCAGGAGAAGGCAATCATCTGCAAAGAGAAGGTGCCAGATGGGGGTGGCCTTAGGGGCAGGGACATAAGGCTGTATACTCAACCTCTGGGGCGCTACCCACAAGGCTCGTGAAATAGCATCAGAACAAAGAATGAACATGTATGGAGATAGAGGACAACCTTAACGGAGGCCAATATTAGAGACAGAATTCCATGGGAGATCCGTTGATTAGAATATAAAAGGCTGGATTAATAATACAAGCAAGGATCCGAGAAATCCAGTAATAGTGAAAGCCAAAGTTAAGCATTGCTATCTCTAGAAAAGCCCAGTGCATGCGATCATAAGCCCGCTCCATATCTACCTTGATGGCCATGAGGCTGCAGTGGGTGGATGATCTACATAGATCATACATAAATTCTTGTGCAATAAGGAGATTGTCAGAGATAAATCTGCCCTCGATGAAAGCACCTTGTTCTGGACTAATCAAGTTGGAAAGAATAGGCTTCATTATAATAACCATGATTTTAGCACAAAACTTATACATGGTATTACACAGACTGATAGGCTAAAAGTGGCTAGGCTCCAGAGCATCTCGGCGCTTGGGGATAAGAGTAATAAAAGTATCCTTCCAGAAATCAGGCATTCTACCCTGAGAGAACTCCTGAACAACAGCAACAACCTCTGCCCGAATAACACTCCAAAACCTCCTGAAAAATAGTGGTGGAAAACCATCAGGACCTGAGGCTTTATCTTCGGTAAGGCTGCAAATGGGTTGGGTTGATCAGTGACCCGACCCGACTCGACCCTTTTAGACCCGATCTAACCCGTTTTTATGGACCCGTGGATCCGGGTCGGGTTCTAAAATCAGACCCGTTCTATTTTCCGGGTTGGGTTTGGGTTTATTGAATTTGGACCCAACCCGACCCGATCCGATTCGAATATACTAATACTGTTATAATCATATCTATTTGGACCTTTAAATTATAATTTAAAATTTATATAAAACTTATTTTTAACATAGAAATAGAGTTATAATTATTTTTATATCTTAATTTATTTTGAAAATAATATTGTTTGTTATCTATTTTATGATTAATAATAGTTGGCTATGTAATAATTGAAATATTGTTATCTATATTTTATCTAGATTATATTTAGATCTAATTTTTTTAGATTAGAACCGGGTTATTTATGGACCCGATTCAATCTAAATGACTCGTTGGATTGAAAATTCTAATAGTGAACCTGACCTGATTTTCTAGTGGATTAGGTCTGGATCTAATATTAGGACCCGATCAAAAAATCAGGCCAGATCGGGGTCACTCATGACCCGATCTGACCCGATCCATTTGCACCCCTAATCTTCGGCCATAGAATATAAGGCCTCATAAACCTCCTCCTCAGAAATATAACTGATGAGACCCATATTTTCACGGTTCGACACCTTGACTAACGGAGGTGGAGAGTGAAATGTGGAAAGCTCACCCAAAGACAACCATCTGGACCTAAAGAATTGAACCAGCTCGCATCTGAGGTCCTCATCATCCTCCACCCAAGAACCGTCAGAAGACCGAAGGCCCTTAATGCAGTTCATATGCCTCCTAACAACAGTAGCTTGGTGGAAGAATCTAGTATTCCTGTCACCTTCTTTTATCCACTGGGCTCTAGATTTTTGCTTTCAAAAGGTCTCCTGCTGGAGGAGAAGGGACTGATACACCGCCAAGTGACTCCGCAGAGTAGCCACATCATGGTCACTCAAGCCCGTTTCCCTAGCCTCCTGCTCCTAAAGGTGAAGAATAGATTGCTCAACTGTAGCCAGCCTGGAGAAAATATCTCCCACCTTTTTCTTGTTCCAGCACCTGAATCATCATTTCTGGAGCTCCAATCTATGGGTAATCCGGTATCTAGCACACCCCGCATAGGCATCCTCCACACCTGCCTGACTAACTCCTAGGATCTGGGGTAAGCTAGCCAAAACTTTTCAAACTTGAACAGAGATTAACAATAGACCCGCGACTTAGTTGAGATAAGCATCGGACAATGATCAGACCCAATTCTGGATAAGTGCCGCACCACATGAGCAGGATACCACTGAATCCAACCAGTAATTGCCATGATTTTATCAATCATCTCCCCAACCCTTGCTTTCCCTAAGCAGTTGTTGTACTAGGTAAAGTGAGGGCCAACAAAGCCCAGATCCAGTAGACCATTGCGATGCACAAACTCCAAACACTCCCTGGAACCTGTATCATCGACAAAGGGCCTTCCACCTCTCTTGTCTTCAGGATGAGTAATATAGTTAAAATCCCCAGCAATTACAGTAAAAACCCCCTGTCAACCAAAGTGGTAATTTCCTCCCAAAGCCTTTGTCTCTCCCTGTAGTTAGTACTGGCATACACCCCCGACAGAAGCCAGGTACGGTAGTGATTTCTATCACTACAATAGGGACATGCTATGGAGACCTATGGAAGACATCCACTCTGACCACCCCAGAATCCCAAACAACTATAATTCCACCGGAGAATCCCTGAGATTCGATAGCATAAAAATCCCAATAGGAAGGAAATCGTCGGCGAACCCGAGCTAAGGATGCTCCAGCCAACCTTGTTTCAAGAAAAATGCACAGGGAAGGATGGTGCAAAAGACCCAACCTTCAAAAATTACGAAAGAAAGAGGGCTTGGCAGCCCCCCGGACATTCCAAACGACAATCTTTATTATAACATAATACAGACAAAAGGAACCTTATAGCTTCTCACCAAAGCTATACAACCTAGAAGTGGAGACCACAGACAACTCAATTCTCAGTGTTGTTAGTAGGAGCTTCCACCTTAGAAGGTTTGGAGCCCCTTGAGACCACTAAGAACAGAGCCTTGTTAAGCTGATCGGTAGCCTCTTCATGTCCTCTATCAGATACCTGGAGCACCACGGCCTGCTTCAGATTACTGTCCTCAGCTTCCACCCGTAGTGAATTAGGAGAGTTCTGGCAGTCGGCCACCCACATAAACAGAATGAGGCCTACATTTCCCCCCCTCCGTGGAAGTGCCACCGAGCAGTTCTCACCCCACCAAAGGAACAGGAATAGAAAAAGAATAAGGAAACCGTCGGCCCACCCCTTTGGCAGAGGGTGATTTCCCACCCCCCTCCGACAAGCTGGAAGGGTCCCTGAGCTGTTTGCTCCCTACCAGCACAACAGGGGAAGTGTCCTTCCCCACAGCCGAACCCTCACCACCAGATTCCAGCGAGGAACCAACAAGAGTAGTAGGACTCTTCTCACCACCAGCCATGCAAGGTTTAGTGCCACTAACATGGATGACGGCAGAATCAACAAAGGGTTGGGTCGTAGGTTTAGGAGGGTTCGTTAATGTAGCCGGCACCATCTTAGGAGGACTCCGGGCCCGCTTCAGGGACAATGCCGACGGGTCAACCATAATAGCATCCTTCAAGCCTTGGACTTCATCCTGCCCCAAATCCATGTTGTCGTTGAGTTGGCCGAGGGTAGAAAACCGAACTCCTACCGCATCAGTACCACCCATACCTTCCTCAAAGCTAGAGTCAGGGGACCATTATCGGGCCACCTTCGTAGGTTTCTGCTAGCCATTTGAGTTAGGTGGAGAGTCGGGGGGGAGCTAACAGCCGGAGAAGAAGATTGGGGCTCGGAAGAGTCCGGAGCAAGCTTCTTCTCTTTTTCCACATCCTTCCTTGCCTTGGACAGAGCTTTGGGGTGGCGGGGTTGCCGGATGCAAGAGGTGACGAGCCATGGACCGAGTCTTGGATGCTCAGCCGACATCGGGCTCTTCCCAGCCTCCACTGAAGGAGCAGGGTCCTCCTGGTGCATGATGCCATCAACAGCAATGACATTCTTCGAAGAGAGGTGAGCATGGTCGGTATCAACAGCGGGAGCTACTCCAGAGTCGCAATAGTCTTCATCAACATGGCCAATCCTCCCACAGCATTAGCATACCGATGCCAGGTTTTCGTAGACAAATGGTTGCTAGAATTAGAATTTTTGCCCTCTATCAAGACTCTCGGGGACAGTGGATTCGTAGAGTCGATTTCCACTCTAACTTTGGCATACCCTACCTTTTGAAGGTGGTTAGTGAAGACGTCGGCATCCAACGGCTTCCCCGCCTCCACCGCAATTGCCAAGATAGTCGGCCGACCCCAGAACTCCATCGGAAGACCCGGCATCCACATCCAAACAACAGCTTTCCAGATGGGTCTACGGGAAGGAACGAATTCGATCGAGAACCCATGGTTCCATTGCCGGGAGTTGGCCGGAAATGAACCAAGGACCTGCTTGTCTTAAGGTTTGTCCTATTCCAGTACGGTGGTTCCAAACTATGAAGGATCTTCCAAATTGCACTAACTAATTAAACTCGTAGGGTGGATAATTCAAAACATTGATCAATTAGTTAGCATGTTCAGAAATTGGTGTTTTTTAATAAGTTAGAGGAGCTATTCCATGCATATCGCTCGAAAGAAACTTTTTTAAAAACAGAAATGGAATTAAATGAACTTCAGATGAAGTACCAATAGCGCCATTAAGACTCATGTACAGTACATCATGGTTAAGTATACCTTCTTTTGGTCCGAAGACTCTGAATCCTCTAGAGTACCTTCTGCAGATAATGAAAGGCTGCTTCTGGGCAATTTTCTTTTTTTTTTTTAAAAAAATGTCCTTCCTAGCAGTTGATCCAGAGGAAAGTTTTCGGAGAAAGTAATGGCATTATTGATTAGTTTTTACCAGGTCAAATAACTACTTAAGGGTATAATTAGTGCTAGTATTGTACCGAAGAGTTACCTTTTCGCACATCAAGTTCATCTGAAATCATTTACTTGACATCTTACTTGGATCTGAAGTTCGAATTTATCAAAATTTTTAATACATGCGTCTTGTACCATATAGAATTTCAGTATAACAAAGAATAATGTGAATGGGTAAGAATCTCGTATATGGAATTTATTCTACAAGAACCAAGTCTGCCTGGTTAAAAATATTTTGAGAATTTCTTCGTCCAATCAGTAAAAATGCTTTGTTCCATCTTAAATGAACAGCACTAAATGTCCCCAAGAATTCCAAATTTTTATAAAAAAATCTAAAATCTTTAATTAGCCCCGCAACTTCTTGCACATTTCCACACGTAGATATTTCAACACACAGATTTCCAAATTTCTAACTCTAAAAAGAAGTCCCAAGAAACAACCACTCATTGCACCATGATATGATTATTTAACACTCAAAAAAAAAAAAAAAAAAAGTGTTAAATGGGAAAGACTAAATTTTCATAAGTACAGCAGCAAAAATTATTAAACAGAGAAAAGTATACCACTAGACGGTAGCACGGTAGGTAAAAGCGCGGCTCCATCTCTCTCCGGGCATGGATTTGAAGCATGATCTATTGGATGACTCGATTAAATTTCGGATTTTCTGAGAGCACGTGACTGGAGGTGGAGCGGCTTATACTCTAGCAGATTTTCTGGGAGCACGTGGGTGACTCGATTAAATTCCGGATTTTCTGAGGGCACGTGACTAGAGGCGGAGCGGCTGATACTCTGGCTGATTTTCTGGGAGCACGTGACTGGGAAGCGAAACCGTTAATATTCTGGCGCCGTAGTGAAGTTAGGCTGACGTGCTCACCGATTGGTGGAGAGGATATGCGAAAAATTTATGGTCCGTATCAAACAATCGTCTAACAGGTTGGAGGCCCGATAGAGGAGCTAATCCAAGATTTACTCCCCCTATTTTTTTTTTTTTCTATAAAAAAAATAACAACAATAGGGAAAAGCATTATTTAAAAAAAAAAAAGACTAAACTTGGAAGAATTTACCTGAAATCCGAGTCGAAAAGAAAGGTGACGGTAACCAACTGCGGCTACTGCTCGAAGGGACGTTATGAGCGGGAGAATCCAACATAATCGAAGCTGGATTCGAAAGAGCCATCAATTTGGGATTAACTCGGAGTTAGCATCGCTTCGACTTCCGAGTACTACCACCGCTCCCATATTCCCCGAGAATGCCAATTCCTACGTGGCAATGGAGGGCACCGGGTAAGCTGTTATTAAGTGTGGGCATCAGCGGAATTTGGGCATTCTGCAAGCGCCACGTCATCATATAGTCCTTGTCGGAAGAAAGTAGAGAGTTTTAGCATCTCTCGAAATGGATCGGGTCAGGTCTCATCTAGATCATTTTCTCATGCAATACATGGACATCAGTGGTTATAAAAAAAAAAATATATTTTGATTTAAGGATTAACTAAAAAGTTACCATAGTTGCATGTTGATTATTCTTTGCTTCATGAAACACATTGATGACCGAAAAATCACTCAAAGATACTTAAATTTTATTCAATTTTTTTCTAGTTCTATCATGCATGTTTCACATAAAATTACCTGATCAAGACTGTCACGTCCCGAATCCAGTATCGGAATCGGCTACGCGACCGGTCGCACAAACCCTAAGTTTTATCCTAGAGATCATGCAAGGTCTAGGTATACATGGATCAACACATCAAATTAAAACTAATATTATATAAACAATTGAGTAACAATTAAACAATCCATTTATTAAGTCGATATCATTAATTGGTCTACTGATTCACAAACATCAGTAACCGAAACTAATACCAACTAACTAATTCAACATTAATGAAGCTCCGTCTCACGCCCATCCCAAACCTTGCTACGCATCCTGAGTCTCTGGAAAAAAACAAAAATAGAGAGTGAGCTCAACAGCCCAGTAAGGTCTCCACACAGTCACCAGTAATATTATATAATTTTCTTAAAAATAGCAAAAACGTACTAGAATATCATATCATGCAGTCAAATAATTCAACATCATATATGACAAAACCTTTTATCAAATCATGTTTTTCTCTTTATTCTTTCAATTTAATTAGCCTTCTTCTTTAGGATTCTGGACTAGCCATGGTCATGCTCTAGCCCATGACTAGCAATGTCATTGTCCATGCCTATAATTAACAATATTTGTCACGATTCCGCCTGTGACCGGCAATATTATTGTCCATGCCTGTGAAAGGCAATATTTGTCACGATTCTGCCTGTGATCGGTAATATCATTGTCCATGCCTGTGAAAGGCAATATTTGTCACGATTATGCCTATAACCGGCAATCTCATTGTCCATGCCTACAAAAGGCAATATTTGTCACGATTATGCCTATGACCGACAATCTCATTGTCCATGTCTGCAAGAGACAATATTTGTCACGATTATGGCTGTGACCGGCACACTGAGAAACCACAGTACCGCCATGGTATGGCTAGTCCAAACCCCATTTTCACTTAACGCTTTATCATTTTATCTCATATAGCTAGAACATGTCACCTTTCAACGATCGATATCACGATCCAACCCATTCAAAGATCACCTGATAAACATGATATATTAAATAAAACATAAACAACAATAATAACAAACTCATTCTGTATCTCGAAAAATCAAATCAGGCTATCCGAAAATAACCATGCATGTAAATATATATATATGCCCGGATCAAATCAGACAACGTAAAACAATGTATAGCATTGATGATCATGTCTAGAATTCTTACCTTCAAACGCTAATCCTAGTATATCCGATACTAGTCCGTACCCGAAATTCGCGCAACGCCTTTCTGCTCAGAAGGTTGATCTCCTACAATAATAAATAAAATCATTCATACCACACCCTAGTTTCACGAATTCCAAGAAAGGAAATCCCTCCAATTCTCTCTCCTATAATAATATACTATTATTATTATTTTAAATTTATATTCTCCCTCTCTCTCTCCTCATCTTCTCTCTCCACTTTCTCTCTCCTCTTTTTTCTCTCCACATTCTCTCTCCTTATTTTTTTTTCTTTCCTTTTCTCTCTTTTTTTTTTTTCCTGGATCGTACAGAACCCCCTCCCTGTTGCTTTCCCCAACTCAATCGAGCCGGCCTCCCATGGTCGCCGGCGATGGCCAATGAGAGGAGGTCATCGGAAGACCTCAATGAACGGAGACGGACGGCGGCACAGCCTCCCGGAAATCCACGGCCCCAACTCCAAACCAAAAGCCAACCCAAAAAAAAGATTAATTCCCTCTCAACAAAATAAAAGAACTCATCGACCTCGATGGACTGTTGGACGCTCGCTGGAGAGGAAAGGGATGTGGGGAAGAAGACTCAATAGGCTCGGTTTTGCGACGTCACGGAGAATATAAAAAAAAATCCATCGATGGTCTTCGTGACATTTAAGGAAGGAAAATCGCTCAACCGGAGTCCCAACTCTCCCGAACTCATCGTCGACCTCCTCCCTCTCCCCTCACGACTCCTCCACCGAGATCCTCGGTGAAGACTCCGACCGGATAAGGGAGAAGAAGCCTCCTCTGTTCCGCGACCTCATTCCCGGTCCGCCCAATCTTCCACTTTTTTTTTTTTTTTCTAGACTGGGTCGAAGCCGGCTGGGCCTGCCGACTTCGGCCCAAGGTCCATATCTTACAAAGACAACTTATGATAGGCATCCATATAGAAATATAAGTTTTAAAGCCTTTATCATATCCAGTAGTTATATGGTTTGGATTTGCCATCCTTTATATCTTACTTAACATCTCAGCTAGTCAACTAGATGATGATGTATGTCTAGTAAAATTAATAGCTAATCAAATCGCCGAACAATTACTGTTGATTGATTATAGCCAGGCATGATCTCAATATACCTGAAAAATAAAGTAATTAATGAACCTGAAAAAAAGAAAAAGAAAAAGGGGACTATCATAACCATTAGTAGAAAAGGAAAACACCAACATACTTAAAAAATAAATATTTTAATCACCCTTATTAACAAATATGGAAAGGACTCAATTCCTTTTTAGCAAATCTCACCATTTTAATTGTATAGATTTGCATCCTACCTGCTATAAATACCAGGCACTGAGAGCCCAGGTATGAAGAGAAATCCAAGTATTATACACTCATGGTTCCATCTGTAGAGTGGCTCAGCCGTCAACTTGTCCCAGGTCAGGTTTTGAACAGCAACAAGAAGATTTTGAAACTATTTTGGCAAAATAATTTGGTAGGTACAAATAAACTAGGTGCTAATTAAGGATGCGCAAACAGCCTGAATCAAGTGATGAACGCTTGAGGCCAATAGGTTGGTTTGGTTAAGTAATTTGGTCAGGTTCAATTTTTTTTTTTTTTTGGTACATTGAACATGGATAAATCATGCCATGAGTATGAGCTGCATTGAACTAAAACCTTGTCTAACTTGTCCCACAATTTGATCTGGAACTAACATATGGTATTTCTCTTGCAGACATAGCCCCAAAAAAACTTGTAAGTACAACATTTATTCTTATGTATATATAAAATATGTAACACATTTTATTTTATCTACTATTTCTTAACATTAGCAATGGTATCTACCACTCTCCTCTTCCTAATTTTTTGAACAATATGATCGGTGCGAGGATTGTGCGGACGTGTATTTAGTCTCATATTGATTATTCGCTGAAAAGATCTTGTATATTTATATGGAATCGAGAAATCCAGATTATACTTTTCGGATAGTTATTTTGGATGAGGTTCTAGGTTGTTACGAATGGTATTATAATGGATCCAGCCTTTAACCTATGTAGTTATAGGATATTGCAGCATGTATTCATTAGGCTAACCACGAGCTGTAGTGTTTATGAATAGATGCATGAATTTGGACTCTTAACTTAGTAAGGATACCGGGATTTAAATGAGAAGAGTATGTGAGGATCCGTGTAGGCATTTAGTTTCATATCGATTATTTACTTAGAAGACTTTGGATATTTATATAGAATCGGCTAGTCTTTTTTAAGTGAGATCCTGGATTATTACAATTGGAATGCCAATTTTGTTTCATGATTGCATCATGAATATGGTTTTTGGTTGGCCCTTGATGGCCTTTATTACCACAGTCCTTGCTACCTCACTAAAAATTAAAAGCACATCCGACAATTTTGGGATTTAAAACTGAAAACCATCTAGCTCACAATCACATCTAATACAGTATATAGTTTATGTTTTTCACAAAATTTTACTTGAATTTTATAATGCAAACCACATATTGGCATTATAGTTGTGTCAGGCTGGGAGATAAAATTAGTTCTTACGAATGGAAAAGTTTGATATTTGAATGTAGTTATCGAATGGTGGAGGTCCATTGGCCAACTCACATGCACAAAGATGACTTGCTATACCAATTCATAACTTTTTATCCGCTTGCATCATGCTACTAAGTTCAGCATTAGTTCTATCCTATCTTAAACGAGGCCTGTTCCTATTGTCACCAGGAGCTCTTCTTTTTCCTTTCTCCATTCATCTTGCGTGGGACTTGAGCTTGGAATACTTTTATCTACCAATATATATCCCAGTTAAAATTCATTTCATCAAGACAGAGACATGAATACAACGGCATTACAAATAATAATCAAATTCTTGAAACATGAACGGGATAACGGTGGAAAATGTAGACCATTCTACTCAAGAACCTGTTAATTTCTTATAAATATATCTTCAAAAGACCTTGGCTTCTCCTGTAAAATCCTTCTTCTCAAGTTCTTTTTCCAAATTTTCCAGAGAGGTATGAAAGCAGTGCTAACAATGGTATGTAATTACTTAAGCAGTAAAAAGTCAGAAAATGTCTTCTTGTAAAACTGCAGTTCATAAAGAAATTGCCAGCCTGTTTCGAGACATCATTACAGAGAATATCAAGCTAGCCTGCAATTCCAATCTCTTTTCTTTAAGTAGCAGACATCACCATAGAAATTTATAGAACATTTACCTCAAGGATGCAGAAGAATGCATGTTACCATCCAGGCAATCTCTTCTTTTAGGAGGTTCTTTCGTTTACCGATGCTGCATTATTTTTACTACCATGTTGAGAGTGCATTCTAAAACATGCAGCCTTGAATTGGTAGTAAAATGAAATCATAAAACTAAGTTAGCTTTAAGTGATAAGATTTGTTTACCATGGCCAAGGTTTACTACCTTGGTATACCAGTACCATCTTATTACACTGTTGATATGTTGCATGGTACGACATGGCAAAATGTATATATACTCGGTATGGTATGAGATTGCATATCAATTTGATATTGGTACGGTATGATACATCTGGTAAACTACAACATCGATGCAAATTTTGACTGTTAGTCTTCTGTAGCTTGTCTTTGAATGCAAGGAAAGAGACCTTTCATATCCCAAAAAAAAAAGGCTCTAAGCCGAGGGACCTACATTATCTCCAGGTCCCACGAGGAAATGTTGCAAGCACAAGCAAGAGAGCACTTACGTACAAGTTGATGCTTCCGGCTTAGCGATAGCGTCCATTTCGGTCTACAAATGTCCGTAGCAATGCTTATTTGCTAGTAGGTGACAACAAAGCAAAGAAGGCGACATAATGTGCCAAAGTTTTGGATCCTGCCACCATCCTTTCCTATCTATATCAAAGGAAGAGATGGGAACTCTAGACTCATGAGAAAAGAGCCGTTTTATGTGTCTTCTAAGTCATTCCAATGTCCTTAGCAAAAATAAGAAGACTTACGTCCAAAAAAAAATAAAATAAAATAAGGGAAAAGCCATTCCACCGTCTTACTTTAATCATGTTACGGTCCACTCTCTATGATGAACCTCTGGAGAGTAACTAAGCTATTACTGGTTCTTCAGTCTTTCTAGGGAAAATAATACGGATGATATCGCATATAAATGAGCTTTAAAAACATACCAGAAGGAAGGATGACATAATTTGTACGTACTATCAGTTGGCACATTATATAAATAGATTATGCTTTAAAATATTTCAAGTTGGACTGGCATTGCATTTTTTTTTTTTATAATATATATAGCAATACCTAATTAACATCTGAATCATAGACCTCCTGAAGAGCAAGGTTTCAGGGGGAAGGTAAGGTGCATTAATTTTCAGGCTTCACTTTTTCATGTTCTTTTTTTTTTTTTTCCATCTTAATAGATTTATGCAATTCACACTAATACCAATATAATTTCAAGTGTCCATCAGTAAATATATTAGGATCCACCATTGACACTAGAATCACTAAAGCAAGTTCTAGATAGATGTTGCCATTCTTGCTTGGTTGCATCTGTCGCAGCTATTATGGATGTATCCCTATTCAATATAGCATTTATGTGCAGTCATAGCTCATTTGTGGTAAAGATTTAACTTAGGGCAACAACATAATTATATATTGATTGGATGTTGCCCTTTATCTTAATATATATATATATAACTTAACAAATTATGAAACCAAATAATGTTCACCACACAAAAAGCAACCATTTAATAATTTGCACCTAGGCAAGGATGAACATGTCTTGAGTGCACAACTGGTATGAGTTAACCACATATGAACTCTTGACATATAGTTGGTCTAAATATTATTTGTTAGACTTTTGTAACTTCTTTTTTCTACAAATAAATGCTTGTATAAAAACTCATATGGGCACAATATTCTTGAATTTATACGTGTGACAAAAGCTATAACAATATTTTATAGATACATGTTAAATGTCTATTACTCTATGTTGTGGATTTTCTTTTTATATGCATCATTTACAACCCAATAATCATCATACTAATCAAGGCTTAACTTAAGTGGCACCATCTCAAGTAGGGCTTGTGACCAAACTTATTAATTAAGGTTAAAGATTTTTCGGTAGTCATACAAGTGAACATGGTGGAGGCATTCATATGTAACATTAATATATATATATATATATATATATATATATATATATATATATATGCAAGTTTCCAGGGTTATGAAACTTAACCACATTTGTCATTATACCTCGGATTTACAGATTTTTGCATACACATAGAGTTCATCTCATCTATGTAACCATCCTTGTTAATTGTCAAAATAAAATTCAAAAAGTATTATTCTCAAGTATTGTATCAACAATGATGCAAAGAAATATCACGTGAACCTTGCATTTGTCTCTAATTTGTTCGCTTGCCAATCCTGACCTTTGAATCAAAGACATTATCCGTATAAAATTTAACCTCATATATTTCATTAATGTGGGAAGTCACACTCGTATCATCAAAAAAAATCAAAACCCTTGTAAGGAACCATAAATAGTCAAGTAGGAAAAGTTTTGTACCTTAGAGTTCCATATAGAAGACTCCAACACCAAATATTTTTCAAGTAACTTGGGCTGGAAGAAAAATTAGTGAAATGCCAGATGAGCCATGCTTAACATCACCAAGCCTTGCAAGCAACAAAAATAGCAAGTTTGGAACCTTGCATGCTGGTCATTGCTCTTGCTAGGGATGGGTATGGTCCGGTTAACCACAACGTTAACTTATTTTTTGAAATCGAACAGGTTTTATTAGTTTTACAAAAAAACCAAACCGAAACCAGACCGGTCTAACCGGTCTGATTTGTCAATTTCTTGGTTTCTTTTCCTGTAAAGTATGTTTTAAATTGTAATCCATGAAGCAAATTGATTGTACCGAAAACATTCGCAACATTAATCTTATTATCAACATCAAAACTAAAACAACCTTTCTTACGATTATAATTACCTTAAAAATGAAATTTAACTAAAATCCTATAGCATAACTTTAGTTTTTAAATCTTTCCGTGATAAGTGTCATAAAATGCTACCAAATAATAAAGATATAATACCATCATTTACAATCCCAAATGTCAAATTAAATACACAACAACATATATAGCTTCAATTATCCCATTCATCTAACATTTCAAAAAAACTAAGTTCTTTTATATTTATATTTGTTGGGTTACATATAGGAAGGAAAAAGATAAAAGAGAGATGATGATCATGAGGTGCGAATCAAACCTCCATTCAAGGAGTAAAAAAAAAAAATTAATTTCTTTTACTTAGACAATATAATAACTAGGTCTAATTTATATGTAAGATATATATTGTTTGGTTCAGTTAACTGACCAGTTCCAAAATCACGAAACCAAAATTGAATCATAAAGCTAGTTTTTTTAAAATGCTAAAGCCAAAATTGGATTGTTCGATTTGTTTAACCTAGAATTTTTGACCAATTTTTCAGTCCGATTTAATTTTTCAGTTTTGCATGCCTATCCCGAGCTCCTGCCCATCCATTCTCAGCAAATGATCCCAATCTCGCCAGTCAGGTTAAGAACACCTCCAAACCCTCTATGACCCTGTCACGATTTCTGCTGGCATCCCTTCAAGTAGTCACTCTCCTCTTCCAATCCCCTACTTAAACCCTATGCATCCTCGTGACCAAATCTTAGCGAGGTTGAAGAATTTTTAGTAGTCAGACAAGTGGGGATGGCAAGTGTCTAGGGTTGAGAAATTTAACCATCTTCATCATTAAACCTTTGATTCATAGGGTTTTGCATATACATGGTATACATTTCATCTCTATAACTACCCTCTTTAATTATCAAAATAAAATAAAATAAAATATTATTCTCAAATATTATATCATTAATGATACGGAGAACAGTCACGCAAGCCTCGCATTATTGGCCTCAAAGCCTCAGATTCCTTTGCTTGCCAATCTTGGTCTTTGGAACAGAGACATTAATAAGCATAAAAAAACTTATATTTCATTTACTTTATGAATGAAGAAAATCGTACTCATCCCATCAAGAAAACCAAAATTCTGAGGAGGAACAACAAACAGACAAGGAACAATTTATGAATGGTTCCGTGTACAGGACTCGACGACCAACCGTTTTTCAAATAACTCCGGCGGGAAGAAAAGTAAAGTGGAAAGGCCGAAAGGGCCACGCTCGGCATCGCCAAGACTTGCAAGCTACGAAACAGGGAGCGTGGAAGCCTGCGCGCTGATCATCTCTCCCGTCCGTCGGATCCGATCCAACTGTTCCGATCTCGCCGATCGGGATGAGACCGCCTCCACGACACCCGTCGTCTTCTGGCCCCCATGACCGTGGCATGATTTCCGCTGACATCCCTTCAAGCAATTACCCTCCTCCCCCATTCCCCTACTTAAACCCTGCAACCTCCACCTTTGATCCTCCGTGCTCTCGGTCCCACCCTCACCCCTTCTACTCTGATTTCTTGGCTCGTAGATTGTTCGTCCGCTCTGCTGGTCGGGAATCGGTAAAAGATTCGGTCTTTGTTACCAATCAGTTTGAATTCGGCATTCTATCCAATGATGTGTGAATGAGCGCTTAAAGATGTGTCTTTTATATTCTTAAACTTTTTAGTCATTTCCCCCCTTTCCCTTTTCTTTATCAAAAAAAAAAAAAAAAAAAAACTTTTTAGTCATTTGAAAGTTATAATTAGTTGAATTTTAGTGTTCTTGAAGCGATTTATCGTGCTTTGACTGCGGGTTTAGTGGCTTTATTGCGTGATAGACTTAAAAAGATGCAAGCTTTATGAGTACTTCGATGCTCTGACTGGGCTTTTTTTTCCTCTCAACTTGAATTCTTATGGAGAGAATCTTGAAATCGTTTTTTCAGTAATTTTAGGTTCATTCATTGTTATGCATTAGTAGCTCCTCACATCATCAATAAAAAGGGAAACTATTATCTTTTTTTAAAATTATTAATTTTTGTTGTTTCTATCTTCAGCTTTTAACTTGAAACTGTGCTTGGAGTTATAATGCTGTCAAATTACTGTATCACACCGTATAATTGAGCAAGGGTTGAACTATTGCTCTTCCGTCTTTTTTAATATAACATATAATATATTTATCATTGATTCAAAAGTACCATTTGAGGTGTGTAGATGTAATTGTTATGTATTTCCTTGCAGCCATTTCCATATCTGGTGCCTCTTAGGCTTTTTGGTATTTTCCCCCTTATCCTACTATCTTGTTGATTGCTCTTGTATTTGATACTTTTTGTAGCTGCATCGGTCTCTGTGATTGGAGGGGGTGAAAAGACAATGGGTTATCAAGCAGCATCTTCCACTGCTTCTACTTATTCTCTGCTTCTGCTGTGTGTTATTCATCATTGCTTTTTTTATGTATTGGACGCAAACCAGACTGCACTCCTGTCGGTTGATGCTTCACCAGAATCAGGCCGCCAGATGCCAGACACTCTGTTTGGTATTTTTTTTGAGGTGGGCAATACACTTGCATACATGCTCAATCCAGTAGGACTGCTGACTGGGATTCACTCCACAGAAATATCCATATGATATTTCTATCTGAATGCACTTTATGGAGTGAGGAATGGCTTTCAGCTGGCTGCCAAAAACTGAAAAATTGCATTCTAGAATTTTGAGGTTATAATTTAACAGTAAATAATGCTGAAAAAATGAATTTATTCAATCCAGTTGTATCTCATTGTATCCCTTCGCTTTCATTTTTTAGTGCTTTTCTTAGGATAGGACCATATTTGCTGGCGGTCAGTGATCTTGGATTGAAATTGTTACATCTGACTTGATTCATACCAATTAAAAGGATCTTTATATCACTTTTACTGGACTTCTACTTTTCATACATGTCATTTCTTATTTTGAAAGTAAATTCAAAAGCATTTGATTCCATGCAATTTTTCTGTTTTTTTTTTCCTGTTGCTGCAAATTTTCAGTCTTTATAGAATATGCCATAATAGAATTTTTTTACTTTGCTAATTGTCTTTTTGGTGAAAAGTTTTCTAATTGTGCCAGCAAACATGCAATACTCTCTATGTAAGTTGATCTGTAACTACTTATTCTAACTATAGATTTCTAGGCTTGAGATTTTGGTCACTTCACTAATTCCTATTACCTGTACACTTCTCTTCCATCTTGATGTTGTGACAAGCACCTGATTTAAAGTTATAGGAAATAATATTTGGTTCATTCAACTTGAAGCTAATTTCCAACATACAAGCCAACAAAAACAATTTTAGGTGCTGAAATTGGGTATCTTGTTCTACAACATAAAAAAGCTAGGATTATGTTTATTTTGTTGATTCATTGTGTAATGATCACTGTGTGTACAAATTGCAGGAGATCAACCATGCGGGAGCTGGTGGATTATGGGCAGAACTTGTTAGCAATAGAGGTAAATTGGGTACCTAATATTTTACAATACATGTCAAAGTTGTAGTTGAGATACTGAAATTTATTAAGCTGTCTTGGACATAAAATGGCTAGATATTGTTGGCAACAATATTACTGTCATGTGTAACATTATGACTACCACAGCCACCACCACAATCATCATTATTTCATGGTGAGTTTTTTCACGGTTTTGCAGTGAATGTAGTGAAGGGGTGGTTTCAATATGGATCTATGGCATTATTAGAAATATTATAGTCATAGTATTGTCTCATGCTAGTAACATGGTTAAGCAATTCTTGTCACATATATGTTGTAGATTCTATTTGCTGCAACCCACCTTTAGTACTCATCTTGGATATCCTTGGCTGATAAGTTCATGGACTTGCTCAGGAGCCAAAGCAGAACCGATCATATTTGGTCACAGAACCTTGTTCAATAATTTGCACCAGACTGATCCAATCTCATTATTGAAGCGAGTGGACTGAACCAAACCCAAACCCAAGTTAAACCATCCTGGACCAAATCGACTTGCTGTGGATGTTTCATGTTTGAAGGTTGACAGGTGTTGGATACATGCATGTCAATAGGTGACAACCCACATGCAGTCAAGCAAACACATATATAATCTTATGTTATTTTGTTAATCATAACATATACAATCACATTTCAATGTGAGGCCCAGAATGAAGTCTTTATCACTGTGTTACATATATTATAACAATGAATCATTTTTATTATCTAATATTATTTGTTTTCTTCTTTTCTTTTTTCAAATTCTACTAATGCGCAATACTAATGTTGCGTGCAAGGAGGCCTGTGAACAGCCTCAAAAGGAATGGATGATGAAGGTTAATTTAGACAGTTGGTCATTCCAAGGAATAAAGTAAATTCACAAAGTAACCACTAACCAGAAATATTTGTGGTTGGGATTGTTTGTGTTATGCTTACATTTCAAGTTAAAAATTTTGATATGATCAATTTCTTTAAGAATTCCTATCTGAATAGGACTTTTAGCTAATAAGAAAGAAACCAGATTGATACATGTTCTTGATGCATTACTTGCTCACTTCTGAATTACTTAGAAATCTCTTTTCCAGGTTTTGAAGCTGGAGGCACCAATACTCCTTCAAACATCAATCCGTGGTCCATAATTGGGAATGAGTCTTTCATATATGTGTCAACTGACACCACATCTTGTTTTGAACGTAACAAGGTTGCACTTAGGATGGAGGTACTATGTGACAGCCAGGGATCCATTATCTGTCCACCTGATGGTGTTGGCATATACAACCCAGGGTATTGGGGCATGGTATGTGCTTATGGTAACTTCAATGCCATAATAACGATGCTATTGATTTCCTTTCTGACACTTTTGAGTGTTATAAATGTTGAGTAGTCTTTTTGGACATACGACTGATCAGCAGTTCATATGACAGATGCCTTTAATATTTAACTGAGCATTTTATGTTTATATCATTGCTTCCATTTTAATAACTGCAGCATGGTCTTGTCACCATAGCTTTCTTGATTTGTGCTTATTGTTATTATCATGTGTGGATGTCTTAGTTGGTCATTTTAATTTATCTTAAGAAACTAGGTTTTGCTTTGCACCCTAATTTTCTTATTTTTCAGCCTGTGCCTAGATTCTTTTTTTGTTCATTTACTATCTTTTTGTTTTTATGATGTTCCAGAATATAGAACAAGGGAAGACCTATAAAGTGATATTATATGTTAGATCATCTGACTCAGTTAATATTTCTGTCTCACTGACAAGCTTAGATGGATTGCAAAAACTCTCTTCTACTAATATGCTGTAAGCATCTTTTGTATACTTGAACTATAATATTTCTGTTGTTCGTGTCAATTTTGAGAATCAATTTTTCGTTTTTCCTGCAGAGCTAATGCTTCAGATGTTTCTAACTGGACTAAGATGGAATTTCTATTGCAATCCGAAGGAACTAATAGGAGCTCAAGATTTCAGTTGACAACTACCAACAAAGGTGTTATTTGGTTTGATCAAGTGTCAGTGATGCCCTTGGACACTTACGAGGTACATTTGGCATATCGACTACAGTGTTACTTTTGAAATTTAGCTGCTACAAGCACAAGAAGAAAAATTGGAGCAAGTCCTAATGGAGGGAGAAATTAGCAATAAAGAAATGAGAAGAATAAGAAAGCAAAGTAGAATCTGTTCACTTTATCATATTTCTAACAAATCAAAATCTTAAAACCTTCATATTGGGAGCATAAATCTACCAAACTAGTGTAATAAAACTTTATTGAGTTACATGCGTATAAGATTTAGTAGAACTTCCATCTAACACTATACTCCTGAAAAATTGAAAATTGACAAATGCTTTGGATATTGAACTTGTAGGTCTTAAAAAATTGCAAACTTGTTCACTAAGATTTGATATTTATATGTCAAAAAATAACTTATTAAGATCTACAATACCGAAACTGGCACCCGTGCCAATAAGCTGGTGGTACAGTATGATATGGTACTGTACCATGCCATCCTGCTGTATATGGATAAAGAAAAACCAGTGAGAGAGAGGGAGAAGGAGAGGGAGGGACAAGAAGAGAGAGGGAGGGAGAGAGAGGGAAAGAGAGGTAGAGGGATCCATGGTGCCAAACAGGAGCTTTGGCACCCTTTTTAAATTTTTTTTCAGTGATTCTCCACCTCTCTCTCTCTCTCTCTGCTGCCCTCTCCCTCCTTTCCTCTCTCTCTTCCTGTCTTTTCTTCTTCCTCTCCCCCTTCTTCAGTGGTTTCTCGAATTGAGGGGAGGAACCATGCTAGTTGGCCCTCGATATGGCTTGATACACTCTCGTGCTAGTCCCTCCCTTATATAAGCATAGATGTTCATGTTGTGTTGCATTTGTTTTTTTTTTTTTTAAAATTTTCTAAACAAAGAGAGGGACATCCACCCACACTACAATTACCTTGGTCTAGATGATTGGCAATGTAACACTTAGGACTCAATCCCAGAAACCTCTAGTCATTGAGCAGAGGGGTGTTGCCACCAAGACAAACCCTAGTTCACCACAGTGTTGCATTTGATTATTGGCTGTTTATCCTTAGTTAGAATTTCCAACACCTGAAGAACTTACCCTCGAGTTAAATAACTTCTTTTGCACTATTCATCTTGATTGTGGCCTAACAATTTGTTTAGGAAGAGATAAATCATGCATAAGAATCTTCAGTTAAACTTAGGGACTATGTATCATTCTCATCATCTCTGTCCAATAAGTTCTCATGATACTTCTTTTTATTGAACGAAAGAGTTGGTTCAACTGTGTCATTCATTTTCTTAAAATTTCAACACTCTCTCCAACATGATGAGATGTTATGGACGGCATCACAAAAGCCAAAACACCTAACTTTTGTTTCTTACATGGAAACAGTAGGTCATTGATTTTGCAACATAATTTGCCTGCAGTAACTTGTCCTTCCCTTTAATGTAGCAAGGATGTTTTGCTCTACCTGTGGGTTGTCTTCCCACCTCTCAGTTGAAATGCTCTTGCTGCTTCTATGTTAATGATCATGATATATAATAGGTTACCAACCATTTTATGCAACCTCTTATTATAGACAATATGGAGTCAGTCGTTCACTCTATTCATTCAATAAAAAAAGGATACATGTCAATTTCATACTTTTATTACTAATATGTTATATCTATCGTTGTCACTGTCTAAACAATAGCAACAATATATAGAAGCTCATATTTCCTTTTAGAGCTTCTGTCTATATAACAACAACATAGAAAGTAACAATATGATTTTTTGCATACAAACACATAAACACTATGTACTTTCTTTTAGTTAGCTTCTAGACAGACTTGGTTCATTGTCTGCTGTTGTGGTAGAATGATAATATTTGCTTGGTGCGTGTATGCATGTTTGAGATTCACATGGAATTAATTTTAGGAACTTAAATATTAGGGGCTATGGCCTGCATTAAGTGTAGTATCCATGAACTGTTACAATTCTCATAATAACTTTTTGTTGTAGGTATGTTAAGTATAGACTTGGCTGAGTTAAAGTGGATCAAATGTTCATATTTAGTATGTAAAGAGATGTGATAATTTCAAGTTTTTGTATTATATAATGATTTACTATATGTTATCTGGTGATTTGCCAATAATACAGGGACATGGTTTCCGTAAGGAACTCGCCTCCATGCTTGAAGACCTGAGACCTCGGTTTATGAGATTTCCTGGTATGATTTGGTTTTCTTATTTCTCATTGCTAGTGATAAATTATGAACAGAACCATCCATGAATATATTCAATTTACCAAAAGAATGTTTCTCTTTATTTTGTTTTGAATGTTTTTCTTTAGTTTTGTGATGACAACTAATGTAATGAAGATGCAAGAACACCTGGCCTCAAATGATTGTACAACACTGTTGAAAGAAATGATGTTGCTACAGTTCATATATATGTTCTAAATAGTGAAAGGAACTTAGATTAGAGATTAATTTTATTTATTGATATAACACGTTCAACTTTGATTCTGAAAATCTACTAGAGTTTTTGGAATTAACTTCATGAAGCATTTGCTGATTATCATCTTGAAATAAAAATAAACCTCGACAAACAAGCAAGCTGTCTTTATCGATACTATGATGGGGTGTTATTACAGCATTTATACTCACTTGACTTGCTTTTGTATCATAAAGTTAATTGCCAACTGATGCCAGTTCATGCCACCTGGTATGTGCTTTTCTGGATGCTAACACTAGGCACAGGGTTGGTATCAAGTACCAGTTAGATGACTTGGCATTAGCCTGTATCAAAAGTCAAACTGCAATGGTTCAATACGAATTGCTACCACTTGGTTTGGAGTCTAGGGCCACTGAACTTCATTCTTGTTCTACACCATTGGAATAGTTGGAGGTAGTTTTTGGTTGGGATAAAACTATAGATGGTAGGCTAACAGACCATATTTACATGAATACCATATAAGTAAATGTCCTCTTGTTTTATTTTCTTAATTTTTATTTACTTACTATATTACATTTAAATAATGTATTAAGCTCACTCCCCCCCAAAAAAAAGGGGTCTGAAAAGAATAGTTTTAATTTAGACTCCATCAAAATAAGAAGATAAAACTTTCCAATTCAAGAACAATCTCCAGATTCTCAAGGTTGGATCAGAATAATTCCTTTATTATGTGTAAACATGGTTATGACCCAAAGGTTTAGTAAGAAAGGTCTTATATCTCAGTCTCTATATTTATTTTTGGTGATGTTAATTAGCGGACAATGTTTCAATAAGCATACATGCCTAATTATTTGCAATCTTTGTCTCTAAATTTTTTTTATACAAATTTTATGAATGATTATTGTTTATTTTATCTATGATTGTCATTAGGTTAAAACTAATGCACCATTAAGTGTTTATATTAGCTTAAGAAACACTGTATAGTATTCAACATGCATAAAATCATGTTATTGACTTTATGATACTTATTAGAATTAGGAAATAGAGCAACTTATTTTATATTATTTCCTAGAACAATAAACTTTATCTTAATCATATTATAAGTATTACTGCAATCCTATTAATAATCATATATTACCATACATGATGATCATGTACTTTATTTAAAGACCTCTGTGGTCCTAATTTCAATGTAACAATTTTTTTCTTTCTCGGTATCAGAGCCTCTCTTCCCCCTACAACCCTAATTTCCTCCTTTGGCTTCTTCTGGCTCAATGCCCTCCTCGATGCTGCCTTCCTTCACCATTGCCACCTACCCGAATGCTGTCGCCCATTGCTGTCGTTGTCTTCCTAGTCGCCGGACAACCTAGAGCATCTCACTGGGAGAGAAGAGAGGCTAGAAAAGAAGAACGATCAACCCCCCTCCTTCGTTTATCACGGTCCAGAGGGCTATTGTAGACTACGCAGTCCACAAATTGGCCCATAGACTACTTGGTCTACATGCCGATCCATAGACCTGATCCATGAACCAAAAAAAGTGCTACCTTCTCTATGCCTTCACACATAGGAGATAGGCTCCCTTCCTTGATCTTTATTTTATCTATGTAGTGATCCGGATTTCTCTTTTTCACGTTGCTGTCATTGTTATCCTCGATTCTTTATAGCATTGTCTTTGGAAGTATAGAAGTCCACTCGTGGCACCACAATCAAGTTGTCCGGTGCTCATTATGTTCTCTGGGCTTAAGCCTTCAATTTCTTTGTTAGTTCTCGACACAAGTTGAAATACCTTAACGACGCTACTCCTGCCACCTTTTTCTCCAAATAGTCTGATAGCGAGACAGCGACAAGCCCTGTGGACAAGTAACAGGATGATGATTATGCAGTTATCATCTGACTTTATTCACTTCTTGGCCCCTGAACTTGACAAACTATCTCCTCGATCTATTAAGTGTGTTTTATTAGGTTTCTTATGAACACAAAAGAGGTATAGGTGTTATGATCATGTTACCCGACAATACTTTGTTTTGGTTGATATTACATTCTTTGAGTCTGTCTCATTTTTCTCTTCTTCTGAGACTCAATTAGAATCCTTGTCTGGACCTTCTCTTCCGACACCAGCTCCGTCCCTATAAGGTGTTCCTTCTTCGGATCCTGAGAAGCCCCTGGAGACTCTATCGATAGTTCATTCTATTTTGCAAGATTATGATACCTTACACTAGTTAAACAAATTAGCTCGTAGACATCTTCACCAAAACTCTCAACTCCATTCGATTTTCTACTATACATTCCAAGCTGTGTTTAGTTGATGTATATACTCCAGCTTAAGAGAGATTGTGTTGGTATAAAATAGAAACTATAACAGCAAATACATTGCTAATTTTGGAGGAGTTTTAGAGAAGAACAAAAACAGAATGGAGAGCAAGGCAACTCACACACTTTTGTTGATCAACCAGCTTCAATATATAAGAAGCTTACAAGATAAAAATATGCTTTCAAATTCAAATAAAGCAACTATCTAGAAGGCAAACTGACTTTCAAATTTGAAAGATAAAATTGCTACCAATCAAATAACAAAACCAAATAAATCTAAGATAAGCTATTTTCACTTATTCAAACTTTAACAACTTCAACTACTTTAACTGAAAAACTTGAAATTGAGAGGGAGACTTGAATTGGTGCAATGTAGCAGCACCAAATTCAACACTCCTCCTTGGTGCCATGCATTTGCATCCCTAATCCCTTTCTTAGAGCTTCAAACCTTGGCTTTGGTAGCTTTTAGTGAAAATATCTACAAGTTGTTTCTCTAAAGAACAAAATAGCGGATTTACTTCATGATTCTCTTGTGCTTCTCATATGAAATGCAACTTGATCTTGAAGTGTTTAGTCTTACCATGCAAGACAGGATTCTTTGATATTGTAATGGCAGATTGATTGTCACAGTAAATTGTAGTAGTTTTAGCTTGCTCCAATTTCAAATCTGCAAGTAATTTCCTAATCTATATTGCTTCTACAGAAAATTGTAGAAGTAGTAGCAATGTATTCTGCTTTTGCTGTAGATTGGGCAACAATTGATTGTTTCTTAGAGTTCCAATTGAAAACACTAGATCCAAGAGTAAACACAAAACTTAATGTACTCTTCATATCCTCTAGATCTCCTGCCCAATCTCTATCAGTATATCCTGATAGAACGAATTCGTTGCTCTTTTTGTACATGATCCCAAGTTCATAGTCCCTTTCACATATCTTAAGACTTTCTTGGCTACGTTGAAATGTAATTCACTTAGGGAATGCATGTATCTGGATAAGAGACTTGTTGCATGCCTTATGTCTGGTCTAGAAGCAGAAAGATACAACAAACAACCTACTAGACTTCTATATTTAGTTGAATCTAATTTTTCAGCTCTATCTTCCTTGTAAAGTTGTCTTCCTGATACTAATAGAGTTCCTGAAGACTTGCAGCCAATCATTTGAAATTTTCTCAGTATCTCTTTGGCATATTTAGATTGACTAATAATTATACCTTGCCGAGATTGTTGGACCTCTAAACCAAGGAAGTAATTCATCTCACCAAGATTAGACATGTCAAATACATTCTTCATTTCAATTTTAAAGTAGTGAACAAGCTAATCACAGCTTCCAACGACCAATAGATCATCAACGTAGAGAGAAACATAGAGAATTTCACTTCCTTGTTGCTTGACATATGAAGTTACTTTAGACTTGCTCCTGCAGAATCCTACTTGAGCAAATGATCATTAATCCTACTTGACATATAAACCCTTTTTGAGCAAGTATACTTTATCTTCATGCCCCTTTTTGATGAAACCTTCAGGCTGTTGAATATAAATCTCTTCTTGCAGCAGTCCATTCAAGAAGGCAAACTTTACATCCAACTGATGTATTTTCCAGCTTTTCTGAGCAGCTATAGCAATCAGCAGCTTAATTATATCAAGTCTGGTAACTGGAGCAAAAGCATCTGTATAATCCACTCCAAGTTGTGCATCTCCCTTGGCCACCAACCTAACTTTTAACTTGTTGAGAGTGCCATCAGCATTGAGCTTGATCCTGAAGACCCATTGGACTCCAATGGTTGTCTTATTTTCAAGTTTTGAAACTAGCTCCCAAGTCTCATTTTTCTCTGTGGAACTTATCTCCTTGTTGGAAAAAGTGAATAGGAATTTTTTATTCTTAAACTATCCTTTGGGATGGGAAACTATCCTGTGGGATGGGAACATTTAGTTCCACATGGAAAGATTGGAAAAAGAGAAGGCTCTTTATAAGAAAACCTTTTCCCATGCTCTTGCTTTGAGGCTCACCATAAGTGGAGAGCTTGTTCGCATCACCCGCATGCGCACACACACGCGCGTGTGTGATGGGTGACAAGGATGCAATGGGCACTTTGTAAGCGCACTTCGCACGTATGCATCGTCGCGAGGAGCTTTTAAATTTTTTCTGATGAAACGGATCAGACTATCGAGATTGATTGGCACCACATCAGGATTGCAAGGAGACGGGTCGGCTCGGTTCTGCAGTTGCAGGGTGGCGAGTCGACTCGGATGATTAGGAGTCGGCTCGGATCCATAGATTGGTAAATACGGTCTGGCCGAGTCGACTCGTGTGGTTCGAGCTAGCTCGGATCCACAGAACTGTTTGGCCGAGTCGACTCGAGTGGTTCGAGCTGACTCGGATCCACAGAACAGTAACGTGTGGTCTGGATGAATCGACTCGAGGGGATCGAGCCGACTCGACCAGGGTGCTCTCTGCAGCAAGGAGTCGACTCGAGTGGTTTGAGCTGACTCGGATGACGGGATTTCAAAATCGCAAAATAACGGATCACGCGTCCGTTCACGGATCAACATTTTTTCTGAGATCAGGGGTGCCATCGGATCGTGAAACAACGTATTGAGAAGCGCTCTGATCACGTGATCTTAAGATCATGACACGAATCAGCATATTATGGCGTCCGATCGTGATTGAGGAATCGTATTGATCGCGTAAAGACATCTCACTACGAAAAGGCATCGAAAACTTCCTCCGATGAAATTAGAAGGTTGCTTCCAAGGGACACCTTAAGGCTATAAATAGGTTTCCATTCTTCATTCATTTCATTCATTCAATCCAATCCTTTCCTTCCTTCTCCAGGCATTTGCATACTCTGAATAACAGAGTATAGCTATAGTGCATCCCAACTCGATTTGCACTTCGTACGTACGCATCATCGCGAGGAGCTTGAGGAGCCTTTAAATTTTTTCTGATCAAACAAATTAGACGGTCGAGATTGATTAGCACCACATCAAGGTTGCAGGGAGGCGAGTCAGCTTGGTTTTGCAGTTGCAGGGTGGCGAGTCGACTTGGATGATTAGGAGTCGGCTCGGATCCATAAATTGGTAAATACAGTATGGCCGAGTCGACTCATGTGGTTCGAGCTGGCTAGGATCCACAGAACTGTCTGGCCGAGTTAACTCAAGTGGTTCGAGCTGACTCAGATCTACATACAGTAACGTGCGGTTTGGACGAGTTGACTCGAGAAGATCGAGCGGACTCAACCAGGGTGCTCTCTACAGCAAGAAGTCGACTCGAGTGGTTCGAGCCGACTTGGATGACGGGATTTCAGAATCGTGAAACAACGGATCACGCGTCCGTTCACGAATCAACGTTTCTTCTGAGATCAGAGGTGCTATCGGATCATGAAACAACGTATTGAGAAGCGCTCTGATCGCGTGATCTTAAGATCATGGCACGAATCAGCGTATCATAGCATCCGATCGCGATTGAGGAATCGTATTGATCGCGTAAAGGCATATCTCACTACGAAAAGATATCGGAAACTCCTTCCAATAAAATTAGAAGGTTGCTTCCAAGGGACACTTTAAGGCTATAAATAGGTCCCCATTCTTCATTCATTTCATTCATTCAATCCAATCCTTTCCTTCCTTCTATTAGGCATTTGCATACTCTGAATAACAGAGTATAGCTATAGTGCATCCTAACTCGATTTGCACTTCGTACGTATGCATCGTCGCGAGGAGCCTTTAAATTTTTCCTGATCAAACAGATCAGACGGACGAAATTGATTGGCACCACATCATGGTTGCAGGGAGGCGAGTCGGCTCGGTTTTGCAGTTGCAGGGTGGCGAGCCGACTCGACTAGGGTGCTCTCTGCAGCAAGGAGTCGACTCGAGTGGTTCGAGCCGACTCGGATGACGGGATTTCAGAATTGCGAAACAACGGATCACACGTCCGAAGGCGTAATCATGCATTCGTTCACGGATCAACGTTTCTTCTGAGATCAGGGGTGTCATTAGATGGTGAAACAATGTATTGAGAAGCGCTCTGATCACGTGATCTTAAGATCACGGCACGAATCAGCATATTATGGCATCCGATAGTGATTGAGGAATCGTATTGATCGCGTAAAGGCATATCTTACTACGAAAAGATATTGGAAACTCCCTCCGATGAAATTAAAAGGTTGCTTCCAAGGGACATTTTAAGGTTATAAATAGGTCCCCATTCTTCATTCATTTCATTCATTCAATCCAATCCTTTCCTTCCTTCTCTTAGGCATTTGCATACTCTGAATAACAGAGTATAGCTATAGTGCATCTTAAGTCTTTTAGATATTTGCATACTCTGAAAACAGAGTATAACTATAGTGCATACAAAGAGAAAAAAGCATTCATGGTTCGAATTTCTGGTGAATTGTAGTCCGCTTTTACCAGAAGAAGATCGTTGTATCCTGGGAGACAATCGTCATAAACTGTAAGCAACATTATGGGACGAAATTGTCTTAAGGACAGAGTGTAACTCTAGACTCGGTCTTTTTCAATTAGGTAGCCATTGATACCCACCAACAACCTTAAGACAATTTCTCTCGTACCGAAGTGCTGCTCAAGTGATGGCAATAATGGCTGCACCTGTTCAAGCCGAGAAGCCGGAGAAGTTTGTTGGCACCGACTTCAAGAGATGGCAACAGAAGATGATGTTCTATCTGAAAATTCTGAATCTGGTCAGAGTTCTCAACGAAGATCCACCAGTCCTGAAGGAAGGAGATAACGACAAGTAAATTATCGTTGCTGTGGATGCATGGAAGCATTCAGACTTCCTATGCAAAAACTACATCCTTAATATATTAGAGAATACTCTGGACAATGTGTACAGTAGTATAAGTACAGCAAAAGAGTTGTGGGCATCCTTGGATAAGAAGTACAAGATCGAGGATGTAGGTTATAAGGAATTTATGGTCGGCAGGTTTTTTGACTACAAGACGGTAGATTACAAGACCGTCTTGGAGCAAGTTCAAAAATTGTAGATCATACTGCATGAGATACATGCAGAAAGGATGTCTCTGAGTGAGTTATTTCAGGTAGCCGCTATAATTAAGAAGCTACCTCCATTATGGAAAGACTTCAAGAATTACCTGAAGCATTAGCGGAAGGAGATGGGACTTGAAGATCTGATTGTCCACCTGAGGATCGAGGAAGACAACAAGAGACAAGATAAGAAGATAGGAGGACATCATGCTGAGCCTAAGGCCAACCTCATGGAAGGAAAGGTCAATAAAAAGAAACGCATTTTCCTGGTGAAGGCTATAAACAGAAGAAGGACAATCCTAAGAAGTTCAAAGGCAAGTGTTTCATTTGTGGTAAAATAGGCCACAAATCCAAGGATTGTTGTTTCAAGAAAAAAGAAAAGAAAGAAGTCAATACTACTGAAGATACCCTATCCCATGAAGTGTCAAGGATGATGTTGTCAACAGTTATGTTCGAAGCAAATATGGTTGATAAACCAAATGAATGGTATGTTGACACTGGAGCTACTCGACATGTCTGCTCTGATAAGAATATGTTCTCATCATATACTCGTATCAGAGGTAGAAATATGCTAATGGGCAACTCCATTACATCGAAGATAGAAGGAATTGGCCGCATTATTCTAAAGATGATATATGGCAAAGAGCTTCTACTGAATGATGTATTGCATGTTCCTGACATCCTAAGAATTTGGTATCAGGCTCCCTCCTAAGCAAACATGGATTTAGGATGGTGTTTGAGTCTAATAAATTTGTACTTACCAAAGGAGGGATCTTTCTAGGTAGAGGTTACTTGAATAATAGGTTATTTAAGATGAATGTAACGACTGTACATCGTAATCTTGAAAAGAATAAAGATGCTTCTTTTGTTTATATGGTTGACTCCTCTTATTTATGGTATGATAGATTAGGTCATGTGAATTTTAATTCATTACGAAAATTAATAAATTTAGAATTGTTACCTAATCATGAAATCGATCCACATTACAAATGTGAGATATGTGTTGAAGCTAAACTAGCGAAAACATCATTTCATTCAGTAGAAAGGAATAATGAACCTCTAGATTTGATCCACAGTGATCTATGTGACTTAAAGTCAATACAATCTAGAGGAGATAAAAAGTATTTTATAACATTTATTGATGATTCAACAAGATACTGTTATGTGTATCTACTAAAGTCTAAAGATGAGGCTTTAGATATGTTTAAATGTTATAAGAATGGGGTTGAAAATCAGCTTGATAAAAAGATCAAGGCTATAAAGAGTGATAGAGGTGGTGTATACGATGCACCGTTTAATGACTTTTGTCAAGAACATGGCATTATTCATCAAACTACAGCTCCTTATTCATCTCAATCTAATGGAATTGCTGAACGCAAAAATCGAACATTGAAAGAAATAATTAATGCAATGTTGATAACTTCTGGTACACCACAGAATTTATGGGGAGAAGCAATTCTCTTGGCTAATCATATTCTTAACAAAATACATCTTAAAAAGAAGGACATCACTCCATATGAGTTATGGAAAGGATAAAAGCCTTCTTATAATTATCTAAAAATGTGGGGGTGTCTAGCTAAAGTAGCTATTCCTGATCCCAAAAAGGTCAAAATAGGATCTAAAACTGTTGATTGTATTTTCATTGGTTATGCACAAAACAGTAGTACATATCGCTTTCTTGTACATAAATCAGATATATCTGATATACAGGAAAATACAATTATGGAATCAAGAAATGCATCATTTTTTGAAGAGATATTCCCTTATAAAGGGATATCTAGTACAAGTTCAAATAAAAGAACTTATGATAATATGGCAAGTAGTAGTCATCAGGAAAAACATCCTGAAGATGAACCTAGACGTAGTAAAAGCTCTAAAGTTAGAAAATCTTTTGGTCCTGATTACGTTACGTACATAATAGAAAATGTACCTCAGACATTCAAAGAGGCAATGTCTATACCAGAAGCACCCTTTTGAAAAAAAGCTATTAATAGCGAAATTAAGTCCATCATGCATAATCATACCTGGGAATTGGTAGATCTACCATCAGGTATGAAGCCTTTGGGGTGTAAATGGATTTTCAAGAAGAAGTTAAAGGCTGATGGATCAATTGATAAGTATAAAGCCAAATTAGTAGCTAAAGGCTTTAAACAAAAAGGTCTAGACTTCTTTGATACTTATTCACCTGTAACATGGATAGCATCCATAAAAATATTAATTACTATTGCAGCCATTAACAATCTTGAAATACATCAAATGGATATAAAAACAGCTTTCCTTAATGGTGAATTAGAGGAAGAAATTTATATGGAATAATCTGAAGGGTTTGTGGTTCCAGGCAAAGAAAAGGTGTGCAGACTTGTGAAATTCTTATATGGATTAAAACCAGCACCCAAGCAATGGCATATAAAATTTGACAATGTGATGTTGTCTAATGGATTCAAAATCAATGAATGTGATAAATGTGTGTATGCCAAAACCATACATATAGGGTATGTGTTAATCTGTTTATACGTGGATGATTTGTTAATCATAGATAGTGATACTGAAATGATTAAACAAACAAAGAAAATGTTGATCAAACATTTTGATATGAAAGATATGGGTATCGCAGAAGTTATACCAGGGATTAAAATTACTAGAACGTCTGATGGAATAATATTATCTCAATCTCACTATATTGAAAAAATATTAGATAAATTCAATAAATATGATACCAGCCCGCTTAAAATACCTGTAGATGTTAATCTACATCTTGCTAAGCATGCCTGGCAACCTATATCACAATTAGAATATTCACATATAATTGGCAGTTTAATGTATGTCATGAATTGTACCCGTCCTGACATAATATATGCTATCAATAAGTTAAGCAGGTTTACTAGTAATCTAGATCCAAATCATTAGATAGTACTAGTGAGGGTATTACAATATCTACGATATACCTTAAATTATGGATTATATTATAAAACATATCCAGCTGTATTAGAAGGATATAGTGATGCTAACTGGATATCTTCTTCAGAAGACACAAAATCTACTAGTGGAAATGTGTTCACCTTAGGAGGAGGTGCAGTGTCATGAAAATCCTCAAAACAAACTTGTATAGCTCGGTCCACTATAGAATCAGAGTTCATAGCTTTAGATAAAGCTGGAGAAGAAGCAAAATGACTTCGAAATTTTTTGGAGGATATTCCATGTTGGTTTAAACCTGTGTCTGCAATATATATCCATTATGATAATCAATCAGCTATTTGCAAAGCACAGAATAAAATGTATAATGGTAAGTCTAGACAAATACGTCACAAACATAATATTATTAAGCAATTACTTGAAAATTGAGTAATCTCTATTGACTACATTCAGTCAAAGAAAAACCTTGCAGATTCATTGACAAAAGGTTTACCAAGAGATCAAGTAAATTATTTATCGAGGGAAATGGGCTTAAAGCCTATAACAAAGTAATCTTCATAGTGGATACCCAACCTAGTTGATTGGAGATCCCAAGATCTAGGTTCAAAAGGGATAACTAAATTATGAAAAGGTCAATGAAGTACTAAGGATATAAATTCCTACTCATTCCTATGATAATCAATGCTGCATGCTAAAGGTACTAGGATAAGCACAGCTTTTAATGATTCTTATGGCATGAATATCATGTAGGGTATAGCAGGATACTCTTAATAAGAATCACCTATGTGAGTGTGAACTGGGCCAATTCTATGAGAATTTTGAAAGGCTTTAATTCTCTAAAGCACTCATGAAACCAGGAGTTGTTCAGAGCCAAAATGAATTCAACCATGAGAACCAAAAGGAATGCTCGGAAAGAAGTTGTGTGATTGTTATTGTCTTAGTTTACATCAAATGCTAGAAGTTCAAGACATCACGTTCATTTTTAGTAAGTAAACTCGATAACAAAATACAAAGGAAGGTTCAAAGCCACAAGCTACCAATCCTGATACAACTTCATTCTATTTACTCTCTTTAAGTGTCTGCATATTCATTTGTATTTAAAAATCTATGTTTGTGGGGGATCGCCTTTACTGATTTTTGATCTTAGTCCAAAATTCCATTCATGTGGGTGATTATTGGAAAAAGTGAATAGAAATTTTTTATTTTTAAACTATCCTTTGAGATGGGAAACTATCCTGTGGGATGGAAACTTTTAGTCCCACATAGAAAGATTAGAAAAAGAGAAGGCTCTTTATAAGAAAATATTTTTCCATGCTCTTGCTTTGAGGCTCACCATAAGTGGAGAGCTTGAGGATGATACGAAGCATCACCCGCACGCGCACATGCACGTGCGTTTACGACGAGCGACAAGGGCGCAATGGGCGCTTTGTAGGCGCACATCGGATCGTGAAACAACGTATTGAGAAGCACTCTGATCGCGTGATCTTAAGATCACGGCACGAATCAGCATATCATGACATTCGATCGCGATTGAGGAATCGTATTGATCGCATAAAGGCATATCTCACTACAAAAAGATATCGAAAACTCTCTCTGATAAAATTAGAAGGTTGCTTTCAAGGGACACCTTAAGGCTATAAATAGGTCCCCATTCTTCATTCATTTCATTAATTCAATCCAATCCTTTCCTTCATTCTCTTAGGCATTTGCATACTCTGATAACAGAGTATAGCTATAGTGCATCCTAAGTCTCTTAAGCATTTGCATACTCTGAAAACAGAGTATAGTTATAGTGCATACAAAGAGAGAAACGCATTCCTGGTTCGAATTTTTGGTGAATTGTAGTGCTGCTTTTACCAGAAGAAGACCGTTATATCCTGGGAGACAATCGTCATAAACTGTAAGCACCATTGCGGGATGAAATTGTCTTAAGGACATAGAATGTAACTCTAGACTCGGTCGTTTTCAATTAGGTAGCCATTGATACCCACCAACACTTCTTTATGGCAATTCTCCATTCTAGAATTTGAGATGCTTCCTTATAGCTGGTAGGTTCAAGGAAAACTAAATTACATCTTTCATAGATGTCTGCGAGGGATCTGGTTCCTCTGATAGGAAAATCATTAAAATCTTCTTCAAATGGAACTGACCCTTGGTTCTTAGATTGTTGGACTCGTCTAAACTGAACTTGTGATTGGTCAATTTTAGACTTATCCCAGTTTTAGTGCTCATTTTCATTAAACGTCACAATCCAGCTAACAGAAACTTTTCAGTCTCAATAATGAAAACTAGTTGTAGGCTATATTTATATAGCCTATGAGCACAATCACAGTAGCTTTTCTATCAAGTTTGTCTCTCTTGATTTCAGGAACATGAACATAACATATGCAGCTAAAAACCTTCAGATGAATAATTGAGGGTTTTCCTAGAAACCAAGTTTCATAGGGTGTCTAGTTAGTTAGTGCCTTAGTTGGAAGTCTGTTTAACAAATACACTGAGGTAGCTTCTGCCTCAGCCCAGAACCTCTTTGGAAGCTTCTTTTCTGTCAAAAAACATTTGGCCATTTCTATAATGGTCCTATTTTACCTTTCACTTACCCCATTTTGTTGGGGAGTGTAAGGAGCAATGAACTGGTTTTGGATCCCAGCATCAATACAGATCTTTTTAAAAGATTCTGATGTAAATTCTGAACCATTGTTTGATCTTAGAACCTTGATTTTGAAGCCAGATTGCTTTTCAACTGAGGTCATAAATTTCTGAAATACACATGTTACTTCGACTTTGATTTGATGAAGAAAACCCAGGTGAACCTGCTAAAATCATCTAAGATGATGAAATACTTGCTGCCACTCAAAGATTCATTGTTCATAGGTTCACAGAGATTTGTATGAACAAGCTGAAGTTTTTCTTTGGCTCTCTAAGACTGCATAGAAGCAAAGGGAAGTCTGGATTGCTTTCCCATTTAATAGATTTCACAAACATTGTCTATCACAGCAACATCAGGCATGTTAAGAACAAGATTCTTTCTTTGCAAGTTCTGGAGGCCATGATTATGAAAATGTCTTAGTCTCTTGTGTCACAAGGCAAATTCATCATATAAGAGACAGGAAATGCATGATTAGAGACTTTTGTAGTATCCAAAAGGAAACTTTTTCCTTTCATAGGTACTGTTATCAAATGAATTCCCGAGGCATCAGAGATTATGCATGACTTGTTTTAAACATCAAGGAGTAGCCTTTATCAAGTAACTGTCCTATGCTTGAGAGATTTTGATTTATATCAGGTACATAAAGAACATCAGTAATGATTTTAGTACCTGAATCTATTTGGACAGTTGCAATGCCTTTTCCTTCAACTTGAATTAGTTCTCCATTTCCTATCTTGACTTTAGACTTGAGGGACTTGTCAAGTTTCTTGAAGACAGTTGAATCAGGTGTCATATGATTGGTACACCAACTATTAACAAGCCATGTACCTGTGGTCTGAAGTGCAGTGCTGCAAGCTACAACAAATAATTGCTCCTCTCTACTGAACTTCATTATCTGTAGCTTGAGCTTGCTGCTGATTTTGTTGGTTTTGTTGCTGATAATTGTTCTTTTCCTTGCAAATTTTCTCTGAATGACCCTTGTAATTACAGATTTTGCAAATCAGATCTGGTCTCCTCCAACAGAATTTTGAAAGATGACCAGTTGTTTTGCAGTGATCACAAGAAGGATACAGCCTTCTTCCATCAGAAGTCTTGCTGGTCTCATTAGATTTCTTATCATTCTTTTCATGTTGTTTCTTCTTTTTCTGTTTATGCTTAGCTTGGAAAGCACTCTTAGTGGACTCTTCTTGTCTTAGGAGCCTTCTTTGCTCGAGCTTAAAGAGCATTGATCAATTCAGCAAGAGTAATGGTGTTTAGGTCTTTAGAGTCTTCCAGAGAGGATTTTTTTGCTTCAAATCTCTCTGGAATACTAACTAACACCTTTTGAACCACATTTCTATCAGGAAAATCTTCTCCCATAATCCTGATTTGGTTGACAACTTTGAGAAGTCTATCACTGTATTCTTTAATAGTTTCTGTCTCCTTTATTCTATGAAGTTCAAACTATCTTCTTAGATTAAGCATTTGCATATTTGTAGTCTTTTCACTGCTAGAATACTTCTCCTTTCAAACTTTGCCATGCATCCGTAGCTGTTTCACAAGCCATGATCCTGTTGAAAATGATTTTTGGCACAGCTAAATGGATGCAAGTCAAAGCTTTATATTGCTTAGAGACTTGTTAACTATAGTTTTTCAGTTGAGCCACAGTAGGATTTGCTGGAAGAGGGGCTGGTTCTGCACCATTTTCAGTCACTTCCCACAAATCAAAGGCTCTCAAATAGGCTTTCATCATAACAGTCCACTGAGCATAATTTTTACCTGGGAACTTTGGGAGAGGAAGAGGAGTAAAGCTTGTTGAAGCCATATCAAAAACTGGCAGGATTTTTGTGGAAAACCCTCTGGTTTTTCACTCACCTCTCAAAGTGTTTTCTCTCAATTTTTTGTTCTCTCACTCACTGTACAGGTCTCTTTTGGATGAACCTGCTCTAATACTAGAATGTTGGTATAAAATAGAAAATATAGCAGCAAATACTTCGTTAATTTTGGAAAAGTTTTAGAGAAGAACAAAAATAGAACTGAGAGTAAGGCAACTCACACACTATTATTGATCAATGAGCTTCAGTATATAAGAAACTTACAAGATAAAAATATGCTTTCAAATTCAAATAAGGGAACTAACTATCTAGAAGGCAAACTGACTTTCAAATTTGAAAGATGCAGATAAAACTGCTACCAATCAAATAATAAAACAAGATAAATCTAGGATAAGCTATCTTCACTTATTCAAACTTCAAAACTACTTTAATTGAAAAACTTGAAATTGAGAGGAAAACTTGAATTGGAATAATGCAGCAGTGCTAAATTCAACAGAGTATTATAATTAGAAAAGAGAGCAACTTATATTATATCATTTTCTAGAACAACATGCTTTATCTTAATCATATTAGGAGTCACATGCTACGATATATGATGATCCTGTACTCTATTTAAAGGCCTCTGTGGTCCTAATTTCAATATAATAATCTTTTTTTTTTCTTTTATCAACATTATTTTGGGATTTGGAATATTGGTTTAATTTATGAAAGAATCTTGATTGCACAAGGAGGAAATATATATTATCAATCTTTGAAAGAAAAACTCAAATTGCTGATGCTATTTTTAGCATGCTGACCAATGCACTATGTTAGTGTCACATGTGGTGGATGTTGAGCTAGCAGCACTTAATTGCTTTGCACCTTTGACTCACATTGCACTTCAAATGAAGTATGAAAAGGTAGACATGCATCTAAGTCACAGGATTATAAATGCGAACTAGTTCATAAAATCGAAATAATGAAGAAAGCATAGAATGTCTTTAAGACTTTTAATGATGTTTAGTACTTTGGGAGCAAGCAAATGGCTAGCTAATCCAACTTGAGTTTCATCCATGGATTTATGCTTGTTCTCTTGTAATATCAATTGTTAAATTGATCTAGTTGAAGCATCTTAGTGCACTAAGCTTGACTACAAGTGCATGAAAGCTTGTTACTTCGTAGTGATGGTTATCTTGTTGTGTTTGGCTACTGCACTTGCATGCTCTAACTTTTTAAGTTGTATTTGTAATTATTGAATTCTGACTTCTTAAGTCAGGACTCGAGCCTACTATTTTCTAGGTTATCTTTGTTATTTTCTCCTTCAATTTATTGTCATCATATGCTTAAAGTTGCTGATTGATTATTTAATTGCTACTTTATGGTACATGACAAATCGTTTTTCCTGGGAAACTTTCAGAGATCTATACTTTTCTAAATCTTTGTTGTTTCTTATTTATAACATGAACAATTTTGTAGAAAATCTTACATGGTTAGAATTTTTTTATTCTTCTAGGAGGTACTTTTGTTGAAGGTATTTGGTTAAGAAATGCATTCCGATGGAAAGCAACAATTGGACCATGGGAAGAGAGGCCTGGGCACTTTGGTGATGTTTGGCAGTACTGGACCGATGATGGGCTTGGATACTTTGAGCTTCTTCAGGTAGATATTTGATGTACTTAAGAAGTCTGATTAGGTTTAGGAAGAATTTTGATATGTCAATCCTTAGGAAGTCTACTTAGATCTTTTGATGATCCACTGCAGCTTGCGGAAGATCTAGGTGTCTCCCCAGTTTGGGTGGTTAATGCTGGTATTAACATTTGCTGAATGAAACTAAGTCATTGATGGCAATGACTTTTGCCTTTTATTTGCTTGATTTGATTTCTTTAATACTTCAGGAATTAGTCGCAATGATGAAGTTGAAACTGCGGACATCTTACCTTTTGTTCAGGCATGTATTGAAATTTCTACTTTATTGTTCTGATAACCATTTATGATATCAATTAGTCATTACTAATTGTTACATCTAGTTATCCAAATTAAGTTCCGAATCATAATAGTATGTGTTTCACTAATAAAATCTACTATATGTTTAACTAGAATTATTTTGTAAGTAGTTGTGAAGCTGTGATGCTGCGAAACTTGCATGATTTGGAGAGAGATAGACATATTAAATTTTATATATAAGCATCACACACTTCTAATGCTTTTTATATTTAATGTTTTTGTTGTGTTGATCTCTTTAACTGCTTTTTTTCTACAACGAGTTGTAATTAATTAAACTATCACTCTCATATAGCTTTTCACTAGTAGAATCACAATAGTTGTACTTTTATAACTAGGATTGAGTAGAACTGTGATAATGCTGCATATGGTCGTAAGGCTATATAAATCTGACCCTTCCCAAAGGATCCCACAATGGCAAGAGCATCATCCACTAGGCCACGCTCTTTTTTTTTATTGACAATTGTGGTGATTTTATTTTTATCAGCAGTTAATCTACATCCATGTTTAGTAATTTTATTTTTTTCTAAATTTGCAATCTTATAATCTCTATTCAAATTTCTTAGTTTTGTTTGGCCTTTATCCTTTATAATGAAAACTGGAAGTGAAATAGGATGGAGAGTTGTTCATGCTCAATATGTTTGAAACAAAAGAAAGGTGAGTAGTTCAGATAAAATTGTTGATGGAAATTGAAAGAAAAGGATACAAAAACTTTGGATTGGGAAAGAGAGATGCGAAAAGCCTTGCATGGTCAAAAAAATCACATGGACAAAAAATTGCACGGGTAGGAGAAAGGCCACCACGATAAGTTAGTTACATAAGAGATCAGAAGGTATCAAGCACAGTTAACTCTTATTTTCATGTTTTGTCCAAGGTGAATAAACCTTGCAAATCTGGGTGAGAGTTTAGTGGGTAGCTCAAAATGGTAACGAAGATATTAAGATGCTTATAAGTTATATCCACAAGAAACAAGAAGCATAAGCTTTTTGAAGTATGTAGCAAATTGTTTTTTTGGTTCTTTTGTAAGGGACTCATGCTTATAAAGAACATGATCTCATGAATTTATGATGCCATTTTGTGCAAAATTTCTTCTTAGGTCTGTTATGTACTCATGTGTTAACATAATTTTCCAATTTAGTAAAGTTACAACTTAACCTTAGATTGATGATACAAAAGATAAGTTCAAGTGAACTAAGAAAAGTTCATCACCTAAATGTAATAACATACCCCTTATATAGAAGGAAACCAAAATGATCTTGATAATGCATACAATCAAAAGGAGTAGATGATTGACTTCATTTGAGGATTTGCTTAATTGCTAACCCTCCTTTGCAAGTAAGGTATATTAGGCTATATGAACTATGAAGAACGCTAAAGGTGGGCATATTGTTGGGGGCTTTAAGCTAAAAATAATCAAATAGGACCTTTGAGCATGCACATATATCATCAGTTGTGCAAACAATCCTCAAGGCCACTGAAGTTTACTTAAAATATCACCAAGAGAAAATTTAGATAGCATGATAGCGACAATATGAACAATAGATAGTAAAAAGGCTCTAGCCTTGAAGTCCTCTCAATAGTCAGCCCTCACTAGTGAGGAGCAAAGTTGTTAAAATGGGGATCGAATTGTGAATCATGGAGGGACATATTTGATCAGATCATGGATTGTATTATACATTGCAAGGTTTTTTTTTTATTATTTGAGACATACATAAGAAATATAAATGGTGAAAATGAATTAATAATACAGTAGATGAAAAAAGGGGGAGTGGGTCCAATACATGAGGCTCCCACTATTGTAGGGTCTTGGGAGGTTCAGATATAATAAAAAGGCTATGGCATGAAGGATAACTATGGCATTGTCTTGATAGCCTTGAAATCCTCTTGATAGTCAATAGTCAACTCATATTAGTGAGGAGCAAAGTTGTCAGGATTGGGATTGAATTATGAATCACAGAGGGACAAATATTTGATCAGGTCATATATTGCTTGTATCAAAGATTGTAAGGATTTTTTTTATAATTATTTGAGGCATACATAAGAAATATAAGTGGTGAACATGAATTAATAATAAAGTAGATGAAACAAAGGGTGGTCCAATGCATAAGGCTCCCAGCATTGCAGGGTCTAAGGATGTTCAGATGTATGCAGTCTTACCCTAGTGCGCAGAGAAGCTATTTTGTATTTTGAACCCATAACCTCTAGGTCACGATGGATGGAGGGAGCAACCTTACCTTTGTGCCCCTGCTTGCCCTTAAAGAGCATCCTAGCACATACATATATGAAGTCTAGATTCCAAAATCATCAGTGTGTACATAGTTATTTTAATAAAACAAACATCTTGTCCAGTTATTCAAGAAAATCAAATGCTCCCTATCAATTCAATAATCACTTTAGATATAATTTTTATAAATTTTAACAAATGGTTGTAGAAAGTGAAAATCACCTCTTAACTTTAATTCCATGAATCTTAAGCATTTTTCTTTATTTTTTGAACTTAAAATTCTCAGTTGACTTGCTGTTTTACATGCTTCAGGCTTGTTAGTAGTAAATAAATGATTCTAGAGGCCATAGAGTCCAATAATTTTTTGAAAATGGACTTCTATATTATTTAATATGGAACAACATAATCAAGTTGGATCTTATGATTGAAGGAATTGTATGATCCATAATTGGGAACTAGTCCATGATCCAAGATGAAACGGAACCAAGTTTGAGATCTTGATCATTTAGGGCCATTTTAACCTTGATTGTAAGATCTGGATTGTTGACAGAATGTCAACCTCATGTCATTGATACTTGTGAATGTAACCTTACTCAATGAATATGCTTAAGTTTTCTCTAGATCCTAGCCATAGTAAATTTGCTAATCTCTACCACACCCATGTTGGAAATGTGAGTCTTGCTTTGAAAGCAGAAACATTTGTAGATTACTTTTCCAACAGTAATGGAGCATGCTCTTAAATGTAACACTACATGTTCCTACTTGTAGATTCTTATTGTTTTCTATTTTAAAACTTGATATTTCTCCACTTCCCCTTGTTTTGATGATTGTATAGAATGCACATGCTCAAATGTCATAGTTCACTATGAGAAAATCCTACGTAGAACAAGGCAACAAATTGTTACCTGCATTGGCCTATTGAGAGTAATTAAATTAAATCCTCAGCTAAATAAGGTAACTTATATCTTACTAAGGATCCATCTAATATCAATTTATCTTCAAACATAACCTCTAGTTAAATTCTAAATGTGTTTTGTCTTACATGACATCCACTAATGAGTGATCATGTTTGATCTAGAAATATTGCTACATGTGTCAGTGCATGTGTTTATGAGACAAGAAAGAATTAAGCTACAATGCTACCAATAAAGCCTTCCAGTAAGTAGAACAAGGGTATTAACCAAAAACAACTCTACACTCGTTATCATGATATACCCTGCATGGACCAACCTTCAGATGATCAAAAATACTTCACTCAGTAAATTAAATAAAACGTATCTTGACATAGATGATTTTCAAGTTTGTTGCCACTAGTCCTATAGCAAGAAAGGTTCCCTTTTTAAGTTCCAGAAATTTTATTGTCACAGGTCATGATCATTAACATGGATCCTAAATTTTAGTAGACTGTGGCCACCTAATTTTAGTAGACTATGGTTACCTTGTATGTTGAACCATTGAATTGTCCATTCAAATCCTATCGCTAGGACAGTAGAGTCCTCCGTTCCCCCCTGCCCCCCTCTAGATTTTTGTCTGTGCATCATCTGTATGCACATAGTGTTTGTCTGCATTTGTGTGCATGCTTGCACATGCATGCATGTCACAATATCTATTGCCTGGGCTTATGGTATGACATATGTTAGTTTAACCTTTGACTAATAGGTAACTGCTAGGGAAAATCTTGGATTTATTCTTTGACTTCTTTTTTTAGTATAGAAATAGTAATCTTGATTTCTTGTGACTTTTACATTTCTCTTGCATGGAATGGTTCATGATTTTTTACTATATGAACTAATATGAGTCATCAAACTTCTGTCTGATGCAATTCCTTCTATACAGGAAATTCTTGATAGTATTGAGTTTGCTAGGGGAAGTTCTAACTCAACATGGGGCTCTGCTCGAGCAGCAATGGGACACACACAACCTTTTCAATTAAATTATGTTGCAGTTGGGAATGAAGATTGCGGATTGAAATATTATCGAGGTTTGTTCTTCAGTTGTATAGCTTAATGCTGGTTCTATAAATGTGTTTTTTTGTTGAACTATCTCATCAGATATAGACTTTCGTCTTCATTGAAGATTTATAAGTATTAGTGACATATTGCTGACATATTTTTCTCCTGAAGTAAACAATTTCTAGAGATTTACTGGATCGGGAATATATTGATATAAGTGGTTGAAACTTTTTAGTTCTGGAATCATATTGTGCTATCAATTTGTAAAATTAACCTAAAAGTACAAGTGCATGTACCATTGCGAGACTCAAGATTATGATTTCACATAATAGATAGCTTTTACTGAATTATTAGAATGGATGTTGGTGTAAGTATGTCTAACTGTGTCACTCTTTTGCTCAGACTGAGCTATGAATATGTAGCATTTAGCAATACATGTCTGCATGTTGCATTCACTTCAGCAGTCAAGTTTCCTACCTTATTTATATTTGCCTTGGTTTATAGTAGTGACTGCTTCCATTTCTTTATTGTGAAGCTTGTGTATCATTAAATGGAAAAAATCATGATCCATAAATATATCATCAGTACTTGAAGTTGTTATTTTTGGTTAATATCATTGATATGTGACAGTAAAACAGAGTAGAAGGGTTTCGATTTGAAAACTTAAGCTTCCAATTTGTGCATTCTACAGCTCATTGAATTTATTAAAGGAAAGAAGATGGACCAGTTGATAATATTTTTATTTAGCAATATACTCCTGATAAGGGGTTGTTTGCCATGATTACAGTAGATCTGCAATCTAATTGATCTTCACTAGAAAACTAAGGTATAAACGAGAATCCCCACCCCCTCTGTCCTGTCTTCTTGGCATGCTGCTCCAAGGTCATGAATCAGTAGCTATCCATCCCCATCTGGTGGCTGCAGTTGTTGAACTTGATCTGATCTGAATGTCAAGTTAACAATCTAGTAGTGCAGATAAATCATCATCCTGAGATCACATGCTCCACACATGCAACTACCCATCCATCCATCTCTCTCCTTCAAAATAAAACAGGATAGGACTTGTGAATTATTTCCAACTTATATGAATTATAATGGACAAGTCATGTTGTCCAAATACTGGGGGATGAGTTCTGTTCAGTGTGAGTAAATACTGGAAGAAGAACAAGCCAAGTGGTGCAACAACTAGCAAATTGGTTACATATACACAACCTGATTCTATCCAAAGACAAGAAAGAAAACTTCTAGTATCTTCTAGTATCTTGAAAATTATGCAGATTGGTTAGTTTTCACTTTAAAGGATGAGAGTGGATGGATCTGGCTTTTGGCCAACTGCTTATAAGTTGGGTCATTGGCTAACTACGGGCACGCAGATTAGGATACTTTAATATGAGAGGCATCTGAAAGAAAATCAAATAATGTCTTTCATGCCCAATATTGGTACTGATAGGGTGCTATCAAATTGATCTAAAGAGAAGAAATGATAAGTTGCAGTATTATTCTGCTGGGCCTGCAAGTAAATGTCAAGACAATCAAGCATGCACATCCAAACAAGCTCAGGTGACTGGCTTAAATTCAAGTGCCTAATGCACCCGCTAAACTAGAGTGGGACATGGTAGTCAGTAAGTCAGCATTCTTGGTGTATACAAGACTTGGTTTTCCAATTTGTGAACAAAATATGACTACTGGGATGTTAGTCAAAGAGAAGGAGAACATTGTACCCAAAAAAAAGTGCAGAACATAGTGAAGAATTTTAGTTGTGTGAATTCCTGTCATCGTTCCAAGATAGACAAGGACTTTGGACCCAAAAACTTGAATAACTCATAATTTGACCGGCAAGATAGATGGAAAAACAGGATGTCTGTTACATGATATTCACAAACAGATAAAAACAGAGGTTTTTTTATTAATTGACATTTTCTATTAGTAGAAAAGTACCCAATAGTTTTCAGTAGCATGTCACAAGGTCTTTATGTCCTCTGATCATTTTTCCAGCTGTTTTGTGATTTAAAAGGGATGATGAGGCATTATTATTCTAATCATATTCTGTCAGTTGACATACGGTTTCTGACAACTTCAGGTTGCAGTGTCCTTGTCAAAGCAACAAATCATATGTTTTTATGATTGTTCTCTCTGTACTCTACTTTTATTGCAAATCCTTGTACTAGATATCTGTATTGTTCACTTTGAACACTTAGATATGCTTCTTCATTATGTCAATGTTATTCATCATAACCTACTTCATGATATCTACAAAGCTTCATGCTTTTTCTAACTAGCAAAGATGAATGAAACATGCCTTTTCATGAAGCTACCTAAAGATCAAAGTTTTTATCTCACCATTCCAAATATAACTGTATTATTGCATAACAAAAGATACATGCATCCACATCTATGTCCTGATTTTGGAGTAATGCTGACTTTATATTCTCAAACCTTACACATGTTTACAACTTTAACAATATCTTCATTTTATCTTCTGTTATGGGTCTTGGGATATTTTGTATCAATTTATCTTTTTGTCTGCTCTTCCATCAACCTACATGAAGACCAGGAAATTTAATTAATTATTTATTTTTTGAGGGTGAAAATGGATAGTTGGATGTGGCATGCTTACATTTAAAGATCTCCCCCATAAGAAAACCATTAAAGATAATTACTTTGTTTGAATTATTAAAGATAAACAAATCAGTGATACCTCACAATTTCTTTTAGATGGATGTGGATTTGATTTCATGACTAGTGCTATGCTTCCATTTTTGTTAACTTAAAAGTTAGATTTTGATATACTTCGCAGCAGATATTATTTTGGAGTTGTATTTGGGATGAAAGTCTCTGTTACAATTTGTACTATTATATTAATTGGTTCAGGGACAATAAGAACAAACAGATAGCTGACAATTGTCCTGATTCATAATTGGACAGCAAATTACCTCAGGTTTTACTATGCAATAAAAGCTGCCTATCCAGACATTAAAATTATTTCCAATTGCGATGGGTCATCTACACCATTGGATCATCCTGCTGACTTATATGACTTCCATGTAAGAATGCATGAACAGTTTTTAACATCAAATCATCCAGTTTCATTTTGTTTGTAGCTTCATCACTTTAATTGCTGCTAAGCCATCTAATTTGAAATTCACTAATGATGGTGTTTCCTGGATAGGTTTATACCTCTGCTAGCAATCTGTTTTCAATGAATAGCAAATTTAATGCTGTATCACGTACTGGCCCCAAGGTATCTGATATTGAATTTCAAGACAGATTTGATCTGAGTTACATTCAATATCTTGAGTCATCAAATATTTCTGTGGATGAACAGAGATAGGTGTGTATATTAATCTTTTTATGATGCAATCCAGGCCTTTGTTAGTGAGTACGCTGTGACTGGATCAGATGCCGGCAAAGGAAGCCTTTTAGCTGCATTAGCAGAAGCTGCGTTCCTCATTGGGTTGGAAAGAAATAGGTCTGTTTATCCATTCCCCCAAGAGCTTCCATATGTTTAAATTTTGTTTGTTAAGAATGCATGACAAGGTGTCAACTTCCTCTTTGTGTCATTTTTTCTGGTCCATTTAACCTGCTATCAAGACATAATACCTGATATTCGTAAAATATTTTGATCATTTGATGATGCATTCAAAAGTTTAATCCACTTGTAAATATATCTGACACATCAAGAACTGTTATGGTACGAATTGCACCGATACTATTTATTTGGAGAAACCCTCGTAGAGAATACAGATCCCTATTTTCAAGATCACGATATCGATGTTGATGCCGCAAAAGAAGGAAGATGAAAAAATAAAATAAAAGATAATCAATTGGGCATGTAATGTTTCACTATGAGAAAAAAAACTTAAAAGATTGGAACTTCTACTCTCAATCCCGTATAATTTCTCTCAACAAGAAATTCTAAATTCCTCTCACAAGCTCTCACCTTTCAAAGAGACCCTCTAGCCCCTACAGGCTTTCTCTACCACTACCACACCCTCTAGAATCCTTCTAGATTCTCACACCACTCTCAGAAAACCTCTCTGATCGGCTGATTTGAAGATCCCTGGTCCTCTACTTTTATAGCAGTGAAGTCACCGTTCTATCAGGAGTCCAATAGTGTCCGAGTCCAAAACGGACTCCTAAATCGGCTGAAACAAGGCTTTGACTACTATGGACCACCGCAAACCATTCCTCCTCGAACCGACATATAAACCGGCCAACCCCTATGTGCCACATCACCTTTTGCTCACCCGGTCCACGCCCGGTCACGTGGATTGCAAGAAATGCACCGAAAACAGCTATGGTCCATGCTAACTGCGGCCATGGACCGTGTGAAATGTGCAGTGATGAACCATCTATGTGTGCCACGACCGCTGCAGGTCACGCACTGGGCCACATCGGCCTGGGCCACGCATCATGTTGACCTGGGCCGATCTATTGGGTCCTCCTCGTGGATCTGCTGCAGCTAGGCTTGGGTCTCATCACGGGCCGAGCTCGAGGCGTAGCCCAATAAGAACATCTAAAACTTAATAGTTCACGTAATAATATTTAACCATATTTTTTTAAGAAGACATTCTCAATTTCTTCAGAAACCCGGGTCTTTATAAAGATGAAAATTTAATTCTTTATTAATTTGTGATATCAAATATAAAATTTACTCCATTAGCGGAAATGACTGATTTCCTATATTTCTTTCACATGTTTATGTTATTTGCTTTTGGTGCATATCATCATCCAAGCAAGCTTATGTTTGTAGCATTGAATGGCGATGGTTCCCAAGCCTGATACCAAAATAAATGGAAGTTTGTTGTTTATGTGATATTGTGATGGTTGTGGAATATCCATGCAGGCTAAGTTAGAATGTGCTCCATTTTAAGTTGTGAACAATAGATAATAATGAAATATGCTTTTCACTAAAACTGAAGATCTGGTAGCTAATGCTAATATTCTTAGATATTATTGAATTTAAGCTTGTGATGTGTGGACAATCAACAAAAGTTGCTTTTCACATACCATGGTGGTTGATGAGGTGGCCTTCATTCTTGCTTCCCATGCAGTGATGTTGTTGAAATGGCAAGTTATGCACCACTTTTTGTGAATGCCAATGATCGCAGGTCAGTGTTTATATTTCTTTATATAGAAAGCCATGTTTATCCTATAGTTAACTTGTGTTCATTTTTATATATAATCCTTAATTAAATTTGCCTGGTTGAGTGAATACATGATAAGTATTCATTTTGCCACATGGAATATAGATGGAAAAAGTGCATGCAATTGGAACTGGAGCAAAACCCCAGTTCCTTTTCAGATTCAACTGTGGTATCTTAGTCAGTCAATAATCCTACTTGCATGCCAGCAGTCAGCCTTCAGTCCGCCCTCCTTTCTTTTTCTAAGTAATTGTGGTTATGGTTTGTAATTACATTGCATAGGTGGAACCCAGATTCTATTGTTTTCAACTCATGGCAGCAGTATGGAACTCCTAGCTATTGGATGCAACAATTCTTCAAGGAATCAAGCGGTGCAACCTTTCATCCTACCAAAATTAATGCCACTGCCTCCAATTCATTGGTTGCTTCTGCAATTACTTGGCAGAATTTGCAAGACAATAGCAAATACTTAAAAATAAAGGTTGATTTGATCTTTGCCTACTCTCTATTAAATTCTTTGTTAACATCTCTAGTTTTGTTACTCTTTTTTTTAAAAAAAATGATAGATACCTCTAATGAATCATTTGGGATGGTGGTGATAATTTACATTCATTTTCTTGTAATTTGCCCAAGTTTTTTCTGTTGATTATTTACTGTTTAGGAAGGCAAGCAACACACAATTATCATTTCCTGCTTGCACTCAGGGTTACCTTGTCAGGAAGATTGCTGAAAACATTTACTGCTCAGTTCAAATAAAGAGGAGTAGGCTGTTGAAGCTTTTAGGTCGTCCTACAGTAGTTTGTGGATCCTATGTTAGTAATATTATGCAGTAATATTATGCTTAAATCAATAAAATTTACTTCCATTGATTTGTCAAAGCGAAAATGAAGCAAAGTATACATGTATTGTCCCCCACACAAAGTCCAAATCTTCACTTACTAGATTGCAAAGTATGCTGATCTACTTTTTAATTTGATTTCTGATCCATTTTTTTGTGCAGATTGTCAATTTTGGGAATGATACCGTTAATCTTAATATCTCAGTGGCTGGATTACAAAATACTGTCAGCTCATTTGGAGCAACAAAAACCGTACTTACCTCCACTAATTTGAAGGATGAAAATTCCTTTTCAGAACCAAATAAGGTACAGTGGTAAAATTTCTTTTCCCTCTGTATTCATCATGAATGCATCTTGCCAGGAAAAAAAGAAAAAAATATGTTAGCATAGATGCAAAAAAAAAAAAGAAGCACATATTAACAAATCTTTATGTAAATAAAGCATCAATATATCAGTTTCATTCGACTTGGTTGATTTTTTTTTTCCTGGTGCATATGCATATGTTCAGTTTGGTGCTACACAACATATTGGGCATGGAAGAACTTAATTATGCATTCCCTTGTGTATTTGGTGGACCACCAAAAAGGGGACAAAGTAAGGGGGAAAAGCACTGAAAGTTAAAAAAGAATCAAATGCAGTAGAGGTTTCATCCAACAAATATTCAGTTTATCGCTTCTCATGCATTTTTAGTCAGTTTTTACTGCTGTATATGCTTAACTAATGTAGCTTATGTTTTGTCTGAATTTAAGTTTCGTGGGTTCCCCTAACACAGTATGTTGTGTTTGTTGAATAATGTAGGTGGTGCCAATTCAGACTCCATTATCTAATGCAGGAACACAGATGAAAGTTGCAATTTCTCCACATTCTATCACCTCATTTGATCTATCACTTGCTCAGGCAAACTACGGATATGCAAGTATGAAATGACAATAGAGTGGAAAAAAAAGGAGATGAAGAGAGAATGAAATAATTGAAAGAAAAATAATGGTTGCCTTTGTGTATAAGGACTACTTGTATTGTGTAAGTCAGAGAGCCAGACGATGAACATGGATCTTTAATTTCACCTATAATGATAAATAGCATTATGTAAGTCTCTGGTATATCTATCTATTTTGTGCCTTTTCTTGCCTACTTTATTATTTTTTCCCTCGGAACCATCGATTTGGTTTACCGTCGATCAATTGTGTAACCTTAAACCACTTGCTTCTTGAAGCTTTATATATGAACAGAGATGCTAAAGAATTAGATACATCTCCTTTTTTCATGATCACAAAAACTAGCTTACTCTTCAGAAGATTAACATACTCTCTTTTCATGATGTGGTCCCTTTTAACTTCTATAAACTATTCCTCTGGATCTTTAAAGAGAGACACGGAGCCTTACCTTTTAACCATAAAACTATTGTAGGTTGTCATGTCCCCTTAATTTTCCAAGACCCTTCATTCCCGGAATGAGGCTACTTTGTTGGTGCATGTATATATGAGTTTATGCATCATAATTGGTTTGCACCAGGCCCTTCATGTGCTTTATTCTGTATGGAGCTATATGTGTCGTTTGATGTATATCAGATAAATATAAAAATAAAAGAAACCAAGTAGATGAATAAATTACTGGTCTTCTGTGTCTCTTTCAAAGGATAATAATATATACTCACACACCAAAAGAAAAATAAAATACCAGTGCAGGTTTCTACCAAACAACTTACTCCAAATGATCAAATTAGTTGAGGTGTCTAGACTTCCCAATACTAACTCACGCAGCTTATAAAGAGAAGGGGAAAAAAAAATTGCTTTTGTTAAATATTATGAGTTGCTCCAAACAATAATCAATAGTTAAGGGGTTTATTTGTAAAAGAGATCAAAAGTTTCTTATTCAACTCCTATTTGGTTTCATCCAATCGATAGACTTGTCTCAGGCTTGGGTTTTCCTTCTGAGAGCTTTTGTTTGAGGTTTCTTCTTCACCAAGAGGTTATTTGGGACTCTTGTTCGATGGGTTTTAGAGAATGGATGAATTCTTCACCAACTCAGCTTCTTCTCTGAAGATTTAGGAATGGATGAACTTCATTTTCGATTGGGATTGGTTTTTTGAAATCACCAAAACGAGGCATGGAGGAATCAAAGTCCGATGGCTCTGTTTCTCTATAAAATAGAGAGAAGCCTCTTAGCTTCTTTGGGGACCTTGTTATATCGCAATAATCTCTTAAGTCCAGATTTCTTTCTGTTTGTTGCTGCCCTTGGTTCCGCTCTCTTGGCCCTCGATCTATTTGTGCTCCGGCTACCGAAGGCACCTATAATTTTATTCTTCATCACCTGGAGAAGTATCTTTCTTTTCATCAATTGCCATGGTCGAGAAGGTATCTATCTCTTAGATTATCTTCTCTTGATTCGTAGCCAAGGTTGAGAAAGGTATTTTCCATTCAATTTATTATAGACTCTGGTTTGATATTTTATTGTGCCTCTTTTGTGATTATTTCAGGATTTCTTAATTTAGATATTTGCATTATTTTTGTACCCAATTTCAGGATGGTTATATAGTGGATTGCTCTTCTTCTGTGTAGATGTAGGCAAGTTTACCGAACTATGTAAATTTTTTGTCTTTCTTATGCTTGTTATTTATACCTATGATATGTTCAATGAATTACCTCAATGAGATAGAATATTAGACTGAAAATCTAAAATGATCCAAATCATTACGCGCAATCCTAATAATTGGTATTAGAACATTAGGATGGCAACTAACGGGCAACAAAGTTTTTTAATGGCTAATGATTTGGCACTTGTTTTTCATTCTACTATCGCAAGGCATGAAGTGGCGGTGTTTGATGGCACAGGTAATCTCGTATTATGAAAGATAAGAATGAAATATTTATTGGTCAAAGAGGGCGTAGCAATAGCCCTCAAGGATATGGATACAATTCCAGGAGATACTGAGGCCACCAAAGAAGAAATCAATGAGAAAACACTAGGAACTCTATGTTCAAATTTGAGTGACAAAGTTCTATACAATATTGTGGATCTTGATACAACTAAAGTTGTATGTGATAAATTGGATAGCCCGTGGAAAAATCTTTTACCCATAGACTAATTTAAAATAAAAGTTACATTTTGTATAGCGGAAGGGACTCCGCTCAAAGATTACTTGGATAAATACAATAAGCTCCTACAAGATTTGACAAATATTGATATTGATATTGACGAGGAAGATAAAGTTTTGATCATGATTTATTCTTTACCTAAATCCTTTGAGAATATTACTACTATCATGCTCTATGAAAGAGAGACTATATATCTTGAAGAGATCGAAGCTACTTTGTTATCTAATGAGTTTAGAGTGAAAGTACAGTTAGAGCATCAGGCTCCGACTCTAGCTCAAGGACTTATGTTAGAGGCAGAGATAAGCAAAGAAAAGGTGGATAAGAAAAAAGCAAGTCTAAAACCATATCAAAGTCTAGGTCTAAAAGGCTAATTGTTTATCACTATTGCAAGAAGTTAGGCCACTGGAAATCTGAATATAGACTTCTACAGTCCAAGAAAGAGAAGGAACAAAAAAATAAAGGAACAGTCTTGGATTCAGCATTAGTTACAGTTACATTTGGAGATCATAGTAGTAGTATAGAAGATGCAGTATTTACAGCTACTTATAGTGCAGTCAAGCTGATACCTGAATCATGAACTCTAGAGCATCTTTTTACATGATACCCTATAAAGAATGGTTCTCTTCTTTTAGACTATGTGAGTGGGGCACCATTTTTCTTAGAGATGATGCCATTTGCAAAGTGAAAGGTGTTGGTACCAGGGATCGCGGTACCGTCCCGTACCGCCCGGTACGGGGTGTGCCGTACTGTACCGGCTTCAAGCCAATTAAACTGTCCGGCATCCGGACCATTAAAAAAATAAAAAAATAAAAAAATTGATTTCCGTACCGGTACGGTACGGTACGAACCGGTCCGGTTCAACCCAGTACAAGCTCGGTTTGGTCCGGTTCAGGTTCATTTTATATTTTAAATGCTCTGAGAGGGGAAGAAAGAATATTTTTATAATAAAAAAATGGCCGGTACGGTATGGTACGGACGGTACGGTACGGACCGTACCGTACCGGCCACCTGCCGATATGGCGGTACGGGAACCCTGGTTGGGTTGCCGATCTCACCGCGGTGGCCTGTAGCTCCTAAGCTGGCACCGGTCTTCGGACTCTCTCACCTCGAGATCTCCAAGCTCCCGGACCTGCAAAACAAAGTCAGAGATCCTGGCCGGGGGTTCCGGCAGGGGCACTCCGACGGTCAAGTTAGAGAGCGGCGAGATGGAACAAATCCCCTAAGGCGGGTTCCCGAAGGATTCCCGTGCTTAGAGGAGATGTAAACGAAAGAAGTGTGAGGAAGAGGGGAGTTGAAGCCCGGCTTCCTGCGCTGGGTTCACCGAGCTCACGCCTGAGGATTCCTTGAGGACTCCCACAATCGTTCTCTTGGTGTTTTCTCCCTTTTTCGACATACTTGTCCGCCCGTTTTTACCATCCCTTTTATACCATCAATCTGCCTCAAGCTCGCCTTCCTCTCAGGGGGCTCCCTCCCACCTCTAGTCTTTCTCATCCCCCTTCTTCTTCGGGTCCGGGAGCTAAGTGGCCGGACCGCCTCGTCCGTCATGTGTCACGAAGGGGGGAAGACTGGCGAGGCTTTGGGCCGAGTGCGGGAGCTCTCCTTTCGAGGCGTTGACGGTGGGTTTCCAGCCGTTTCAGGCTCCTGTCCGCAAGGATTCCGTTCCTCGATTACGGGGCCCCATCCGACTGGTGTAAATGAGGTTTCGTGTGTCACTGCAGGCCGTACTAGCGCCCCCTACGGGGCGCGGCGCACGCGGCTCTAGCGGCGATCTTGCAACCCGTGCACCTACTTCCCCGAGACTTCGCAGAGTAGGGCTGACCTCGGCCGAGGTGGACCCATCTTCGGGTGCCAGCTGGTGAAGGAGCAGCAGGGCCCGGCTCGACCTTGGCCGAGGTGGACCCGTCTCAGGGTGCCACCTGGCGAGGGAGCGAGGGGCCGACAGCTTCGGCCGAGGTGGACCCCTCCTGGGTGGACACCTGGCGGAACGGCAGAGAGGTGCTCGACTTCGGCCGAGGTGGACCCGTCTTCGGGTGCCAGCTGGCAAAGGAGCAGGAGGGCCCAGCTTGATCTCAGCCGAGGTGGACCCGTCTCGGAGTGCCACCTGGCGAGGGAGCTAGGGGCCGCCAGCTTCGGCCGAGGTGGACCCCTCCTGGATGGACACCTGGCGGAGCGGCAGAGAGGTGCTCGACTTCAGCCGAGGTGGACCCGTCCTCAGATGCCACATGGCGAAGGAGCAGGAGGGCCCGGCTCGACCTCGACCGAGGTGGACCCGTCTCGGGGTGCCACCTAGCGAGGGAGTGAGGGGCCGACAGCTTCGGCCGAGATGGATCCCTCCTGGGTGGACACCTGGCGGAGCGGCAGAGAGGTGCTCGACTTCGGCCGAGGTGGACCCGTCCTCGGGTGCCACCTGGCAAAGGAGCAGGAAGGCCCGGCTCGACCTCGACCGAGGTGGACCCGTCTCGGGGTGCCACCTGGCGAGGGAGCGAGGGGCCGACAGCTTCGGCCGAGGTGGACCCCTCCTGGGTGGACACCTGGTGGAACGGCAGAGAGGTGCTCGACTTCGGCCGAGGTGGACCCATCTTCGGGTGCCAGCTGGCGAAGGAGCAGGAGGGCCCGGCTCGACCTCGACCGAGGTGGACCCGTCTCGGGGTGCCACCTAGCGAGGGAGTGAGGGGCCGACAGCTTCGGCCGAGATGGATCCCTCCTGGGTGGACACCTGGCGGAGCGGTAGAGAGGTGCTCGACTTCGGCCGAGGTAGACCCGTCCTCGGGTGCCACCTGGCAAAGGAGCAGGAAGGCCCGGCTCGACCTCGATCGAGGTGGACCCGTCTCGGGGTGCCACCTGGCGAGGGAGCGAGGGGCCGACAGCTTCGGCCGAGGTGGACCCCTCCTGGGTGGACACCTGGTGGAGCGGCAGAGAGGTGCTCGACTTCGGCCGAGGTGGACCCGTCTTCGGGTGCCAGCTGGCGAAGGAGCAGGAGGGCCCGGCTCGACCTCGGCCGAGGTGGACCCGTCTCGGGGTGCCACCTGGCGAGGGAGCGAGGGGCCGACAGCTTCGGCCGAGGTGGACCCCTCCTGGGTGGACACCTGACGAAGCGGCAGAGAGGTGCTCGACTTCGGCCGAGGTGGACCCGTCCTCGGGTCCACTTGGCGAAGGAGCAGGAGGGCCCGGCTCGACCTCGGCCGAGGTGGACCCATCTTGGGGTGCCACCTGGCGAGGGAGCGAAGGGCCGACAACTTCGACCGAGGTGGACCCCTCCTGGGTGGACACCTGGCGGAGCGGCAGAGAGGTGCTCGACTTCGGCTGAGGTGGACCCGTCTTCGGGTGCCAGCTGGCGAAGGAGCAGGAGGGCCCGGCTCGACCTCGGTCGAGGTGGACCCGTCTCGGGGTGCCACCTAGCGAGGGAGCGAGGGGCCAACAGCTTCGGCCGAGGTGGACTCCTCTTGGGTGGACACCTGGTGGAGCGGCAGAGAGATGCTAGACTTCGGCCGAGGTGGACCCGTCTTCGGGTGCCAGCTGGCGAAGGAGCAGGAGGGCCCGGCTCGACCTCGACCGAGGTGGACCCGTCTCGGGATGCCACCTGGCGAGGGAGCGAGGGGCCGACAGCTTCGGCCAAGGTGGACCCCTCCTGGGTGGACACCTGGCGGAGCGGCAAAGAGATGCTCGACTTCGACCTAGGTGGACCCGTCTTCGGGTGCCACCTAGCGAGGGAGCAAAAACACTTCTTCCCGAACGAGGGATCTTTTGGAAAGAAAAAATCCACGTGGTACTGACCGTGTCCAGCTAGACCTGACACGTGCCCTACGTCAGCGATGTAGCCATATCAGTACAGTTTATATCAAATATTATGCAAATACTGTGATGATTCTGGATGATGTCAGACATATTTCTCGTCTGAAAAAGAATCTTTTTTCAGGGCATGCCCTTGATAGCGCAAGTTTCGAGGGCAGATGGGGTAGAGGATCTATAATTATTAGTAAAAGAGCATTGACTCTATTGATAGGCAAATTAATTGGCACCTTTACAATCTGGATTCTGGACTGCAGTATAGTGATTGGACAGGCTTTAGCAGTACAGTCTATTGAGAAGTTGATACAATTATGACACTAGAGACTGGGCCACATCAAATAAAGATTTACAGGAGCTGAGTAGATGTGCTCTGCTAAATGGTCAGAAGGTTGGTGCACTTGGATTCTGTGAGCACTATATATTTGAAAAACAACACAGAATCAGCTTTTTTATAGGCATGCACAGGATAACTGGTATATTGGATTATATTCATTCTGATAGATGAAAATCTGCCTCAGTTATATCCAAGAATAGATCTAGATATTTCTTATATTTATTGATGACTAATTCGACAAAGTCTGGATTTATACAATCAAAAACAAGAGTAATGTGTTTGACACATTTAAGAAATAGAAAGCTATGGTCGAGAGGTAGACTAAGAGAAAAGTGAAAACCTTCTGGATTAATAATAGATTGAAATTTTGCTTTACATAGTTTGATGATTTTTATAAATCAAAGGGCAATGTCGAACATATGATCATGATTGGTACACCTCAGTAGAATGGTATGACGGAATATATAAACTGCACACTATTGAAGAGAGTCGGATCTATACTGTGGCAAAAGACATGAACTGCACACTTTTGAAGAGAGTCAGATCTATACTATCTAGTTCTAGTTTAAGTAGAAATTTTTGGATAAAGGTTGCACACACAGCCTGCTATATTATAAATCGATCTTCAGCATCAACTTTGAGCATGAAAACTCTGGAAGAGATATGGATAGGAAGACTTGTTGACTATTTGGTACTTAAAGTCTTTGCATGTCCATCTTATACACATGTCAAAGATGGAAAGCTGAACCTCAGGGCTAAGAAGTGTGTATTTCTTAGAATGCATATGCAATGAAGGATATAAACTATGATACACAGAGCCCAGATCCCAAGGATTTCTGGTCAGCAAGGATATGATATTTCATGGGACAGCCACTCCATGGTAGTTACAACTTAGTTCTTCACTGAGAGATGAGGTTCAAGGTCAACAAGATAGGACTGTTGTAAATATTAATCTAGATCATAATAGCTGCAGCCAATTAGAGATACTCATGTCCAAAATGAACAACAATAACAGATATATGTAGAGATATAGACACAAGAGAAGATTACTATGTACGATCAGGTTTAGGATGATAGTATTACCATTCGCAGATCTAGGCACCAAATTAGAGCACCTTAAAGGGTATGGTTTTGAGGATTCTACTTATACTGAGTTAATTTATTATGCTTTAAGTATTACAGACACCATAGATGATAAGCCAACCACATATCAGGAAGCTATTTGTAGCCCACAGGTTGAGTAGTAGACCATGACTATAGTTGAAGAGCTTCGGTCTTTGAAAAAGAATCAAACTTGGAAATTAGTTAAGCTACTAAAGGCAAGAATGTAATTGGCTACAAATGGATCTTCAAGAGGAATGAAGGGGTCAGTCCTTAGGATTTTAAATATAAGATCTGGTTAATAGCTAAAAACTATAGTTAACGGGAGTGTATTGACTACAAGGAGGTATTTTTTCCTGTAGTTAAATACTCTTTTATTTGTGTGTTGCTTGTTTTAGTTGCTTATCAAATTTAGAGTTAGAATAACTAGATGTGAAGATAGCTTTTCTATATGATGACTTGAAGGAGCATATTTATATACAACTACTAGTTTCGAGGCTCCAAATAAAGAAGATCATGTATGCTTGCTCAAGAGATCACTATATGGTCTTAAGCAGTCTCCAAGATAATTATACCATAAACTTGATATATTTATGATCGATCATAGATTTAATAGATCTTCATATGACAGTTACGTTTTTCATCAGCAACTTTCAGATGGATTCTTTTATTATTTATTATATATATGGATGATATGATGATTGCAGCCACAGATATATCAATCATCTAGAAGCTGAAAGCTGAGCTCAGTACTGTATTTGAAATGAAAGACCTTGAACTGGCAAAGAAGATACTTGAGATGGAGATCATTCGTGATATGCAGTCAAGTAAACTCTTTTTTACTCAGAATGGTTATATTGAAAAAGTCTTGGATAGATAGGGTATATTTAAAGCTAAGCTAGTCACTACTTCTTTGGCCAATCATTTTAGATTATCTGTCAGAGACTCTCCTTAGATCGAGGATGAAAAGAGATATATGTTTAGAGTACCATATGTGAGTGTAGTATGTAGCTTCATGTATGCGATGGTCTGCACTCGACTTGATATTTCACAAGTAGTTAGTGTGGTGAGTAGATATATGGATAAGCCTGGGAAGGCTCACTGGTCAATTGTGAAATCGATACTTAGATATCTAAAAAGCACTTCTAGTTTGGGATTGGTATTTTCCAGATATAGTAGTTATATTATTATAAGATTTTGTGATTCTGATTATGCTTGTGACTTAGATCTGAGGTCATTAACTGAATATATATTTACTCTTTTTTGTTGTGCAGTTAGTTGGAAAGTTACTTTGCAATCTATGGTTCTTTGTCTAAGTAGAGTATATGACATTGACAGAGGCCGCAAAGAAAGTTATCTGGCTAAAAGGGTTAGTACAGGATTTGGATATCAAGTAGAATTATTTGGATATTCACTATGACAGTCAAAGTGCTTTGTATCTTACTAGAGATCAAATGTATCATAAATGCACTAAGCATGTGGATGTCAAATATTACTTCATCAAAGATTTGATGGAAGATGGTGATATCCGGTTTTAAAAGATTTGCACTACTCATAATCCGACTGATATGCTTACTAAACTAATTTCAATAGTTAAGTTTAGGACTTTCTTGAACTTGATTAGTATGAGAACATGGTGATGCCCTTTAAGGCTTGTGATGAGAATGAGGTTTTATAATCCATATATGATAGAGGCACATTATTTATCGCAAGGAGGACTGTTAAATATTATGAGTTGCTCCAAACAATAATCAATAGTTGAGGGGTTTATTTGTAAAGAGACCATAAGTTTTTTATTCAATTCCTATTTGGTTTCATCCCATCGATGAACTTGTCTCAGGCTTGGGTTTTTCCCCCAAGAGCTTTTGTTTGAGGTTTCTTCTTCACCACGAGGTTATTTGGGAATCTTCTTTGATGGGTTTTAGGGAATGGATGAATTCTTCTCCAACTCGGCTTCTTCTATGAAGATTTATGGATGGATGAACTTCATTTTTCGATTGGGATTGGTTCTCTGAAATCACCAACATGAGGCATGGAGGAATCAAAGTCCGATGGCTCTGTTTCTCTATAAAATAGAGAGAAGCCCTTGGCTTCTTTGGATTCCATGTTATGTCCCAATAGGCCCCTAATTCCTGATTACTTTCTATTCGTTGCAACCCTTGGTCCCGCTCTCTTGGTCCTTGATTTATTTATGCTCTGACTGTCGAAGGCATCTATTATTTTATTTTTTACCGCGTGGAGAAGCATCTTTCTCTTGATCAATTGCCATGGCCTAGAAGGTATTGATTCATCTCTTGGATTATCTTTCTTTGATTCATTACCAAGGTTGGAAAGGTATTTTCCATTTTGTTTATTATAGCATATGGTTTGGTATTTTATTATACCTCTTTTGTGATTATTTTGGTACCCTTTAATTTGGGTATTTGAATTACTTTTGTATCCAATTTTAGGATAGTTATATAGTAGATTGCTTCTCCTCCGTATGAATGTAGGCAGGTTTACCGAACCACATAAATTTCTCAACTTTCTTATACTTGTTATTTATGCTTGCGATGTGTTTGATGGATTGCCTCAGTGAGATAGAATATTAGATTGAAAGCCTAAAGCAATCCAATCTATTGTGCGCAACCCCAACAATTTTGTTAGCAACTACCTCGACTGGCTTAAGCTCTGGGACTTGGCCTGCATTGATATAAAGCTAGCCAAAGTTAAGCCAAATAAGCTATAATTAAGGTCCAATTGAAATTGAGTTGGCCTATGGTAGCAATATCGAAGAGTTCTTTCATTGCTCTTTTCATTCATGATTTTTGGAATACTTTCTAAATTTTTTTTAAAAAAAAAACCCAATCCATGCTTACATCTGAATTAGTTTTAGTATTCATTTACCTCAAATTTTATATGATTTCTAATATGCATTTATATTATATAAAAACAATCCAAGCTCAAATCAATTTTATTGGTCTAAAACATTTTATATGATGGGACTCGATAAGGAGAGAAAGTGGATGAGGAGAAAGAAAATAAGAGAAAATAAGATAGAGAGAAATAGATAAAGTTCTCATCTCTCTTAAAGGAAGAAATCTAGATTGAGTTTAACAAGAATCATGCTAGAGAGTCTAGTTGGGGGTCAATGACCATGGACAGCCAGCGATGATGACCAGCCAATGAAAAATAATGAAAAACTTAAAAACAAGGGATCTGACATATGGCACAGATATCAAAGTAATTTTGAGCATCTTTTCTAGAAAATCATCTTGGGATCATAGGAGAGGAGTACAGAGAAGATACTTGGATCCATAGAACAGATAGAGAAAGAAAGAGAGAAGGTAAAGAGACACAAGAGAGGGAGAGAGAGTTGGCCTTCTCTCTCCTTTTCTTTTATTTCTTTTCTTCTTCTTTCTTTCTTTATTTCTTTCTTTAGCTAAGTAGGGAAGGGAGGGTGGTGGCTGGTGGTCGGAAGATCGATAGCTGGCGATGGTGGAGTGGGTGATGACCTGCCAATGAGAATTCAGAAAAATTTAAAATTATGGGAGGTGGGTTTCATCAAGTTTTTAGATCATTAACTACTTGTCAGCAACCATAACCTTATCGTGGAGAGGTGGTAAAGAGGTCGAGCATCATGCCCCGGGAATAGTGCAAATGGCTGCATCAGTGGCTGAAAAAGAGGAAGTAAAACCAAAAAAATAGGAGAAGTGTGCGAAGATCTTCCTTGATTGATTTCCAACAAATTTGATGGCCGGCAATAGGGCTTGAAGCCATGGAAAGAAGGAGAATAGAGAGAGGAAGGAGGGCGGAGGATTACCTTGGGCTTCGACGATGTCAATAGCTCCTATTTCCGTTGGCTATGGTGAAAGGGATCTAGCAATTTTTCTTTGTTTGGAGGAGTCATCTCTTGATTGGGAGGTTAGGGAAAATCTCTTCCCTTTAAATAGAAGTTGAGGAGAGGAATCCAACTCCTCCTTGGCATTGATTTCTTTCGAGAAATTAGGAGGAAAAAGATTCCCATTGAGATTCTTCTTCTTTGCTATTTTTCTCTTGCTTTAAAATCCATGCAAAGGCTTTTCTGGGCTTGGGGCTTTTGGGCTTGACTTGGTGATGCACTGGTCCAGTTGGCCAAGCCATCATTTTCTACTCCTTTAAACAAACAAAAAAAACGTTCTTGAAACTTAACATACTTTAATTCTTGATCAACAAATGATACTCATTTAATACTCCACCATCTGCTGCACAACTCCAAATTAGATCTATTATTCTAGGACTCAATACTTTAGAATAGTTTTAATTAACCCTAACTTTCTCATCTAAGTACTGCAATTCTTAAACAAAACATTAGCATGACTAACTCTTCTAGAAGAAGTGGTAATATATAATGTCTTTCTTAATTTTTTCTCTATGCACTTCAAAGAGGTAGCATACTTAGAAAATGAAAATGCAAAGAAATGAGAAAAATCATAATCAAATAGTATATAAGTATCTATAGATTTACTAGAATAGTACCTGTAACTACTTGATCGCTTGTACGTATCCTACTAGGTTAAAGCAAACACCTATGCATTTCCTTTTTATTTCTAATCAACTAGTTTTGAAGATTTTGAACTATTCTTTTTCTTGCTGATATAATCTTGGGCCAAATGTCTCACTTGGTTGCATTGAAAGCATGCTCCCAACTTATTGAAATGCTTTAAGCACACGAAGGAGATCAATGAATGCAAATAGCTGGAACTCGTGAACTTTTTCTCAAACTCCATTGCACAATCATTTGTCTTGGTTGTGAGATTCTGAATTGGAGAAAAGCAGCAAGAGAAAGAAGAGGAAATCACAGATGAAAAAGAACCCACTATTGCAGATAACGAGGAAATTGAAACTTGACTGCATCAGCAAAAATACAAAGCTAATGCCTTTTCTGTTGGATCACCGTCATGAAAATATTAGTTACAGAGATGAGGTCATGTAACTCCATTGTCGTAGACGGCTGGGGAACTCCATGATCATGGAAGAAAGTTTCTGTAATTAATGTAACTTGAATCTAACTTCTGAGCCATTGAAACGTTCTCAGTTTTGTTCTTTTTGATGGAACAAATGTTTTTATTTTTGAACAACCGGTTTTTTTTCAATTTTCCTAACCAAACTGCCTTCAACCTCATATTATGTGATACATATATTTGTGCATATTTATGTAGTAAATACATTAATACTAACAAATGCACATGTTAATGTTTAATATTTTTAACAACTTATTTGCATTTAAAATTATTAGTTGCATTTGGTGCATGCAGATAAGCAGGTAGACCACCCATGGTGCACACACTTTGATAAATTTATGCAGTATAAATATGATGCACATGTTTTGTATAACTAGTGCATACATTCATCGATACATACACATTTCAAAGATATATATTCTAGAGTGTAAATTTTGATTATTAAAGATACATTATCCATGTAGACAAGGCTATGGATAATTTGGTCAGGAAATTTTAAAAAATATCTAATTCCATAAAAATATATGAAAATAATTATGTTGCCACATCTGAAAAAGATTAGTGACCATTTCTCAACATCCCTATCTGGAACCGTGGTTTGCTGCACGAGATTTGATGGGAGTCTCCATAAGAAGTTAAAGAACAGGCCCTTAACCCTGTAGTTTGTAGTGTTTTGTGAACCTGCTAACTAGAGCTGAAAAACGGTCCGATCGATTCGATTTTTAAGTAATTTTTTAAAACCAATAACATTTTGATTTAAAATAATTTTAAAATTAAATATTTAATACAATATAATTAATTTTTTCAATTCAGTTTGTATCAGCTTAGTTTGTCCATGCAACTTTTTCAAGTATTTGAATGGTTTGAACAATTTTTTTGATTTAAACAGATTGGTCGATTTGATTTTTTAAAAAAAATGAAAAGAGGGATGAGAAGAAAAGTGAAAAATCAAAAAATTATTGCAAGAGAAAAGATCATAAACAAAAAAATGAAAATAATAGATTTACGATATTCTAAGAGATGGAAATATAAAACATGTAATATAAATATATCCTTATATATAAAAATATATAAAATAATGTTGATTAATTAGTTTGATTCGATTTTAACATGTTACATTAACCAGTAAATCAATAATCAAATCGATATTTTAGTTTTTAATTTTACTAAATCAAACCGAACCAGTTAAATTATCAAATTGCCATATTTAGTTCGGTTTGAATCAGGTTGAGTGGTTTAGATGGTTTGATCAGAATTTTTTACACCCCTACTGCTAGCCGGCTCCATTGGCATACATACTGAAGGATGAATGGATTGTAAACTTGAGTGCCAGGATGATTTGATATGCAATGCAGGAAACTCCAAGCATTAGCACCAAACCGAACCGAATCATTGTGGGGCCTTTCCAGGGATGAGATCATGGGAACGTCCATGCAGCAGTCATTCCTTGCTATCATGGAAAGCTATGTTCCGTTGAAGCGAAGGATTTTTTTTTTTTTTTTTTTTTGGGGTACAAAAAACAAAGAAACATAGCAATACTTGAAAGCCAAAATTTAAGATTTATTACTAATAAAGGGGGCCATACCGCCATCCATTAGCACATCCTTCACTAAAGCACATCCATGTGTGTTGAGGTGTAACCTGAAAGTCAATTCGCTATTATTCTGCATGAAGGAAATAAGTCATAGGAGTGCACCCTGGCAGTATCCCTTGCCTCCGCAATTGCACTTGTCCTGCACTGTAAATCACATTCTGCCTGATAGAGTAACTGAAAGGTAATGGAATTCAGTGTGTAAATAAAGGGTTTTGGGAGGACAAACTGTAAATAAATACTTAATTAATACTAAAAGATAACACTTAACTAGCAAAAATGAATTCTGTCTCTGCTGAGTCACCAACGTCAATGCACCTTTTTCATTAAAATCAATTTTGCACTCCAGAAGTCAGTAACAGAAGTGCTAACTTATACAGCCAGGGAATTGATTTTATGCATCCCAGTATGCTACTACATAAGATTTAACATATTTGGGAAACAGACTACATGGAGAACTATAAAGAACTGAAATCCTGACTATGATCAAGTCTCCTCGGAGTCAAAAGAATCTGCACAAAGAATCAGGCTTGTTTCATTGTGTCGTCACACTCTTTGCAAGATTCCTTGGTTGGTCCACATCATAGCCTCGTAGAACTGTTAGATGATATCCTAGCAACTGCAGACGAAGACCAGATATAAATGAGCAAACCCATGCACTTCCTGTTGGAGAAACTATTGACCTCAAAATTAACTGGCACTTATTAACCTCCAAACATATACCAACAGTACCGAATAAAGAGTGATTATTGCAAGTAACATAGTGTTCAGACGAAGCAAAAACTCCAAAATTATTCATTGTTTGAACTATCAAAAATGTTGGCAAATGTAGACAAAGTATGTGGCTGAGAAAAACAGGGCATATGAAATAGATGTTGAACCTAGAATGTCTGGAAAATTTTTGAGTGGCCCATTCATTCGTGGGCACATCATCATGAATGTATTAACTCCCAATAAAGCTGTCTGGGAAAATACACTATATTCACTAAGTTGATGCTCACTTGGCTTAAGTCATCTGGTTTGTGTCTAGCTTAATTACGAATCCTTGCATCGAACCCAAAAGTGAATATAAATAAGGGATTAAAATCCTATAATATACAGAATACAAGATAAGAAGCTAGACTTTTCTAGTGATACAACAACCATGTCAAATAAATAAGTCCAAGACCCCAAGTACCATGGATAGCTTCAGAGGCCAAAAGGGGCCAAAGTTTACCAAGCATGGTTTATCGAACCGATACAAATGGGGCAGTTCCCGTAACGAACCAAACAAATGCCAGCACAGAACGGTTCAGCTCATCAGGTCAATTCAGCCTATATAAACTCCTGGTCATTCCCACTCCATGCACCATCTTGAAGATGATCTTCTCCACCGTGCTACAATATGAACCTGCACTACGTCAATACTGGTTCAGTAAACCTTGTTAACCAAGTATTGGTGTTGTTCTGACCATCAACCAATTGTTTAAAATGCTGTATCATGTGGTGGTGCAGTCTTTTGACCAATAAGCAATGATCTCTGATGTTCAAAACCCTTAACAAGGAATTCAGAATAAAAAATATGAAAGATGAAAGGATCAGAATTTGAGGTATGATGGCCAAAGTCAAAGTTTATGAATCCCTCTCATAAAGCTTGCAGGTTTCAAGTTCAGGGACCAAATGGGCAGGACAAGACCTACTGAGGCACCAGCAGGCAAATCTAGACTGCAGAGAAGATGGGTTTAATCTATCTGGAATAGTATGAAACCGGTCACTGAAAAGGGGTTGACTGGCCTCTTTAACTTCAGGAATTTCAAGGCTGCGACACAACTGATTGGACAAAATTAAAAAGCAGCTGTGGAGGGCAGTTTAGAGTTTATGGAGCACAATTTGTTTCAATAGGTATATCATAAAGGTCCTAAAAGGGGAAGGAAGTGTCAAGGAAGTCACAATAGGTAACAAAGTAAGTTAAAATAGGGACCCAAAAAAGTCAGTTTCAGCCTAACCAAAGGATAAAATTTTTCAACAAAGTGAATAGTACATTCAGGCTTTGCTGATCCCAAAAGTTTAAGTGGTGCTTACTGTTTAAGTTATATAGTGGATCAAACAAAATCAACAATTAGTTCAACCAGTTTGGACTATATCAAACATTCATTTGCTTTAATATTCAGGTCTACTTAAAAAAAGTACTTAATGGAATCAACTATCAAGTGCCAATTTTTACAAACTGGCGTTCTCAAAAGGCCACTTTATGTTTTGACAGGAACAATAATGGAGGGATCAACATATGCTAAAGAAAGAGCATTTTCATCTATATTCAACAAATTCATAATGGGAGCAAGACAAATAGCCTTCATAAGATGAATATCTTTATATCTGGAAATGAGCCTACAGGCTAAATTTAATAATTAGATGAAATTTATTAAGAACGAAAAAAGAAATCAAAGAAACATTGTTCAACGCTTCATCACCTGAAAAGGAACTATATTACTGGTTGAAGGCAATCTGCAACCTGAGGGACCTCAATAACTCTGCGAGATCCACTAGGACATACAGAGGATGCATCACCCTTTGAGCACATAACAATCAAGCGACCTTTACGTGCATGAAGCTGCTGAATTACTGATTGCTGCTTACTGCCGAAAATAAAATGGAACCATATTCAGTAAAATAAATGCTTTCCAACTAGGGCTTCCTTACATTAAAAGACACTGGCCTGAAACAAGCATCATGTGTGGCAATAACAATGATGGGGAGAGTCTCATCCACCAGTGCCAATGGGCCATGTTTCATTTCACCAGCAAGCATACCTTCACTGTGCATGAGTGCTACTTCTTTCACTTTCAAAGCACCCTCTAAAGCAGTGGCATAGTTGTAACATCTACCAAACACAAGAAGTGATTGCGTCTCTATTAATGACTCGGCCAGATCTTTCATTTCACTATCCAATTTCAGGACCTCACTTACTTTATCTGCAAAAAGGAAAAGGAGGTAAAAAGAAAAGCTCCATCTATCTACTTCCCCATCTACTTCCTGAATCTTTTTTTTTTTTTTGGGAACAAAATGATCTTAAAAGCTATGCTGCACAATTACAAATTATCCAATGTGAAGCATTCCAAATAAAAACATACTCGGTAGGCCAGGAAGAGAATTAATAATAGCCTCCCTTTTAGATTGAGTAGATATTTTGTCAGCTCCAATAGCCAATGCCATCATGACCATAACCACTATCTGCCTTGTGTACGCCTGACAAATCATAAAGAGAACATGAATAAATCGGAGCACTACATAATTAAAGCAGGAAGAATAAAAGTAGATAACAGTTCTCACCTTCGTGCTAGCAACACCTATCTCACACCCGGCATTTATGTGAACACCACAGTGTGTTTTTCTGGCTAATGTACTGCCTACAGTATTTGTCATGCCAACACACAATGCCCCATTTTTCTAAGGCATATTCAAGGGCAAGTAGGGTATCTGCAGTTTCCCCAGACTGACTTACAAAAATTGCCATATCTTCTCTATGCATCGCACCTTGTCTGTCCAGCAAGTCACTTGCAAGCTCCGAAGTAACAGGGATACCTTATTTTTGTTAAGATAAAACATCAATCAGCATAAAAAATTTACATAATTATTTTATCTGCCCATCAAGAAAAGTCTCATATCAATCCATCCTTACCACATAGCTCTTCCAAAAATGGCCTTGCAGCCAAAGCTGCATTATAACTTGTACCACAACCAATGAAGATGATCCTTCTGCTGTGCCTGATTGTCCCCAGGTGATCCTTGAGACCACCCAAGACCACATCATTAGCTCTGAGCTTTCCCCTCATTGTAGTAGTTAAAGAATGTGGTTGTTCATGAATTTCTTTCTGCATGAAGTGATCATAGTTTCCTTTCTTTATTTGCTCAACCTCCATCTCAAGAACAGATAATGCACGTTGCACTGATGCTGGCTTCTCTTTGCCATAGTCAAACTTGAGGATTGATACACAACCATCCTGGTCCAATCACAAAATTGATGACTAACCATTAGTTTATATACAGCCACAAAATGTGAAAAATCAGTATGTAAAAATTCAAAACGATAAAGCAGATCAACTGTAAGTTTCAATCCCACCAATATATATGCACCAGCATCATTAACAGCAGAGAATCACATGTCAGTTAGATTCTTATCCTTAAAGAGTACTACTACAAGGAAAAAGAAAAAATATATGAGAACTAAATGAAAGAAAAAAGAAATTAACACATCTCAAGAAGTGTTAGCATTGTCACCAAACAAGGAGATATATGGGAAGATGGTGTAGAGATGTGTGAATACATGACAGAAAACTCAAAAGGTGGAAGAGTAATATAATGGCAACTAGCTTTACGAAACCTCATTCACTAAGTACTCCTAGTTAGGGCAACCTTTGATGTTATTTCAAGCTTTTCCAAATCCTCTTTAACTACTTGTATCCATATTGCTTTATATCTACTTTTGCTCCGCTCGAGAGGAAAGGATATCTACTCTCTATTTTGGAATCAATGATGGGACATCTAAATCAAACATCCAAACTTCGAGCATAATCTATACCACCAAACATACCTAAAATCACATATTTTGATGTCTATAACCCATGCATCATGTAGACACAAATTTCTATTATGCTAGTATACTAGAATGCATGATAAAGTATTTAAATTAAGAATCTACCTTATAAATGATATGGACCTTGCTCACCTCCACAGGAGAGGGTATCTAATCATCTCAATTCCAAATCAGTAATACAAATCAACTTAATTCAACTAAGCCTTATCCCAAACTAGTTGGGATCAGCTATATGAATAATTTTCCTGATTTCCTCCATTCCACTCTATTTAGAGCCATATTTTCTGAAAGACATTGAGGTATTGAGTCCTTCCTTGCAACTTCATCCTGTGTGATCTTCAATCTACCTCTACCCCTCTTCATTCCTTCTATATGTACAAAATCATTCCTTTGTACTACATCCAACATGATTCTAAAATCAAAAACTGAAAACTTAATCAAAGATCTACACCATTGATCAGGACCTATACCATTAAAAATACCTAGAAATCAAAAATCAAGTATTGGCGGTCTCTAACCTATGCATCATGTGCATACAAAAATGAATGGTTCCTATTGGGCTAGTGTGCATACATGATATAGTATAAGCAATGATTCACCTTATTGATCATGATTTGCACATGTTAAAACATATACAGATTGGAAAATATAGATTTTAATGCTTAGATCATGGCAAAACATGGTCTCCTATCATTTTAACCTTTCATGTTTATATCCCCATGATGCATAAGTTAGAGACCGCTAAAACATATGTTTTTTGATTTTAAGGTGTTTTCAATGGTTAGCTCATAATCAATGATGTAGATCTTCAATCTGAATACCTTATCATTGATTTTGGAGTCGAGGAGTAGATACTCCTCTCTTTTTGAGAGGAGTAGATACCTTATCATAGATTTTGTTGCATATTTTTAAATAACAAGTTTTTGAATCAAATAATTATAGTTATAATTTTATTATAAATCCATTGCTAATTCATTATTAAATTATTAAATTTTTATTATTAATCCATCACTATATCATTATAAAATCATTACTATTATTTTAATTTTTCATTGTAAATCTGTTATTTATATTCAGTTGATAAAATTTTAGTCTTCCATTATAACTCATTTTCTATTCCATTTCGTTGCAAATCCATTTGTATTGCATTACTAAAAGTTTAATATATTGTTGTAATTCCATTTCTAGGCTGTTGCACAATTTTTAAATATTCATTGTTAATGCATTATAAATTCATTGCTAATTAATATATTTTAAATTTCTTTCCATTGCTAAATTACTAGTTTTTATAATTTTTTTGGATATATTTTTTAAAACCTAATATTTATATATGTCTGCTATATATCCAGCAGCAATCATAATAATTTCAAGTCATCCAATAATAGATCTTAAGCCATCCAATAATAATAACAATTTTTCATCTAATAATACCAAGAATTTAATAAAGTATATACCATAAAAAGTGCCATAGTATCTAATACATAAAGCATGTATCATGCGCATGTATAAAGTTCCTACACAAATAACTATCTCACACATAAAATAAAAGATAATAAAAAGCAAGAACTATAGGGTGCCTAGATGCACATCACCGCCACCAGTATTTTGTCCATTTCTATCATCCCTCAATGTATAATGCTCCGAAATAGATGCCTAACATCATATATTAATAAATAAAAAAATAATACAAGAAAGCACTAGTAAAGAAAAAGTAAAAATGATATTTTTTCTTACCTCCTATTGAGCCCATAGGAGTATGCTGTGTATTGATTAGTGGGTGTATCCAACCAAAAGGAGCAGTCCACTAAGTACTTGGCCAATTCCATGGTGCAGACTGAGGAATCAAAGGAGGAACTACAGCAGGATTCCTTTCTAAAGACCTAAGATGCTCAAATGCAGAGGATGATGTCATCGTTGATGGATGTAGGGTAGTCATAGTCCAAAGGATTTGCTGTATCACCTTCAAACTGCTGCTCATCAACTGCACATCATTCTTGAGCTGATGCATTTCTTGAGTTAACATATCATTAGGCCATGTCATTCGGTTTAACATTGCCATACTGGATACACCTACAGATGATGCACTACCCGAGATACATGTATGCTGGCTCAATCCAAATACTCTAGTCTTTTTACATGGTCCAATTGTCTCCATCCAAGAATCAACATCAAAATATGGTTGTGTCATTGGGTCTTCACCATATTCCTATGCATAATCTTGTCATATGATTTCTATATTATAAATACACATGACATGCTTAAATATTTTAATAGAAATATGTAAATGAAATTCAAAGCAACCAAATAAATTAAATAGCGTATATGTAAATAAGATTATGTAATTGCAATTAGTTTTCATTACTTACACTAACTTAATTGGCATATATAACCGTTGGAGTCCAGGACTTAGAGAAAAATAGTGCAATACCTTATAAGATATATTAAATTACTCCATATTGTTCTCCTTGTTAGGCTCACATGCGGAACATTTTTTCTTCTCCTCGTCATCTTTGTAGTATAATATACTATCATTCAGGCAAACATCTATCTTCTTATAGCTTAATCCTAATTCCATGACTATTTTCTTCGATTGATAAAAATTCTCAAATAAATTTTCATTCTCGGGTAACATGCTCTTGATTATTAAGAGCATAAAGTCATAACATGCTTCACTCATATTGAACTTCGATTTGAACAAGCAAATAAAAGCTACTGAAATCCATGATTTGAATAAGATAATTGCATCACATTTCCAAATCTAATTACTTATAAGGAAACTGATTAAACTATTATTGTAGTACTTTCTTTTACTTATAACCATGATATATTCAAAGAAAGAACAATGAAATCCTATCTGTTCCAAGTTGAGCAAAAGACTTGATAGAAAATTCCGGTTTATAAGTGCCCCCCAACACTGTATCTATAATTTCATACGAAGCGAACAAGTAAAAGCATCTTTTTTAAAATCTTTGAAAAGTTCCGAAAATTGCAAACTACTGTATAAACGATTTTTGGACAAACAGTATAAAAAAAATAGAATAGGTGGCCTTGTCTATAGCTTAGAAACGAGATTAAAGGGTGGATGATCCAAAGCTCCATATCATGCGATCACGGTTCAAAAAAATATAATATAATTGATGTTGGGGTTTAAGAATTCAGAACTTGAAAAACCAAAATAAAACCTTTCAGGAAAGAATCGATGAAGTGATGTTAATCTTCGACTTAAGGATTAAAAATAGAAAACTTGATACCCCAAGCTTCAAATTTGTCCCCAAAGTGAAAAAAAATGACTCAAAAAATTAGGAAAAGAATGATACCTGGATTGAAATGGAGAGAAGAAGATAGAGAGCGGATTTTTTTGAATCTCCTAGGATTCTTGGTCGCTGGTGGATTGATGGAGAGTGAATTAGGGATAGGATTGGGTGGTTTCTACCTCTCAGCAAGCAAGGAGGGAGATCGGAGCTTTGGGGGTGGCGTAGAGCCGTGGGGGGCATAAGGTGCAAGAGTCAGGAAGAGGAGAAGGAGACCAACAAAGGGAGATTGGAGCTGGGAGGGGGCCGGGGGGTCGGGCAGAGCTAGGGGGTATCGAGTATGGGTGACGGGACCAGGAGAGGAGAAGGAGAGTAGCAGAACCTAATTCTTTGCAATTTTATTAACGATAATATATAAAAATCTCTCACAAAAATTAGCAATTACTCTCATATACATTATTATTTTATTATAAAATATCTATTTATAATCCATTGTAATTTTACTGTCAATAATATACAGAACCTACTATAACATTTCGCAACTATTTTCAAATCCGTTGTTATGCTATTACAAAATAATTATTTTTAATCCATTACAAACAGGTTGTTAATTTATATTTCCAACATTTGCAGTTGAATTAAGCATTTCGTTGTAAATCCATTATCAATTAACAATGGATTAGAGATGGATTCTATCCGTTACCAAATTTTTATTGTTAAACAACTTTTTTTCTTATATGTATCGGTAACAATGCCACCATCCATAACAAGGATCAAGAAAACCTTCTTCTCACCGATAATAACGAAATCTTTGACACATATTATATCCCTGGATAACAATCTTTAACAGTAGCCTTCCGCTACATCTCCATGCATCTTTTCTAAGAAATACTTCCTCATTATGAAATATTAACTCATCAGCATTAGAAGTAGCCATATATAATCTATTCAACCAATTTGCACCCACGCAACCAACACCCTTATACATCACATCATGGTCTCACCAAGAAACCATCTTACTTGAAAGATTACGTTTGTAACCCATCATTCAAAACCTATCCATTGCATCAACCAGTCCATTATTCTGGAAAGTTCGATCATTCCTTCAACTGATACACTATATATATCCCATCTCTTGCAATATTTTTTATGCCTTTTTTTTTTTTTTTTAATCACATCATTCTCTCTAGTATTACCTCTTATGTTGAATCTACTATTTCTAACAAGGTTGTCGAACACAAAAATTTAAAAAAAAATGCCATGGAACTGTATTGCATGCTCCTGAATTGAATGACGCCTGGATAATTATCCATACTCAAATCTATAAGCACCCCATTGAATGCTAATAGAAGTACGTACAGATAAAAAAAAAATCAGGCATATGGCACCATTTGATAGATGCAAGGCTCATTTCGTGGACAAAGGATTTACACACAACTTGAAGGCCTTAATTATACATTTGTACATCTCATCAAATTGGTCACAGCCTACTGCCTCTAATTTTTTTTTTTGTTTTTTTGGTGCTTCTACGAAGAAATATCGACTCTACCAACTCAACATGAACAACACCTTTCTTAGAGAGGTGCCCATGAAAAGGTCTATATGAAATTACCTCATAGTCTTGCACGGAAAGGGAGACCGTGTTTAAGATACAAAAGACATTCTATAGACTTGAGCAGGCTTATCATAATATTAGTTCGAGAATTTTACTCAAAACTCTTAATGAAATAGGATTTTACCAATCGTATGCTGCTTGCTACTCCCTTGAACCTCCAATAAAGGTGGCATGTTCACAACTGTACGTCTTTGTTTATGTGGACGATATCATTGTTAGAGTTAATGATGCATGGATCATTGCCTTCCTTAAGGTTCTTTTAAAGTATGATCTCTTTGCCCTTTTTTTTTTTAATCAAAAATATGATCACTTTGATTTTTTTTTTAAAAAAAAAAAAAGAGATAGAAAGGATAAATTCCGGTGTAGCTACCCCACAGGTTTCCATCCTGTCAGGTAATGTTCGATGCAAGACATTCGCTGAGTATGTCAACCTGATACCACTAAGGCACCGGCTAATAGAACGGGAATAAAGAGAGAGATTCTGATCTTTCAATCACACTAACAATCGAATCCATGATCGATTGATAGTGAGGCAAAGCCTCTACGTACCAACCGGGCTACCGTCTTAGCAGTTATCTTTTTACCTATTAAAAAAATTCTTAGACCTTGAGGTTGCTTAATCTCGTGATATCATTTTGCTTGCTCAAAGAAAAAACACTTTTAACATTCTTTTTGAGATTGAGTTTCGTGGCTCTAAACTAATAGCATTTTATCAAAAAAGAAACTAATAGCTTTTCTGGTTGAGCAGCACCACTGTCTAGCTGATGACACGGGATATTTATTATCTAATCCTGGCCAATATCGTCAATTTGTTAGATGGCTGATCCAGGTAATCCATATCTTAAGTCAATTTAATTATACATCAACCTCATATTACACATCTTGATGCTACTTTTTTGGTCTTATGATGCTTAAAATATTGACCATCTCAAAGGATCATGCTATCTTTAAATTCTAGTTTTCAACTTTCGACAAATACAAATTCAAATTGGACTACTTGTCTTATAACTAGGTGCTTAACAACTAGTTATATTACCTTCCCCAGCAATATATAGTTCCATCTCATAGCAAATTAAATAATATAAAAGCATCGTTTCTCTCTCTTCTACCGAGGCATTGTATGGTGCCATGGATCATACCTCATACGAGCTTTTATGGTTGTAGTACTTGCTATTAAATATTGGTATTGCTTACCCACAACCAACAAAACTCTAATATACCAAGCATACAATTTGTGGCCAACCAAGTAGTTCAAAAGAGGATCAAACACATCAAGTTAGATTGACATGTTGCCCAAGAGAAATTACAAGCTGGTATCATCACCACTTTTTTTATTCTATTTGAACATCAATTTGCAGATATCTTCATCAAGGCATTTAGTAAAGGTCAATTTTATACGATGGTAAGCGAGTTAAGTATTTTTGTTCCATACATACTAGCTTGAGGGTTCCAATTCTATATTTGTGCTTTTTATAATTATATATTTTTTTTCATACCCTTATTAAGCAACCTACTCAACCACATATTCTTAATTTATTTTTATAATCATTATGATTTATTTTCATATTTGTACACTCTACGATAATGGATAATCATCGAAATCTAAAATGTTTATGTCAATATTTATGCTCTTTACAATCATTCATAATTATTTATACACTTTATACATACATATATATATACATATATATATATATACATACATATATATTTATATACATATACATATATACATACATATATACATATACATATACATATATACATATATATATATATATATACATATACATATATACATACATATATATATACACATACATATATATATACACATACATATATATATACACATACATATATATATATACACATACATATATATATACACATACATATATATATACACATACATATATATATACACATACATATATATATATATATATATACATATATATATATATATATATACATATATATATATATACATATATATATACATACATATATATATATACATATATATATATATGCGGACTGGCATTTTCATCATATTTGTCAAAATAAAATCATCCATTCATCAGCCAACAATTAGAACTCCGGCTCCAATATATTCTATCAAGCGACCCAAGCTTAATGCATGAATGATGTTGATAGGTTCCGATATATCATATATTCATTTCAAAATCCGTGTCGCTTGCGTGCTCCAGTTGGAGCCGTTAGAGGGAGGACTCTCTCCCGCGAAAAAGCCGCGGGCGATTGTGAATGCCGACGTGCTATCTGTCAAAACACCCCAAAAAAGACAGGCTTTTTTATTTTTTTCCCTCTTGTTTCCTTTGGGAGGGGGGAGAAAGATATGAAGAAGACGTGATGTTCGTCGTTTGATCCGAGGGAGGGAGACGGGAAGCAGCTAGATGTGATCTGAAACTGAGAGGGAGAGAAAAGATTGGCGAAAGATTGAATTTTTCTCACCTTCTCTCTTTGACATCCCTTCCTCCCTCCCTCTCTTTCTCTCTCTCTCTCTGTTGCCCTTCCTTCAAGAAACCATCGCAGATAGTCTCTTCTGACAAGGTCTAAAGAGTCCGTCTCTTAAAAACTTGATTGGTTTTTTTCCCTTTCCTTTCTGATTTGTTTTGCGGCGGAAGATATGTCAGCACAGCCAAAGCCTAAGAGGCTTTATCAAGTCTGGAAGGGAAGCAACGTATGGAACTCTTATCTTCATATTTTTATTATTCTTTTTATTTCATGTTAAATTGTCATTTGGATTTTATTACCCCATTGGAGGATCCTTCTTTGGTTATTGCTCGCCAAAATTCTTCTATTTTTCAATTGATTAACGAATTATGTAATGACAGTTATTATCTTTAGATTGGATTTGGAAATGTGTGTCTTTGCCTCGTAAATTTGGATCATTTTGAATTTCTTTGATTGTAGCACCTTGTTTTATTAAAATTAGTTTGTTGTCAAATAATATAAATTGTCTCTCTCGTTTGTTATGAATTTAGAGATTCGGTTAATTTTTGTCTCTGTATCAGCTTTATCAGAACCTGCTCATTATGGGTAGATATGATTTTGATCTCATTGATTTCTCGAAAAAAGATCAGTTTTGGAAAGGCATGTGAAGTTTCTCTGACAATATTAAATCACCATACTAGAAATAAAACAACAACAACCACCATCATAATTCAATTTTCTGCATCTGGATGTGCAGATGTGTTTATTAATCAATTGTCAATACAATAAGAGGATTGAATGGGGTTACTAGGCTGCAGCCCCCTCTTTAACTCAATTATCTATAATATATTGGTATTCTGAAGACTGTAACTATAAACTTCTAATTTGGAAGTACTGCCCTCGGTACATGAGCTGCATGTGCTTTATTTGTTAAATATATTAATCATTTGTCAGTTAATTTTTTTAGTTAAATTTATGTCATGAATCATCAGACATGCATACTAGATCATTCATTTTACTTTTGTTATTGATAAAGTTTAAAGAGGAGCTATGGATTCTAATCTTGCTCCCTTTTTTTCAGTTGTTTTAGTAATCTTTGTCTTCCAGATTGTGGTTCTGTGAAAGCGCTACTGATGGTAAATTGGATGCTAGCTGATGCCACTAAGAAATTAGGAGGACAGAATCATAGTCAGATATAGTCTTTTTGATCGAGTAGACTCTGATTTGTGTAATTGAGCACATGCAGATAAGGAATTACAACTACTTGGTGTTTTAGAAAATCCTACCTCATTCCAAAATACACACAAAAAGGAAACCAACAGATCCTATCCCAGCTAATTGATATTGATGTTATACATCCTTCTTCACCATTAATTTCTAACTCACCAATTCCATCAAGATTTTGTTACATTATTACCACCTCTTTTGTGAATGCAATTGTGAGCCCTTCTTACTGAACCCTTGGAGATTCATTGCCTATTGCTGTTCCATTTTGATCCCTTTTGAACATTTTTTTATTGCAATTCCTAAGCTTCTCATTGGAACCCTATCCATTTTTTTTCCTATGAAAGTATAGATTATACCCTTTTCAGTGTTATCACGCATATACCTCCATTTTCTCTTCTCATTGATGCCTGCATTGTGCCAAATGATTGATGATACAGCATTGCATAGCTAATTACTATCCTAAAAATAGTTTTTTTTAGTTTTCTCTCATGATGTTGTTAGCATCCTTTTCTTTTGGAAAAAATCTAATTTAAAGGGATCGAATACTGTTAATTTTTTTTCCTCATGTACTCATTTTCATTAAACTCCTCTCAGATGTTGAGAAACTCAGCTCTTAAAATTTATATGCTTGTTTTGAGCTTAGATGATTGCTACTTATGCTTTTGACAGAAATAAATAAATGGAAACAACTACTTGTTACTTCCAAAATAATGTCTTTTATATTGCAAAGGTTCACTGATGTTCGAACAATTATCAGGGGTGATGAGATGTATAACACATTAATAATTGTGAAACCTCATTTTATTCTTCTCAGAGGTTCTTCTGTGGTGGGAGACTGGTATTTGGTCCAGATGTTGCTTCATTGTATCTAACTACATTTCTAATATCCGGTCCAGCAATAACATTTTGTTACCAAATAATTTCAAAAATTCACCATTATGAGAAGACTGGAGACCAGGATCATCAAAGTTCAGTACTTGGGCTCCCAGTACTAGTTCTGACAATAGTCATCTTGATATTGGTGAGTGATGATTAAATGGACAGTTGCATTTGTTCACCTATTGTGTCATTTGATGTTGTAAATTTTGTTAGATATTAGGGATTCTTATCTGATTGATGATGCAGGATTTGGTTTTTCTCTTCATGACATCTGGTAGAGATCCGGGTATAGTACCAAGAAATGCACGACCACCAGAAGCAGATGAAGCATTTGATATTACCACTCCATCTATGGAATGGATAAGTGGAAGAAGCCCACATTTAAGATTGCCTCGGATAAGGGAAGTTTTTGTTAATGGTTTTGTTGTAAAAGTGAAGTACTGTGATACATGCTTGCTTTATCGCCCACCCCGTGCTTCTCATTGTTCAATCTGCAACAACTGTGTTCAAAAGTTTGATCACCATTGCCCATGGGTTGGTCAATGCATTGGACTAGTAAGTTTCAACAAATGGTACCATTTTTTGTTTTTAATCAGCTAATCATTGATAAACACTAGGACTGCAGCTCTGATGATTGCCAATTTCTAAAAATTTGCACATCTATCAAATTGCATGTACAGACCATAACAAACTAATAGCCTCATCCTGATCATCAGGTTTAGTCTTTTACTCTACCACATTTTGTTATTAGCTGCTGCATCATCCATCTATCCAAACTTTTCTGAATTCTTTCAACATCCTAACATCACAGAGGTGTATCAATATTCATGTCAGAGTTTGAGCTTTGAGACTTTATCTTTATGATGATATTTTACTACAAATCAGCACTATATCTTCCTTACCTGGGTTAGGATAAAGTGGTATCAGTGTTCGGGGTGCACTAAATCTTTACCTTTCTGTCCTTGTTGCAAATATTTATGAAGTAAATTTCATACCTGTTAGGCTTTGATCATGGCTGGGGTGGACTAGCTTTGGTGTTTCTTAGTTTTGACAACCAATATTATGTTGCCTTGCAGAGAAACTACAGGTTCTTCTTCTTATTCATATTGACATCAACTACTCTCTGCATACATGTTTTTGTCTTTTCATGGCTGAACGTTATTGGAGAAAAGAAAAATTATCACAACTCCATTTGGAAGTCCATGAAAGGCGAGGTTCTGTCGCTTGTGCTCATTATATACACTTTCATGGCAGTCTGGTTTGTTGGTGGGCTTACTGTTTTTCATCTCTATTTAATCAGCACAAATCAGGTAACATTTTCACTACTGGAATGTGCTTGTCGATATCAGCAAGTTGATTAGTCAAATCTTCAACAGATTATTAATATTACCAATTGATAGAGAGCTAAAATTGGAGATCCTTTTTGAGACAGAAAGACTGTATGTCCAATTTCTTGTTGGTACTCTTTTTTATGCATCTGCACTTTTGGAAAGATAAAAACCATGCATGCATCTGCATGCTCATGCAGGCAGACAGACTCATCCTTCATACCCATATTTGGCTTTCTATAAGTGATTGTGTTGGGATGTGCGCAGCAGATTAAACTGGTTTAGGCTTCCAATTAATTCCTTTTACTCACTTTAGCAATTTACCAATCACACAGGCAGATATCAAATCAGAAGGAAAAACGAGATTTAACATGGTTCGGCAAATTTGCCTACATCCACACAGAGGAAGGAGCAATCCACTATAATCTGCCTCCAAAATTGGGTACAAAAGAAATACAAATATCCCAATAACAATTGCAGATTAATTACAAAGACGCAAACAAATTGGAAGGGAAGAAGAAAAACAGGAGAGATCACAGAATACCATGCCTGAGAAATCCCGTGAAGGCCAGGGAAAAAACGGAGAGAAAAGTCCAGCGAAATCACCAAAGAAAAATGCTCTCTGCTCTTCTTATCTCATCTTCCCTATTTCCGTCCCTTCTCCTCCCATCTCACACACGCACTCCTCCTTCTTCTTATGCACGCCCGGAACCCCCCACCTCTCAACTCACGACCAGCAATCTTTAAAAAAAAAAAAAAACCTGAGGCAAGGTAACCCGTGAAGGAATGAAAGACCGTGAGAGGTGGCTGGATAAAACCAAAACACCAATTGGGAAACTTGGGAACTCACTGGCTATCTCACGGTCAAAACAGTGACCGAGATAGAATTACGTATGGGAGCAAAACACCGGTAACAGATTGTTTAGTAGACCAATTGAATTTTGCTTGAATAGTGTATATTTAATTTATTCTTGTATGTATGGATTGCTGCACCTTATTTTTTTTTGTCTAAAACTTTTTGCTGTCAAAATTGCAGACAACCTATGAAAACTTTCGATACCATTATGATAAGAAGGAGAATCCCTATAATAAGACTGTCTTGGGAAACTTCAAAGAGTTGTTTTTCTCAAGCATCCCACCTTCAATGAATGACTTCAGGTCATGGGTGCTTGAGGACACACCAGAAATTGGATCCTATACCCCAAATATTGGAACAGATATCACCACCCCAAAGGACAAGGTTGACATAGAAAATGGAAGTAAGCCAGACAGCAATTTGCCAATACCAAACATATTGCAGAACTTGGACTACGATGCCATTGATGAAAATTTAAACTGCAAGCATAGGCATCAAGATGATGCAGTTGATCCTTTGGCTCTTCATGTGTTTCTAGCATCTACATGTCAAGAACCAGGAGAATCTAGCCATATCTGGGAAGAAGCAGATGGAGCAGCTGTGAATGAAACTGTAGATAAGGAAGCAAATGAAATGGTTGTCAATGACAGGGCTGATAAGGGAAGCTTCTCAAACGGAATCTCATCTCCTATTGATCATGTTATCCATGCACCACAGACATGAGGTGAAAATTTTACTGCATTTTCCTTGTTTACTCTCACAATGTGTGCTTATTTTAATTGAGAAAACTAATTTGCATTATGAAATCATATCCTCAGGTGGACTGCAGATTCTATTTCTCTAGATAATTTAGATAATATGAGTTGAACCGTTTAGTATGAATAGTTGATATGGACAGTCTGTGCTTTACATGTATGTTGCATTAGCAGCTAAAGCTTGTAGATTCAGTATAATACAGCATTTAGTGAACATGATTTGTCATTTAGTTGGAAGGGCCAAACAGTCTCATCTTACATTTAAGCTGTATTGACTGCTAAGCACTCTGGAGTTTCTTTTTTCTTTTTTTTTTTAAAAGAAGGAGAGATAGAAAGAGAGAGGGGGGAGAGAGATAGAGGAGGAGGAGTAAAACAAGAGAAGATTGCTCATTCAGGAAAAAGTTTCAACGCACTTTCTTCTTTAGAATTTTATTTCAGCATGTGTAGAAATCCTTATAATATCTAACAAGAACATGATGTTCAGCTTTTTTAACATTTTACTGATCTATCCCAAGTATAGAACTTGGAAAGACTTTTCTCTTTGTCAGCTCATATGGAATGCTTACTGATTCAACCTTCATTTCTCAGTAAACTGCACAAATACCATTAGCACCCCCTGTTCTTTCCCTGCTCGAATTTAACTATATAAACCCCCACAAGTTTTATGGGAAAACTTTCTTTTTTAGGTTTGGAGTAACCACTGTCCTTCTGTTGTTTTATATAGCATGGAGCTGAATGCTGAACAGAGTAGAAATCACTCATTTAAATCAATATTGAATTCAAATGACATAATAAGTATCAATATATAGCCTTGAAATGACAGCTCATATGAGATGAAAATTTGATGAACCAGCGAACAAGAAGTTGGGAAGCTTTCTGGAAACCATCCTCAGCATTGTAGCTTAAATTTCTTTTTTTAAAAAAAAATCACTACCACTGTAAAAAGTGCAAAATAATTAGTTAGAAAAGAGCAAATGCCATGGTACTGGGTCCTTCAATTCTCTCGAAACAGTAACTTCATTAAGCCCAGTTGTACATAAGGGAAGATCATTTGAAAAACCTACATCTTATTGCACCACACACCTGAATTTCAATTCTAGATTCTCTCTTTTCTTGGCTAACAAGTATTCTACGTTATATAATATTAGAAACTCAAAAACCATGACAACTTTAATTCATCAAGTGATTCTCATTAAATTTTATTCTTTGGTAAGCTTTTTAGTTTCTCAAAGGGGAATTTATTTGTTCACGTAAATACTTTGTGAAAGTTGAAAATGGCAAAATGTGCAGTTGACATATAGGTCTTCCCTGCGAATTTGCCTTTTTAAGGTATTGCTCATTTATTGTGAAGCAACCTGAGAAGATCAATATAATCTTTTGACAAACATATAGTTTGTGAATTTTTAGGTTGCTGTTCACTGAATAATGGAGCATCAGCTTGATTTCTAGCACATACAGAACATTGCTGAACTTAGTTCAAGGTGTAACTTTAAGCCCATAATTTCTTTAATGGTTGGCAAACAGTTACACTACAAGAGCACACGCATCAAAGAACTTAGAAGGGCACTGCATAGAAGAAAAGGAAAAGAAGATGAAACAAGAGTTACTCCATGACCTATTTGTTCTGTGAAAGCATTTCTTGTTAGACCACATGCAGGGTAACTTGTGACAGTAGCTAAGGCAGAGAGTTCATGCTGCACTGGACTTTGAACAACAATTTTCCCGTTTCTTTTACTTTCCAATCAGTTTAATTCTATATTGATGTAAATACTCCGTTGCTTAATAAAAACAAGTGCCTCTACATATTTGAATGCGGTGGCTGTATGTTTCTTCCAAAAGTTCAGATTCATGTTTTAAGTTCTCAGATGCTGAAATGCAAGATTTGAATCTTGTAAATGTAAAGGTTATCTCCGTTGTGTTGCTATAGATCCTGAAAAGGAAAAATAATAGATTCGTTCCTCTTTTCAGTGAAGCTCAAATTTTGAACTTGCATTGTTGTGCCAAGGAAGCACAATATATCGAGTTCAAAAAAACTGAGGCAGCAAAACGAGCGCGATGATAGATCCAGTGCTAAAAGGAGAGGGGCTTTGGTTTATAAGCATGCATCGATTGCTTTAACACTTCTCAGGGATCTGCTGTATTTTGTCTATTTTGTAGATGAGCTAGTATTGTGTGCTAACGAGCAAGATAACTACTGAATCATAATCTCATTTTCAGGAATCGGAACATACCATGAGCCGAGAAGAAGTGCAGTGATTATGTGAAGAAATTACGGTGCACGCTAGCTGTACATCTTAAGTTAAAAATTATCTGACAACCAACCATTCAACGGCAGACCAGAACTGGTCATAGGAGACAAATTCAAGATTTAGTTGAAGCACTGATTTCCAATTATTTATGAAGATATAACAGCAGTTGGTTGATGTTCCAATTGCCACATTAATTATTTCGAGGCATGAGTCAGATTTCTATTCAAATCCGAAAGGAGTTTTTAGTCAAGTATCGAGTGCCTACCAACAGCTTCAGGAGCATTTTCTCAAAGCCTATATAGACCATGTAGCTTGTAGGTTTTCATTACCAAGGGAGTTATTTTGGTAGAGGCGACAGTGACTTAGCTTGAACAACCTTATATTTGCCAATGCTATAGAAACGTTAGGTTTCTAAGACATTTAATGATTGCCTCCTTTAAATTGTATTGCCATGTTTCGCAGCATCATTACTTTTAAGAATATATAAATAAATTGTTAATGGCCTGCAATTCCTTTAACACTTTTACTGTTTTAACTCCATTTGGTACGCGCTTTAAGAATCAATCTTGTGATGTTTTTCACTGATCTCATTCCTCCTTCAAGGCTGATCACACTTCCATTTTGTTGGGAGTAATCATAGAAAAATAAATTCCATATTAGATCATCATGTTTGACATAAAAAATGAAGAAAAAATATGTCAAAAAAAAAAAAAAAATCATATTTATTTTTCACAAAAAGAAGGTACAACAAATATTGATATTTTATAAATTTTCAAGTAATAGTAATCTAGTATTAACAAAAATATCTCCAATAAAACTTATTTATGAACATTAAATTTATATTAATATTTTTTTCAAATTTATTCAATAATTTTTTTTATAAAATAATTAAAATATAAATGACATTATATAAAAAATTATATAATTATAATCATTATATAAAATTTAGTTGAATATGATAATACTGTTTTAATATTAAAAAATTTATTAATTGGTATATTTATAAATTTAACCATATTCTTATATAAAATAATATCCAAACAAACATAGTAATCTTTTTTTTCAACATTATTTTCAAAAAAAAAAAATTCACCAATTAAACATGATAAAAATTATTCTTTTTTGCAATCATTATTTTAGATAAATAATTTCTGGATATCATCAAATTACCCCGAAATTTGGAGTAATTTGATAAACCCTAACCAAACAGAGCCTTGCTCCACATCTTATCACCAAAAGTGGACTTTTACTAAATGTGAAAGGGCCATTCAAAACCCTTTTCAGGATAAATTCCCAAGGGCACTTCAAGGAAATAAATACAGACACGTATCCAAACAAAAAGAACAACTAAAATAAAAGACATCTAGGCACCTTTTGGATGCTCGCTAAGGCCCTAGCAAGGCTGAAGCACTCTGTATACCGAAGGTGGCAACAACAAAATTCAATAAGTACAATTACACCTGGCGAAATCACATTTAAACCATGTTTGTCTTACAAATTTCAACTTTCAAATTAAAATCTAAATGCAAAGATAGAAATCTAGAGTCGACAATCCGACCACAACCACTTGCAAAAGCATTTCACTCAATGCCCATCTCAAAGCAAAGAGAAAATATCAATCTCAAAGCAATGTTTTGCAAATGACCTTCAGTATCAGCCGGTAAGGCATCACCATCCATGGAAAATATCATAGGCTAAGTTCCATCGCCCCAAAACCTCAACAACAGAGTTTCAAGAATAAGATGAACCTCTGTAGCCTTATTTTCCAGGGTTCAAGTTAAGGGTTTGGCTTTCACAACGAATGCAAAGAAGACCCTAAAGACTGTCCAATACATAAAAATCTAATTTTCTCTAAAGAGACCCTGCATAGACAAATTTCTAAGCCATAGCGGACCTCATATTGTTCGCATGCACAGAAGTGCAATCCATCAGTTTAGATATGCTAAACAGACCACTGGAACGATGGTAGAATAGAACAGGATATGTTCTCTTCAACGAGTCTGATTTTAATGAGCTATAATGAACTTTTTCAGCATACTGAAAAAAAATGTCACTTTCATAGTTACATAGATTGCAAACCCCACCGTCAAGCTTGATAAACATCAGGAAGCCGAAGACCCACACTAGCAGCAGATTTGTTTAGTATCTTCTTCATTTCATCTGATCGATCCACTGCTATATTGTAAGAAAGGAGCAAATCCTGAACAACATCCATCAATTTAGGTAAATTAGAACACGTGGGAGTAATTTGTGAAAATTAATATTTTGCTTAAAAGAAAAAGAAAATATTTGAGGACATAAAGAATAATAATTAGCAATCAACCAGTGTGCCCCAACAAACAGCAGGGATGGAAAACATGACAACTTGGACAAGACAATCAAATTTGCTTAGTTATCAAGATGTGTATATAAATAGAAGCCTTTTCATATAATGTAGCTTAAGTTCATCTAGTCTTGGATCCCAATACCAAGTGCCAAGACGATGACAGAAGGAAAAGTTTAATATATGTTCTATCACACTTCAGCGCACTTTCTCCTCTGTCATTTCCAGCTGCCCAAAACCGAATCACGGTCAAGAAGTTGCCCAAGCTGTCATCCTCTCTCTCCTTATTCTGTCTTGAACTTGAACTGGATTTATTACAATCATTCGTTAATCTTAGTGAAACCTTAGCAAACATCATAACCTGATAACAGCCTGACATTTAAATCTCCCAGAGATGGACTTCCAACCTGAAATTGGCAGTTAAATCTTAATCAATTTCTCAACTTCTCCAGTAGAAGGTAAAACCAGGCTAAAAACCAGGCTATCCATGTTTGGCAAATTCCAAAGGTTGTTATCTTCTCTTAGGTTGCCATCCAAGGAAACTACTTACAGCTGACAACCTACTGAAGCGTGGGTGGGTGGCCTACAAATATTCTTGTCCTCTCAGTACCTTGAAACCTGAAAGCATCACGCACCTTCTTCTTCAGTGTCCATATTCTTCATCAATGCGGTACAATCTGCTCGGACATACACATATCAATGCACCCATGCCTAATCAAGACTCATCTACTTTGGACAGACAGGAAATTTGGCAACATTCCAGAACATCTTCATGCTGGATGGGACTCACTTGCACAATCTACTATCTAGCATTTTCAGAAAAATGTGACATGGTCATATCTTTGTCATCCTTACAAGAAATGCAGATGAAGTAGCTGCTACTACCATCAACATTGCCCTACACTAGACTTCATGCCTCAAATAGAAGCAATCAAACTGTATCAGGCTTCCTTGAGCGATTCTTTAACCAACTCCTTAGTATTGACTTTCCTAGCTGTGGCTTTTCACCATCTTCCCTAGTTTAATTTTCAATTTTTCCCTTACCTTTCATCGAATTTCAAACTTTATCTGTTTTTATTTATCGTTCATTCATTTCCAAAGCACAAATTTTGGCCAAGGAACTTAAGTGGAACAAAATCACCATCTTGAAAACATCCTATATTGTACAAAAAAACTCATCAACTTGGACATAAAAAACTTTGCATCTTAGGTTTGAAAAATATAATATATCTTGATAGAATTGACTTCCATCCAGGTCAGATAAAATAAGGAGCAGGGAATTGCATAGGAGCATGAACCTTGAAATGTTTGAAATGAACAAAGCAAATACAGCCCACAAGGGATGACTGGCAAAATGAACAAAGAGAGAGATGGAATAATAGTTGTTGGATATGATTATTCTTTCTTTGACTTTTCCTTGTATACTAGCATTTATTTCATTTTGCTATCATTCATTCAGTCATTTGGTCATATTTCTTCATGCCAATATGATGTTACTCAGGCCTTAACATTCAGAGAAAAACCAGCCACTTATGCAAATAACTATCAGCTTGTCTTGTGTTACTATGAGAATCAGTCTCTTGCTTTCTGACTACAGAGCATTCACAACATCAGTGGCTTTGCAGCTTCAGGCTGTTTGTAGTGGAGTTATGAAATTTCCATGTTTGATAGGCTTAAATATCAGGATAAACAACATAAAGAACTAGCTAGCCAAGATCCAGCTCTCAGGATCTGCAAAGAATAAAAAATATTAAGGGCATAACCCAAGGTTTGGATGATGCTCTGAAGCTCCATACTACAGACTCTTCAATTGTTCTTGCTGATCACTCCAAGAAATTCATTTTGTTGAAGAGTCCACTTACATGCAATTATGGCAAGTGCACACTGAAAAATGATAATTACCAGCAAATCTTGAAAAAATAGTTATTTTCTATTTCATTAGAAAGAACACATAAGAACTTAAGAAAAAATGGAAAATAAAGAAGAAGCTTAAGGCATCAATTACTATGAAGTAAATCGACAGAAAACTATAGAATTATCTATTCATCTAGTGAGACATATGTAAGTCTACATGAATTTCCACTGTTAGGCATTATGCTTGTAATGGATCAAAAAGAAGAAGGCATCTCCGAATTTGTGGAGACATTAAAAATTAACCTTATGATGATGCACGCTGTTAAGTAGGAAAGTATAATCATGAGCAAGCTTCACTTTATTCTGAACAGCAGCTTGATCTGATAAATTTGCATTCTTTCTGAACTCTTCGATTATGTAATCCCTGAAATGTCTTTTGTCCCCATCTTTACCAATATGTTTATCAACAGCTTTGAGGAGTTGGCGATATACCTTTGCAACTTGCATGGTCTCCAATCTCATTTCCTTGCTTTTCTGAAACCAAACTAAAGTTAGGGAAATGATCCCATCACTAATAAGAAATTCAACTCATTTCCACTAATTCTTTTATATTTAAAGAAGCATAATTTTCAAAGCCCAGAATTCAAAAGTATGCAAATCACTGCTTTGTGTCCTATATCACCCTAATTTCCTGTTAATGCTCTCAAGGCAATTCCTTTATTATTTCTTGTTTTGGTATAGTGAAGGATCCTTTGAAATTTGAATTGTCTTACAGTCGGCAATGCAAATAATAAGTACATAGTACAGATGTTAATGCTTTTTCAAAACAATGGGTAATTCATATCAAACATACCTTCCTGGTTTATTTCCTCTATGAATTTAATTAGTAAGTTCTCTCTATTGAATTATATTTTAAAGTCTCCATTCCAGTTAAATTGTTACATTTTGGGAATCTTGGGCACCTTAATTCTAGATGCATGTACAGTCCTCAATCCACATTCCATCTGCTTATGGGACTAATGAAGAAAAAAATGAAAATTTTTAAATGGCCTTGCCACCTCCCCAGATTAGATGGCATAGAACCCTATACTTCTATTGGTTTACATCAAAATTGTGCTAGTTGATGAAAGTTATTTCGAATGTGACTAGATATGGTAGACTATGAATTAACTCTCAGAACATACATGGAGGAAGTTGAAGAGAAGAAGCCTAGAAAGTTGAAACGGATGGAAGTGAACCTCAGGATTAAAACCAGAAGCTTAGAACAATGCTACAGACCAGGATCAGAGAGTGGCCAGAACAATGGCTCAGACTGGTGACTTCAATAAACTAAAATAATTAAAAAAAAAAGATATCATGCTAAGATAAATACAAAAAATTAGATAACAAATAGTGTAAAGGTATGCTAAATCTGGAGCTGTAAAAAGTGGATATTGATTAAATTGACTTCTTTGTTTCCATTCGGATATTAACCTACAATATTTTAATGAAAATAATAGTAGCATGTGGATAGTATATGTGACCAATCAATTCAAAGTTCAAACTCCTAGTGATAGACACAGAATTGCAAGCTGGCAACAATGAATACCGAAGAAGAGAGTTTTTTTCTCCAGATTAACAACAAATCCAACTCAAATAGTTAACAATGCAGAGTCCAAAACTAAGACCACTTCAAATAGGGAAAAATAAAGGAAAATGCTACTGCGGTCTGTGCTTCTTACCAATTCAAGAAGCACGTGATCTCCACTGCTTGTTTTCAAATGATGGACTAAAAATGGATGGTTCGCTGATAGCTGAGGTTTTTTTTCCTTTGCAAATAAATCGAAATATTTTCCTATTGTTTCCTTCTTTCTCTCCTATTTCCTAGTGTCTCCTTCTTCCTTTCCTCTCCACCGCCGTGTGATACTCCGCCTTCACGAAGTTCACTCCGATCCTCTTCGCCGACGGCGCCTAGTACGCCAACGGCTCCGCCGCCGCCCAATCCAACCCCACGGCACGACCACCGCACCCCCCGCAAGAACACCATATTGGCCAGCCCCGCCCAGTGCACTCCCATCAACATCCCGATCCATTGACCCTCCCGGTCTGGAAGAGGCCTTGGAAAGGGGAAACCCGCGATGCCTGAAGCAGCGAAGGAAGGGAGATGAGGGCGCTGGTTGGCCACCGGCGAGGCCATTCCTGGATTCCCCCGGGGCGGAAGGCCCCATTGGTTGTTGCTGCTCGACACCATTGCAGCAAAAACCCTAACTTCATAATCCAAAATCCTAGCTTGGATTCCCCCGGGGCGAAAGGCCCCATTGGTTGTTGCTGCTCGACACCATTGCAGCAAAAACCCTAACTTCATAATCCAAAATCCTAGCTTGATAGTACTTCAAACCCGTTCGAAAAAAAAAAAAAAACGCTCTGAGAGGATGAAGAGAAACCCTAATCGGTCAGAGAAGGCATGAAACGGGATGGCAGAGAAGATTAAGAGGGAAAAGCACACCTTCTGGTCGACGCTTATCTGGGAAGAGGGTGGTAGTGGTTTTCTAGCGAGAAGCCCCGCGAAAGGAGACCAATGGCGAGGGCTTTAGGCAAGAGAGGGAAGATTGAGCCCCGAAGCGTGAAACCGGTCGGGACGGTATCCGGAAAAGCATAAATAAAATATAATAAAATGCACGGTAGCATAAGCCAAAGAGTGTGGCTGTGGTTTTCAAAAAAATTTTGGAGATAAATATAATAAATTTTGTTCATTCCACTGGTATCGGTGACGATCAAATAGATATATTCATTTTTGAATGAAAATAATTATGAAAAAATTATTATGTGCTATATATCGAATATTCACTGATTGAAATTGGGACACCATCTTAGGATAATCATGAAAAATGATTGTAAAAAAATTAATATGTGCCATATATCGAACATTCATTGACTGGAATTGGGACACCGTCTGGGGGTGACCATGCCTGGGGTATAACTCCTCCCCTTTTTTTTTCAACAAAAAAAAAACAACCAGTTTCAAGGCATTTGGTACATATTACTATTCAATAATAACTTTTAAATTATAATAAAGATATATTTCTCATATACTATATTTATATAATAAAATTATTTAATAATTAATATATTTTTATATGATTAATGTTGTCGACCTTACCGCTGCGGCTTGCAGCTACGAATTGGCACCGTATTGGGGTTCCCTGTGATACGGAATCCCGACGCTCCCAGACCTGCAAAAACGAGGTTAGAGACCCAGGCCGGGATCCCGATAGGGGCACTCCGACGGTCAAGTTAGAGAGTGGTAAAGTGGAACAGATCCACTAAGACGGAAATCTGCTGGGCTTCCGTACTTAGAAGAATCTTTTATGAGAAGAAGAATGAGAACGAGAGGGATCAGCGTTCTGGTTCCTGCAATCGGGCTCGTTGAACTTGGTCCTGCAAGTTCCTGCGGAGCCTCTGGCTTAGGATTGCCTCATCTTCTTGTGCGCGTGCTTGCCCTCTCGATTGCTTGCCCTCCTTCTTGCCCCTGGTCTTCCTTTTTAGGATGCTGGCCCAGGTGCCTCCGCGCCTTGATTCCCCCTAGAGGGCTCTGGAAGTCAGCAATCGTTCCCCCATGTTGTCCCCCTTACGGTTGGGAGTTAAGTGGTGAACTGGTCTCGTCGGCCGTGCAGTCACGAGAGGGGAAACTTGGCGGGATTCCGGTCCTTGCGAAGGCGCCTTCGGGCCTAAGGCATTGACCGTGGCCCTTCCTTTTTGGAATACCAGGCTACCGGATGCTGGGTTCGGTACCTCGGGCAAGGTTCTCTTTCCAAACTGGTGCCAACGAGGTTCCGCACACCGTTATAGGCTTGGGGACATCGTACCGGATGCGCCGCCTGTGCGCGCCATCTTCAGCAGCTTCCTCGGGGCTCGTGCCCCCGGTCATTCCGTCTTCGACAGAAAGGGCCGACTTCGACCAAGGTGGACCATGCCTTGGTCGACACCTGGCGGAGTGGCAGAGGCAGGGCCACTCCGGTCGAGGTGGATCCTGCCTGGATCGACACCTGGCAGAGTGGCAGAGGCCAGCTCGACCTCGACCGAGGTGGACCTATCTGGGGGTGCCACCTAGCGAGGGAGTAGGGAGAGCCTAGCTTGACTTCGGCAAGGTGGGCCCATCTGGGGGTGCCACCTGGTGAAGGAGCAAAGGCAGGGCCACTCCGGCCGAGGTAGATCCCACCTGGATCGATACCTGGCAGAGTGGCAGAGGCCAGCTCAACCTCGACCGAGGTGGACCTATCTGGGGGTGCCACCTGGCGAGGGAGCAGGAAGAGCCCGGCTCGACTTCGGCGAGGTGGGCCCATCTGAGGGTGCCACCTGACGAAGGAGCAGAGGCAGGGCCACCCCAGCCGAGATGGATCCCACCTGGATCGACACTTGGCAGAGTGGCAGAGGCCAGCTCGACCTTGACCGAGGTGGACCCATCTGGGGGTGCCACCTGGCGAGGGAGCAGGGAGAGCCCGGCTCGACTTCGGCGAGGTGGGCCCATCTGAGGGCGCCACCTGGCAAAGGAGCAGGGGCAGGGCCACTCCGGTCGAGGTGGATCCCGCCTGGATCGACACCTGGCGGAGTGGCAAAGGCTAGATCGACCTCGATCGAGGTGGACCCATATGGGGGTGCCACCTGGTGAGGGAGCAGGGAGAGCCCAACTCGACTTCGGCTAGGTGGGCCCATTTGGGGGTACCACCTGGCGAAGGAGCAAGGCCAAGGCCACTCCGGCTGAGGTGGATCCTACCTGGATCGACACCTAGCGGAGTGGCAGAGGCCAGCTCGACCTCGACTAAGGTGGACCCATCTGGGGGTGCCACCGGGCGAGGGAGAAGGGAGAGCTCGGCTTGACTTCGGCGAGGTGGGCCCATCTGGGGGTGCCACCTGGCAAAGGAGCAGGGCCACTCCGGCCGAGGTGGATCCTGCCTGGATCGACACCTGGCGAAGTGGCAGAGGCTAGCTCGACCTTAGTCGAGGTGGACCGATCTGGAGGAGCCACCTGGCGAGGGAGCAGGGAGAGCCCGGCTCAACTTCGACGAGGTAGGCCCATCTGGGGGCGCCACCTGGCGAAGGAGCAGGGCCACTTCGGCCGAGGTGGATCCCACCTGGATCGGCACCTGGCGGAGTGGCAGAGGCTAGCTCAACCTCAACCGAGGTGGACCGATCTGGGGGAGCCACCTGGCGAGGGAGCAGGGATAGCCCGGCTCAACTTCTGTGAGGTAGGCCTATCTGGGGAGCCACCTGGCGAAGGAGCAGAGTGTTAGAGGTTTGGAGGGAAAACCCAAAATTCCCTCCAAGCCATTCCTTTAGTCCCACATGGGAAAAGGAGAACATCCCAAAGACATTTAAATATGATCCCTCTTTCGTTTGGCCTTGTACCATCTTGGGCCACTCAAACGCGCGCGCGCGGCCCGGCCCGGTTCGGTTCGCGCACGGTCCGGTTCGCACACGTGGTGTGGTGTGTTATTTTTGCCCATTTTTCTTTTATTTTTTTCCGTTCGGACTACATCGCGTCTTCTCCGAACGTCGTGACTTCTGAACAGCGGTCTTCTCCGAGCGTCGCGTCCTCCGTTGTACCGTGTCGCGTCTTCACCGAGCGTTTGCCCGTTTTTCTTTTATTTTTTTCCATTCGGACTACATCGCGTCTTCTCCGAACGTCGCGACTTCTGAACAGCGGTCTTCTCCGAGCATCGCGTCCTCCGCTGTACCGCGTCGCGTCTTCACCGAGCGGTGTCTCTTCCTCACGGCATTTCTCCATCTATAAAAGGATGGAGTCAGATCACAGATGAGTATCTCTACGGACTTTCTCTTCCTATCTCTCTCAATCTGCTCTTTTCCCGATCTAGAACTCTCTTGCGTTCTAGGTTTTCTTTTTTCCAATTTTTAATCTTGTTTCACTGCTGGGCGAAGCCGTTGTCAGTTCCTTCACAGTCGTGCCTGCAGGAGGGATACCCGGTTGTATCTTGGGGCAGAGTTCTCAGATTGAATCCTGCACGAGGGCCGAGAATCGTCTTAGGACAGTGCCTCTGCACGCCTCCGGTCAGAATTCCTAAAACTCAATTTTATGATTCTTGTATTTATATTACTATTCTAAAAATTCCTAAAATGCAATTTTATGATTCACTGTATTTTACTATTCTACATATCACCGTTTAGTGCTTTAGGATAATACAGATAGATCATTTTCATTGTTTCTAGGTTTTATTCACAACGTTACTTTCTAACAATCTAAGGACAGAGCATATAATTTATATTTACTGTTTCTAGTTTTATTTCACAGTCTTTATTTCTAGCAATCTAAGGCGATTCTAGATGAAATAAAATAGAAACAAAAAATTGTTTAATTAAATACATATATTCTGATATTGGTTATTAAAATTCTAAAATGAATTTTTTTTTCATTCTGCAGCTCTAGTTCTTAAATTACCTTGGTATGGGTTCTGTGGATTCTTCTAGCCTTAAACCTGATAGATTTGATGGGAAGGGTTTTCTTAGATGGCAAGAACAAATGGAGGCCTGGTTAATTTCATTAAGTCTAATTTCTGCCCTAGATAAAATTCTTCCATTTGAAACCAATTCCCAAGGTTCTGATGCAACTTCTAAGTCTTCCGAAGAAGTAGATTATCACTGTAGGTTTAGAATATTGAGTTGTCTTTCAGACAACCTGTATGCAACCTATAGGAAATGTCAAACTTCTAAAGAACTCTGGTGTGCTCTAGAAGATACCTATATCAGAGATCATGAGGGGGCTATGAGATTTACCGTTTCTGACTTTCATAATTTTAGAATGGTAGATAACCAACCAATCAATGACCAGATCCATCATTTCCAAAATCTTGTTCAAAAAATTCTTAGAGGAGGGTCTATCCTTGATGAAACTTATCAAGTTTCAAGTTTAATAGATAAACTTCCTCCATCGTGGACTCAATTTGCCAAAAATCTTAAAAGGACTCAAACCTTCCTGACCTTTAGGTCTCTTCTTCAATCCATCAGGATCGAAGATCAATATAGACTTAGAGAGATTCAAGAAAATCAACTCAAGGCCAAAGTCAATCTTACCGAAGGTCAAAATCAAAATACTAAAGGTCAGAACTCTAGAGATTACAATCCTAATTATAAACCTAAGGGGAAAAATTTTAAAGGAAAAGGAAAACATTTCCATCAAAACAATATCCATAGGCAGAATAACATAAAATCCAAGGATCAAGGTGATGGAAGATTCTACTTTGTCTGTGGAAGGGACAATCATATTGCTCCTTAATGTTTCTACCGGAAGAAGCAAAAGGTTGTCTATAAGAAGAAGAATGATACTAAGAACCAGAATCAATTCAAATCTCAGGTCAATATGATTGAAGGAGAATCATCTTCTTTTAGGTCAGTCTCCTTCACCCCTTTAATAAATCTAACCTATTTTGATTACGAATGGTGGTTAGATACTGGTGCTAATATCCATGTTTGTACTGATAAAATTTGGTTTTCATCCTATCAGGGATCAAGTGAAAGAAGTGTAACAATGGGTGATGGAACAGCTGTTCAAGTACTAGGATCAGGTCACATCAATCTAAAATTTATCTCAGGAAAATCTTTGATTCTTCGTGATGTACAGTATGTTCCAGCAATTAGAAGAAATCTAATTAGTGGTTCTTTGCTTGTCCAGACAGGACTTAAAGTAGTATTAGAATCAAATAAAGTTGTAATCTTCAGAGGAGATATGTTTATTGGCAAGGGCTTTGTATCTGAAGGATTATTCAAATTAAGTGTAATAGCACCTGTTAATATCAATAAAATCTCTGGTTCTTCTTCTAAATCTACTGTGTTAAATTTTGAGGCTTGTGAAATTTGGCATGGCAGATTGGGTCATGTCAATCATCGATCAATCAAGAAAATGTCTGATCTTCTATTAATTCCTAAATTAAATATAGATCATAAATCTAAATGTGAAATCTGTGTACAATCAAAACAACCTAGAACCATTCAAGCCTATAGAATTTAGATATTTCCAAATCTTAGAACTAATACATAGTGATGTTTATGATTCTAATAGAACTCTAACACGTGGAGGTAGTCGTTATTTTGTCACTTTCATAGATGACTTTTCTAAGTACTGTTATATTTATCTTCTAAAAACTAAGGATGAAGTTCTTAATAAATTTAAAATTTATAAAGCAGAAGCTGAGAATCAATTAGAAAAAAGGATTAAAATCCTTAGATCAGATCGAGGAGGCGAGTACACTTCAAATGAAATAAACCTTTTCTGTGAAGAAAATGGAATAATTCATGAAGTCACTGCTCCCTATTCACCTCAATCTAATGGTGTAGCAGAAAGAAATAACCGAACATTACTAGATATGATAAATGCAATGATCATTAGTTCAGGTATTCCAGAAAATTTATGGGGAGAAGCTCTTCTCTCTGCTAATTACATCCTCAATAGAATACCTGCAAAAGATAAAGATAAAACTCCTTATGAAATTTGGAAGGGTCACAAACCTAGACTTAGTTACTTTAGAGTTTGGGGTTGCTTAGCTAAAGTTAGTATTCCTGAATCCAAAAGATTAAAAATAGGTCCTAAGACCGTAGATGCCATATTTATTGGTTATTCGTTGGATAGTAATACCTATAGATTCTTTGTTATTAACTCGGAAATATCATCAATATCAAATAATATAATAATTGAATCCAGAGATGCAACTTTCTTTGAAAATATTTTTTTTATGAAAAATAGAGTGTCTAATCCAACGAATAATATTCCATCTTCTGCATCCTCAGTTGCAGATTTAACTCATGAACCCGAATCTGAACCTGAACCCAGACGGGGTAAAAGAATTAGAACAGAAAAGAATTTTGGTGAAGGTTTTTTCACATATTTAATTGAAGATACTCCTACTTATTCAGAAGCTTTGTCTTCTTCTGATGCACCTTTTTGGAAAGAGGCAATCAATGGTGAATTTGAATCTATTATTGAAAATAATACGTGGATTCTTACTAATCTACCTCCTGGAAACAAACCTTTAGGATGTAAATGAATTTTCAAGAAGAAAATGAGAACTGATGGAACAATAGAAAAATATAAAGCTAGACTTGTTGTTCAGGAATTTGGTCGAAAGGGAGGTATAGATTTCTTTGATACATATTCTCCTGTTGCTCATATCTCCACTATTAGAGTCATTCTAGCATTAGCTTCCATCTATAAACTTTATGTTCATCAAATGGATGTTAAGACTGCATTTTTGCATGGTGATCTAGATGAAGAGATCTACATGCATCAACCTGAAGGATTTTCTGTACCAGGACAAGAAAATAAAGTCTGCAGGCTTGTAAAATCTCTTTATGGATTGAAGTAAGCACCTAAGCAATGGCATAAAAAATTTGACCAAGTGATCATATCCTACGGATTTCATATTAATGAATCCGATAATTATCTTTATCAAAAACAAGTTAATGATCAATTCCTCTTTCTATGTCTCTATGTTGATGACATTTTAATTCTTGCACTAGATTTGAATCTGGTTAATGATATCAAGAATTTTGTCTCATCATTTCAATATGAAAGATTTAGGTAATGCTGACTTAATCCTTGGAATGAAAATCATTCAAACTGTCGAATCAATTAGTTTATCTCAATCTTATTATACTAACAAACTTATAGACAAATTTGGATATTCTAATTATTCAACTGTTTCTACACCTTTTGATCCATCTACTCATCTTACAAAGAACACTGGAATACTTATAAATCAAGAAAAATATGCACAAATTATTGGATCTCTAATGTATTTATCCAACCGGACTAGGCCTGATATTGCTTTCACTATTTCTAGACTTAGTAGATATACATCTAACCCTAGTTCAATTCATTGGAATGCATTAGAAAGAGTGTTCAGATACCTTAAAGGTACTACTGAGTATTCTCTATGCTTTACAGGTTATCCAAATGTTCTTGAAGGTTATTGTGATGCAAATTGGATTTCTGACACCTTAGATGTCAAATCTACATCTGGTTATGTTTTTCTGTTAGGAGGTAGTGCCATATCGTGGAAATCAACTAAACAAACTATTTTAGCTAGGAGCACTATGGAAGCCGAGCTTATTGCTCTTGACTCTGCCTGTACTGAAGCAGAATGGTTAAAAGAGCTTCTTACTGAGATTTCTATATCTTCTCCTATACCTCCAATTTCAATACATTGTGACTCTAGAGCTGCTATAGAATTTTGCAAAAAAAAGTTAATAAATACTAAAGTAAGCAAACACATCAAATTAAGACAAAAGTCTGTTAAAAGAAAAGAAAAACTTCAAATTGTTTCCATAAGTCATGTAGCTGCAGATAATAATCTTGCTGACTGTCTTACAAAAGGCTTAAACAGGACTAAGATCCTGATGTCATCGAGGGAGATGGGGCTTAGCCAATAAAGGATCTTCCAGCAGCGGGAACCCAACCTCTATGATAGGAGATCCCTTGAAGGAGGTTCAATGTGGTAAAAATAAACTGATTGGTTGATCAGGGAGCACATGTAGTTTATTTAGCAGGAGTCTCTAACTCTAGCCCATCCCTATGATGATTAGTGCTCCTATGTAGTGTTTAAGAAGAGTTATCTCTGAATAAGTCCCCAGAGGTATTCCTCGAGATGTGACACTACACACATCCTTGGAGGGACTCACCTATATGAAAATATCTGTATACGGCTGCGGCTAGAGACATAGGCAATCTCTAGAAATTCTCATGAAACAAATCAAGATGCTTGCACACGGCCATTAATGTGCAAACCCGCGACATGAGCTTCTATACTGTGAGTATTATAGTAGAAATTTGATCTAACGGAACGTAGTTCAAGACCTGGTTCACTCCGCTCCCTTCAAATCAATACTATCAATGCTAAGTGAAGTGAACTTTAAAGGCACTTCATCAATTACACAGTATATGTACCCAGCAGTAAATATTTTTCTATTATGTTCTACTTGATTATTTATAATTAGTGAATTTTGAGTTTTGAGGGGGATTATTAGAGGTTTGGAGGGAAAACCCAAAATTCCCTCCAAGCCATTCCTTTAGTCCCATATGGAAAAATGAGAACATCCCAAAGACATTTAAATATGATCCCTCTTCTGTTTGGCCTTGTACCGTCTTGGGCCACTCACACGCGCGTGCGCGGCCCGGCCCGGCCCGGTTCGGTTCGTGCGCGGTCCGGTCCGGTCCGGTTTGCACGCGCGGCGCGGTGTGTTATTTTTTCTCATTTTTCTTTTATTTTTTTCCGTTCGGACTACATCGCGTCTTCTCCGAACGTCGCGACTTCTGAACAGTGGTCTTCTCCGAGCGTCGCGTCCTCCACTGTACCGCGTCGCGTCTTCACCGAGCGGTGTCTCTTCCTCACGACGTTTCTCCATCTATAAAAGGATGGAGTCAGATCACAGATGAGTATCTCTACGGACTTTCTCTTCCTATCTCTCTCAATCTGCTCTTTTCCTGATCTAGAACTCTCTTGCGTTCTAGGTTTTCTTTTTTCTAATTTTTAATCTTGTTTCACTGCTGGGCGAAGCCGTTGTCAGTCCCTTCACAGTCGTGCCTGCAGGAGAGATACCCGATTGTATCTTGGGGCAGAGTTCTCAGATTGAATCCTGTACGAGGGCCGAGAATCGCCTTAGGACATTGCCTTTGCACGCCTCCGATCATAATTCCTAAAACTCAATTTTATGATTCTTGTATTTATATTACTGTTCTAAAAATTCCTAAAATGCAATTTTATGATTCACTGTATTTTACTGTTCTACATATCACCGTTTAGTGCTTTAGGATAATACAGATAGATCATTTTTATTGTTTCTAGGTTTTATTTCACAACATTACTTTCTAACAAACTAAGGACAGAGCATATAATTTATATTTACTGTTTCTAGTTTTATTTCACAGTCTTTATTTCTAACACAGAGGCGGGGCCACTCCGGTCGAGGTGGATCCTGCCTGGATCGACACCTGGCGGAGTGGCAGAGGTGCCGAGCTCGGCCCTGAGGTCGGCTTTTATCGCTAGACGAGCCACCTGGTAGGAGAGTCCGGAGATGACACCGCTTGGTGCTGCCTGGCGACCAGCTGGATCTGATACATACTCCACGTCAGCGATGTTGCCATATCAATTAATAATTTACAAGTCTAATAAATTCAAAAACTAATTTTGAATTATGCTGAATGTTTATCTTTGGATCCGGAGTGAAACTAGATAGTTATACACTTAACCCAATACCTAACACGAATTTGGCCTAAAATATTTTAATACTTTAAAATATATGTAGTATATTAAATATAGTTTATCCATTACCATCTACTAGTTATTAAATTCTAACTTATTCATTCATTCCCCTATTCTTCTTTTCTCTCATTTCCTTTAGTTATTGCCCCACATGCATAAAGTATAGAGCGGTAAGCCAATTGAGTTCAGATCGGATAAATCTGAACTGTCTGATATTTAATTGAGATAGATTTGGATAAAAAAATCCAGTCTCAACATTACTTGAATAAAGTTTAGATAGTTTATTAGATATTTGACTTAAATTTGAATAGTTAGAAATCCATCCCAAACCCAGTCCGATGCCATTTTCATGATCAATTCAACCACAAATCCATGTTAAACTTGCTTATCGAGCAAACCAGTACATATTCGAGCCAAGCTTAGCCTAGAGGATAAAAGTTATTTTCATGTACAAAGCCAGACTCGACCTAATTTTCATGCCTCCTTTCCGGCTGGGCTTGGCCACGAGTCTCTATCAATTTTTTTTCCTTCAAGCATGGTTGAAGAAGGTAGGAGGAGATCGCAGGGTGGCGGAAATATAGCAAGAAGAGGAGATAAGATGACAGAGAGAAGGCAAGGACCAAAAAAGATATCAAGGTTGAGAAGATAATGGTACGATAAAGAGGCGAGGGCCAAGAAGGATGACCGGACACTGCAAGGGCTAAAGAGGAAGCGGGAACACCAGGAAGGAGGTGAGATTGGAAGGCCGGGATAATACGAGGATACGGTGGCTAGTGGAGAGAATTGGATGACACGAGAAGAAGTTAGCTAGGAGGAGGAGATATTACGAGAACCGAGAAAGAGACGATGATGCTAGGAAGGAGGTGCAGAGCATGTCATGGACAAAGCAGATGGATCCAGAATTTGGATTGATATATGGATTCGGGTCGAGCAAATGAAAGCCCAGATGTAGCCAATTTTATAAGTTGGATTGATATTTGGACCCACCTGATTCACCGGACCGAAAATTGCGATCCGAGTCTATTTTAAATGAACCGGGTTCGAGTTGTCTGCCCGCAAAATAAGCTTGTCCAATTCGTATAATAATCATTGTGAGTCATCCATCCTCCAACAAAAATCTCACTCTAATTATGAAGTCCACCGCTCCCTGGCCGTCACTTAAGAAATTATCACGATGTGCCCTAAGATAGGGTATCAGCTTATCCGTACCGTACTGAAACTTTTAGAGGAGCGGATGCCCGAGTGCCATATCGCATGAAAAATGACTACGTAGGAGAACACCGTACTCGACGCAGCCCGTGTTCGACGTATGAGTCCCGCCAAGGACCTTTTTTTAAGTTTTCATTATTTGTTTTTTTTGGTAACATTTTATTATTTATTTTATCAACCGCACTTCAACCCACTTTCTATTAATATTTTATGAAGCTGAAATAAAAATCTTTAACTCACAATCCTTTAAAATAATTGTCCCTTCAACATTTTAAACGGGGCGGAGCGGCGCTTCCTTCGCGTTGGCAAGCAGAATCGAAACAGACGACAAACCAACCACCGCATCTCTCTCTCTCACTCTCACTCTCCGTGTTTTTTCCCTCCTCCTAATTCTCTACCCTCGCCGCCGCCGCCGCCGTTTCGTCCCCGCGGCTTCAGGGGTTCCGGAAGCTCCGCTGCCACCGGCAGGCGTTCTTCTCCCGCCCTCCTCCTCCTATGCTTTCAAAGGTGGGCTCTCCAAGCGTATCACTCTGGTCTCCCTCGTCTCCGAACTCCTGGAGTTCCCCGCTCGACACCATGAACCCTCTCCCCAGCTCCCATTCCAAAGCTTCGAGCTCGACGAGCTCGGTCGCCGATTTGTACCGGTAAGAGGACCCCGTCTTTCCTCCTCTAACACCTCGAGCGAATTCTCGACTCCCTCCCCCCAAACCCCTCTCTCTCCAACCTTAACGAGGCCTAGGAGAGGAAGAAAAGAGCGAACGGATGAGGGGGTGGAGCTCGATAGAGATGGCTTGGGTTAAAAGAGCGTCTCGGATGAGGGGGTGGAGCTCGATAGAGTAATGGCTTGGGTTAGGCTCGTTGTCTCGGATTTCTTGGTCTCTTTTCTGGGTTTGGTCGGGATCTATTCTGAGGTACCTGGCGTACGGGATTCTAGGGTTGGGAATGCACCCCATTGCTCTTATGATCAAGGGGTCGTTTGCGGTGGTCTATGTGTACTGGTTCTCGTGGCTCGGGAAGGCGACCAGAGGCGGGTCGTATAACCCTTTGATTGTGCTCTGTTATGGTATTTCTGGGAATTTTTCAGGGTTTCTTTTCACGGTCTGTGGGAGGATTCCCGCCCAGGTAAGCTTCCTTTATCCCTAAAATTGTTGTATTTTTTGTTAGAAATGAGTGTTAGATTTCTATTGTGTTGCTCGATGATGTGGGAATTCGGCTCATTAGGGTTTTTAATCCGAATTTGGTTTTTTGCTTTTGAATTGACGTGAAAAGTTTGTCTTTTTTAATCATATTGATTTTTTTTATTGTATATTATTTCTTACTGCTGCTTAGTTTTCCCGTATTTTTCAGATTGAGCTGCATTTAGTGATTGCACCTTAATATATGGATTACCTTGATTCTTCTAATTGATATTCAACCAGGTGTTCTTTGATTCCAATTTGTTAGGTACGCTCTCTTGTGGGCTTGAGCTAATTTTGCAATAGGTAGTGTGTGATACATAGGTTGGACAACTACCTGAGAGTAGCCACATCCATGTTCCAATGCATATTGAAAACAGGCGTACTTTAAATATCAAAATTAAATTTAGATTATTGTATGACGAGGACCTTGTTTTCTGAGAAATCACCATAGAAACAAGGAAGTGCACTTTTTTTCCATTTGTTATTGTTGCTAGAAAAATCTTGAAGAATTTTGGAAGGAGTAAACAAATGGTTTGTCAGGAAATAGTGCCAAAAGAGATTGGTATTTATATCATATATGTCTGAATAATCTATTTGTTTATTAATCGATTGGGGAGAGTTAAGGATGACTAATAAAGAAAGTCAGTTATTGTTAAGGTTTTGTTTCTGTGACCAAAGTTAGATGAGGTTATAATGCTTTTGCACATCAAACAGAGATTTGATTTATCTGTATTAACCTTTAGGGAACTCATTTCATATTTATTTGAGCAAACCACTCAATGAACAAGAACCTTGTTTTAACAGCCAATGTTATAGACCCTAGAACCCTTCCTTCTGTCTTAAATCTAGAACCTTCCTAGAACTACCCAGAATTTTAGCATTGCAGTGCGCTATTTGACCTTTGATTTGTTTTAAGTTTTTGCCTAATTAAATATCTTAATTTTGCTTTTGGTTTGATAACCATCCTTAGAATCAATATGAATCACAATTAACACCCTGCAAACCTTTGCTTTTATTGGATCTAGTGTCCATAATCCTTCAATTCTAAAAAATTCCTAAAGTATGATCCTTTTTTCCATGAATATCTTGTTTAAGATCTTTCTCATCATATGTTTGTAAATAATGAACCAATGTTATCCAAGAATTCTAATATTAGTTGTAACAACCTAGGACCTCATTCAAAAAGATTAACCGGAAGGTATTATAAGATTCCTCGGTCCTGTATAAGTATTCAAGATCTTCTCAGTAAATAACCAATATGGGACTAATACAAGCCTGCGGGTTTTCACCTACTTCCCGTGTTATATCTATTCATAAATATCACGATCGGTCCATGGTCAGTCCCATTGAATTGGTGTTGTAGTATCCTATAGTCCACAAAGGCTATGGACTGGGTTAGCTCTGATACCATTTATAACTACCCAAAATCTTATCCAAAAAGAGTAGCTAGAAGGTACTATTTAATTTTTTTGGTCCTGTACAAGTATTCAAGATCTTTCCAGCAAATAACCGATATGAGACTAAATACATACCTGCATGGATTCTCATATCAATTCTTCTTATTATATCCCCTAATTGGAGTTATCATGGAAAGATAAGCAAGACGGTTAGGTAGTAAACTGAGAAACTCTACAAGTTAGCCAGTGCCATGAAGTGATTGTCAAATAGTAAGACCACCCTTGAGTTAGCAATATCAATTGGGATCCAACTACAGTTCAACATAAGTATTTTAATGGTGCAAGTATTGGCCAGTAAGCAAGGTTACTTTTATTAAAGGTGTAATTATGCTTCTATAACAAGCAGCCTGGGAGAGAAGGTAATGTTGAGAGACCCAACATTAGGAGCAAACACCATGGTTCATCTCGAACCTATGCTAGAACAAAAGGAAGTGTCATCATCATGATTAAGACCACGTACAAAACCCGCAACTTAAGCTTAATCATGATAAAACTAGGCAAAGTCCTCTTGATCTTAATATTCTAGGCCCATGTGCAACCAATAAGAACCTTGAATTTAGGAAAGGAAAAAAGATTCATGTATTTGTTTTTTGAAGATTCTAAAGCTTCCAGGCTATGATGGCCTTGAAGTCTTGCTTCATGACTTAGGCTTAATAAATCATGGGTTTTTTTGTAAGAAATGACGAGATTGGGAAGAATCAATTTTGGTTACAAGCCGACTATAACAATTGGGAAGGCATTGTGTCTTGCACCTAAGGTGATAGTCTAGTTGTATGGTCGGACAATCTTCAAAGGTGATTGGGTTATATGAGGGCGTTGGTGGAAGCTTAGCAATGGGAAAAAAAGTGCATGGTATAAAAAATTGAAATCTTTTAGAAAAACATTAGTAAAGAAGAATATGGAAGATTCTCATATTCAGAATGGTGAAACAAGATGCTTGATCGGGAAGAATGCGATCAGAAGATGGTGTCATGAATAGAAAACAAAAGCTACTCACTTGACCTATCAGTATTGGTTGCCAATCTAGGTTTGAACCATGGATTGTGGTACTGTATAGTTCCGAAAAGTATGTGTGGAATAAAAGAGGAGACCATGTATCTTGTTTGTTGCTCCCCATTGGCCTGATAGGTTTCCATTGATCCAAAACACACCAACATCGATCAATATGGGTCAGCACATGCTCATTTTGTTTACCATTAGGCTGGGCATGTGTCCATCGTAGCTCAACTTGGCATGGCTAAAGGAAATGGAAGCATGCATAAAAACATGATTTTTAAAATCCTACTAGAAGCTATTTACAAAATCTTTTCATAAAAACATGCAAAATTAATGTAAAATTAACACCTAAGGACCTATCTAACATGTTGATTAATATTCCAACACATGAAATCAAATCTGAAATAAAATAAAATAGAGAAGGATAGAACACTTATCTCGATCGCTATCTATCCTCAACTCTGATTGCATCAGATCTTGCGGATTGTCAAAGTTTCTATCAAAGTTGCGTACGTGCCTGACCTCTACTTGTATCCATACATAACTCATTCCTGATTGACTCAACAATACCATTGAAGTGCTAGCTCCTTCACAGACATCTCCTCCAGCTTGGATCTCAATTTCCTTCAATAACTTGGAGGGAAGGCTGCAATCATCGCAGCCTTCGCACGAACCTTTTATGCAGAACTTCAGGACTTTGTCTAGGATGCCTAAGGAAGAATAAAACTATTTTTCCTTTCTTCTCTTCTCTCTCAAGAATCTTTCTCTGGAATTTTATGGCGTGGAATAATCAGGAAGAGGAAGAAAGGGGCAGTAGAGAAACATGGAGTGGAACAAGAACCCTATGCAAACTCTGCGCACTGGTTCTTAGGGAGATGGAAATCCAAAAGGAAGAAAACTATTTTCTCCCTTTTCTCTTCTCAAACTCTCACCCTCTTTGATGTTTTTGGTTGTGTGGAACAGAAGAGATATGTCGAAAAAAAAATTTATGATGAAGAGGATGTGCAACTAGAAAATATGCGCTATCCCAATCTGCGCAACATAAAAACTTCATGCCAAAATCATATCTCCATGCCTCCAAAAATCTTGATAAAATATAAAACTAATCTGATTTGAATTAGATTCAAATTAGATAAGAGTCCATATCAATCCGAATAGAGAGAGAGTTCTAGATAATCATGAAAGATGCCATATTACATGTCTTATCCTTCCACGCGCGCTAGAAGAATAGTGCAACAAAATCAGCACCTCTTCTCCCATTTTCCACGTGAATAATGAGAGAGAAATCTAGATAAATATGGGTTTGGCTTCTTGGTTTGATTTGGCTCTGATTTGGATCAATTCAGAAATTGTTTGGAACCCGAATCAAACTAATTTCGAAAAGGCTGTTAATCTAAATCAATTAGGTTTGCAATTCAAGTCTAACTTGGATTCTTAACCCAATTTTAGAGAGTTTGAACCTAATCAATTAGGTTTAGGATCCAAGTCAGTTAAATTTAATTAGTGTTTAATTCGAATCCAATTCGAGCCCTATTTGAATCGAATACAAAAAGGATGTCAATCCTATTCGCAATAGAATTTGAAATCCTAGTCTAACTAGGATTCTTAAATCCAATTTTGTTAAGTCCAATTTAATCAAATCAAATTGTAACTCTTGCAATTAATTTTTTTGTACCAAAATTATTAGGTGCCAAAATTAACAGATACCAAAATTAGCAGTTACCAAATTTATCTCTTACAAAATTAGCGGTTACTAAATTCGATTCAAGCTTTAATCAGGTCAAGCCCCTATTGTATATTACCCCTCAGGTTTCATTCTATCTGGTAGTGGAATATACTATGATCTCTATCATAGTATCATCGAAATTTTTTCGATGGACCAAAACTATTCTAGCTCAACCCTAACAAAAATTGTTGATTCGAAAGCGATCCAAATGAGTTTCCACAATTCACTAGTAATCCCTAGCAGTATGTAGTGGCAGTCCAACAGAATAAAAAGGTGAATCCCTAGATGTAGTTACTGTGTGATCAAGTTTTTCTATCGAAAGTTTTGACATGATGCAAGTCATAAAATCTCATCAAATCCTAAGCATTCGTCATATACTAGACTTAATTGTCTCGAGCACAATCATGATTTCCATGAAAATTTCTTTCTATTATCACGCTGCTATGGCCATAGACTTAAGAACTTAGCCTCTTAGATCGTATAAGACTACTCAACTACTAAAGCCGATAGATCTTTTTTAGGTGCACTCTACTTTTACAGCGAAGTTACTGCAACCAATGTACACTACAAGGTCCTATATGACTAGGGACCATGTTTATGTGTTTGTCAAATTACAGTAACCTTGCTATGAGTGACTGAGATACTGCAGGTCAATGACTACTCATACAACTACAGCATCGAGAAGTCACTGATCAGTGAGTAGATATCCATGTGACTTCTCGTACTTGGTCATGCTCAGTGCCGTTGTTCTCTAATAACCATTTGCATTCTCACTTCGGTGTCCCCACATTGTAAACTCAACTCGTCTACCCGAAAAAAAACTATCTGTGCACCAGTCTTGATAGACCGATCACTATCTTCGTAATGATCCAATAACCAGGAGCATTTATGAGTTAACTATAATGACATATATCTCGAATTCTCAATTCTTGAGAATATGTGTCATTACCTATTAACTCCTTAGACGATACACAGACACAACATATATAGGTAAAAACATTCCAATTTGAATTATTAAATACAAGATTTTGTCCTATATTAAAAATTTGTGTCAGCTAGATTCGTTGGTACACATCTAACAATGGCTTGGCTCAACACATAACGCCAGCTTGCGGCCAATACAATTATGGCATATATTACTTATGGTATATATTACTTAATCGTTGGTTTGAACCATCACTATCTCATTGCTGTGCTAACATTTGAATGGATGATGCATAAACAGACCTACATAAAGCACAAGAAATCATAAATAACTACTTACTCAAGGTAATGAACTATGCCCCCAGATAATGAAGTGAACAAGATCAAGAGGGCCAGCACTTGTTTTACCGGATGACAAAGGCAAGCTATGTGGTTTTAGCTGATCGTTACTTGTATTTCTAACAAATGAGATACATATTAATTACAATGCTTAGAGAAGAAATCTAGAAAAAATACCTTGCATATGCTGCCACAAAACTATGTCAGTCACACTGAAAATTTAAGAGTGAAGGACGAAGCTAGAAGTAAAATATAAAATTTTTTTAACTGTAAAGTCACCTAAATGTATGACCTCCCAGCCTTTGATCAATCTTGGACTCAACTAAAAGATTAAAAAGATTGAAATGATGAAATTAAGAATGGTAAGATACTTGTTATAAGTTTATAATAGAAACTAAGAAGCATGCAAGCAACCTTGAGATAATGACAATAGCAGATTAGAACCCTTGAATTGATTGATATCTTTTTGAGCAGACTTGATCTGTCTTGCATTAGTCAATAAGCTCTGATTGATTGTAGCTAAAAGTTGGATATATGTCTATAAAACTCTCCCAAGGAATTTAGAATGTTCCTCTAAAATCATCTTATAACATAGACCCACTTGGTCACTTAGATGAACCTGTGATCATAAGAGGAGATGATGATCGCATAGACCCACTGGTCATTCATCTAAGTACTCACATTAGGTACACTGGTGAATCAACATTTGGATCTGATTCGTCAAGGTGGCTCCAGACGCCATGCCAGGTGTGTTGCTCTCAAATAGTAACTATTTGAACCACCAGTTGTTTGTGCTAGAGATATGGGAAGCTATGAGACCTCACATGTGGTATCACCATAGTGGAAAGCCATGGGTGAAGCATGGAAACAGAAATATTGAAGAAAGATTTGAGGCTTTGAGGTCCCTACTGATACAGGTCAACAAAATAACCAGGATGATGATCATGGTCCCAAAGTTGGTAATGATATTCATTTGGGTAGATAATCTTGATCCCTGGTTGTGCAGAAGTAGAGCAAAATAGTGGCAATAACCTGTCAGATTCAAATAATTGCCAAGAGAACAAAAATGAATCAACAGGTCAGAGGGGCTGAGGGAACAAAAAGAGGCTCTGCAATTTGGAAACAAAGGAAAAACAGGGAAAAAATGATTGGAGGGCTGAGCGCTGAGCTGAGCACCTAAGAACTGTAATGCCCACCATGTAGAGTTGTAACTCCAAAACCCAAAAGATGTAGCCATTCAAATGAATTGCTAATAAATAGCAAAACTATTATTATCAAGTTCCGTTTCTTTTTTCCTTTTTTTTTGAAAAAAAGTTAGGGAGAGAAAAGGAGGTTTGGGCAGGTAAGCACTATTTTGGTGGTTCTGCTAACCAATACTAAAGGGTTGAAATAAGACAAATGGAGAAAGGTTGTAGAATGTTTTGAAGACAAGTCTAGTCTCATTCTCGCCAGACAATGAAGAACATATGAGAATAATGTTGTTTCAAAGCATTCACCACTAAAACAAGGGGCCTTTCTGCATCCAAGTTTCTGGCAGCGATCCACCGTGGAAGGAGTGCTGTGATCTTCAAAAGATGGCAAACAAAATTCTTTTTTAAAAAATCAGGTCTACCTAATGGTTTGGCCATTACCGGTGGCCAGGCAGCAGCTTTGAGTGATAGTCTTGCATTTAGTATTGCAGGTCTCTCATGTGCGGTGATAGACATGATATAGCTAGCTATTATTACAATGTCTCATCTCCAATGTTATAGCAATATGCCTGGGGCAGGTGAAGTAACAGCGGAGCTCCAAGGCCATGGAAACCTGCAGATAATTTGTTGCAGAATCTGTTAGTGGCTTGTTGTGTATGTATCAATGAATTGGCTGTGTTCTTTTTAACTAGCAGTACATGAATTCTGCACATGTAAATGAAAATGCTTACATGAAGCAATACATTACAAAGATATCTCAAGCTTTTGGTGCTTTTGGTATTGCATATTATTCTTTCATTCTTTGCCGCTACCTAGACCCATTGCAGAAACTGAGACATCCCAGCTTTCTGATCCAACATTGTTAGAACTCTTGATCTTTTCTTCCTTGACAAGTTCTTTCTGAACCTAAACTTGGCTTGTTCAGGTGATTGGATCAATTATTGGGGTTTGGTTAATCAACACAACCTCTGCTGCAGCAGCTCATGGACCTCATTTGAATGTTGATATTCATCGTGGAGCATTAATAGAAGGACTGCTTACATTCTTCATTGTGCTTGTTTCACTAGGCCTGAAGAATGTTCCTAAAAGTTCTTCCATGAAAAGATGGATATCAAGCATTTCCAAAGTGATATTTCATATCCTGGCTTCTGATATGACTGGAGGAATCATGAACCCTGCCACTGTAAGTGCTTGATATTATTTTACAATGCAGCCATTTTTTGGTACATCATTTGGCTTTATTCTGCTTGTTCCTTATAAGTACATGCGAAGCTTGGAAGGAAACAAGGATGAAGAAATCTATAATAATCTTTTGGCTGTCATTAGGTGAAAAGCACCAACTAAAAGAAATCTGTAATAATCTTTCTGTATTTCTTTTGAGTGGTGAATAGGCGAAATTGTTGGTGAAGAGAAGTGTTGTTGAAGGTTCACATTGGAAAAATTTGAGACTTGAATATAACCAATGGCAGAGAAAGGTAGAGCCATATTTCAAATCTGATAGTTTAAATGAAATATATTAAAATGAATTGTAGATGGTCGCAAACCTAATTATTTTTTGTTTTCATGTTGAGGTTCAAATAACCATAACCAAAATTGTCAAGTTCTGTTTTAACAGTTTTGGGTTGCTTCATAAGTCCTGGCTTGGCAATGTAGTTGGCTCGCTCTAGTTTATTGCAAGATTTTCCAAATCCTTTTTCATGCTTTCCATCTATGTTAGCCTAGGTCTTTCCCTTCTTTTTATTGACTCTTCTACACGAATCTTTGTTGTGTATGCCCTTAGCAACTAATAATTTTTGCTGTCACTTTGTCTACGGTTGGCACAATTCTGATGCCTCATCTGGCATATTTGTTTTTCATCCTATCTTTTCTAGTCTTACCATACAACAATCGTTACCTGTTTGCTTGGGCTCTCTTTGTTGTCTAAATGACATTCTAAATGATTCAAGACCACTGCCTTTGGCTTTATTACCATTTTATAAATTTTCTGTCAAGTCATTTAGGTATGTCAAACTCCACTCCATTATAATGTGGCGATGTCAAAGCAAGCAAATTTGGTTAGACTTTATTTTGAATGATCAGGAAACTTCAACATGCTACTTTTTTGTAGCTATTCTCCCATTATTCCTATGACTGGTGATTTATTTTGTTATGCAATTGGATCCGACATACAGTAGAGAATTTCTGCTTATGACACATTTGGTGGCACTTGATGCCACTTCCACAACGGTAAAAAAAGGTTTCAGGATATGCATGATAGATGGATCTGGATGCTTTAAAAATCCATCAAATAAAAGCAATTTCTGACCAAATCTGCACTTATCTTTTTTTAACTTTTATCGTGTCTGATAAGATGGTGATAAAATCAATGCTTTAATTGCACTACAAAATCAATTGAGCTCTGTATTTGGAACAGATCTGCAGTTTTGTTATTACTCTGGGAGGATATGCTAACAGAGATTTACTGTTTGACAGGCCTTTGCTTGGGCATATGCTCAAGGAAAGCATCTAACACGCGAGCATTTGTGTGTATATTGGCTTGCACCCTTGGAGGGAACCCTATTGGGTGTATGGACATGCAATTTGTTTGATAATTCCCACAAGCACAGGAGGCATTGTTGGAAAGAAACCAGAATTAAATCAGAGTGAAAAGGATGTGTTAGATGCATCATCTTTTATTATGTATTTTTACTTTATCGTTGCATATACATACCCTTTGGTGCAACTGTAAATGACAAGTAGTCCATTTTTAGTGATAGATTTAGCTGTTCTTTTAATTTGAAGTCATGCAAATGCTGATTCGAATCTGGATTGCTGTACCGATGTACCCAAATCTTTGTTTTTCACATACAACTGCTGTTTGTTAAATGCAGTATTTTATGCTGTTGGATGAATAAAATACTTTAGTTGTGGCTTTAGACGACCACTTAAAACACAATAGCCACAGTACTTACACCTGCTTTCCTGGAAGTAGAAGCACAACAATAGACAAGAGAAAAGTGCTTTATCTAGAGCATTGTGCCATCTATCTCTTAAGTAGGCTTAGTTTTGTGCATGAAAACTATTGGCTTAAATACAAGCAAAGATCTGTGATTAAAATTGTAAAGATGTCATTAAAATTTAAGGCACATGATCAACGTTGGACAAGACTACACTGGTTCTACCAGGGCATCCCAATCAAAAGGTTGAACCTCTAATAGAGGGAGACTTCCGAAATTTCCTTTAGTATCTTGTTTGATTTCTGGATGCTACAGATCCATAACCGGTCTGATGTAAGATGAAAGGGAACGCGTATCATGTTAACATCTTGAACGCAGTCCCCATGTTCTTTGGCATGTCTGGAGCCTCTTCCCCGGAAAAGCGGAAGGCGGCTGAGGGTTGCTGGGAGCGTGGGAGGCCCAAAACACTTACAAATTGAGAGTCTTTGTGCACCGCGTGCGGATGTAGTGCAGGAAATCCAACATGGCTTATAATCCATGTCGATTCTAATTGGCTTGATGGGACAGGACAGGAGTCCGTATCTCTAAAATTATGTTATTTGAGCATCATCGTGTCTGCAATCATTTCGAACATAGAAAGTTCTCGAGCATACGATGAAAGACATACCTTCGAAATCTTGAGTCAATGAAAAAAAGTGATTTCATCTTTCAATGTAGACGGTGAATACAAAAATACTGCAAAAAGAAAATACAGATAGAAGAAGACGTACTGCACTTGTTGTTTAAGATCCCTCACAAACGAAGCTATAGAACCAGAAATAGATAAGAAAATTATATATTTTAATATAATTTTTAAAACTTTATCTCTATAGAGGAATGTCATGATATTTTTAAAAATATTAAATTTTCATAGTATAAAATTATGACACTATGTATAGTTTTATAACACCGTAGTTCAGAATTTAAGATATCTAAGTTCAAAAACTATAACATCATAGTTAAATAACTACGACATCTATGCAGAAAATATAAAATAAAAGTTTCTAATCCCCTCAACCTGTAATACATTTCATCCGTGGCTTGGTTTATGACTCTCAGAGTATCAAAAATTATCACGGATGCTATAAGATTAATCAAAATGACCGAAACAAGATTACAACATCACAGTTTAAAACCTATGATACCATACTTAAAATACTATGATACCCATGCAGAAAATGTAAAATTAAAGTTTTTAACCCCTTCGACTTGTAATACATGTCATCAGTAGCTTGGTTTATAACTTTCAAAGTGTCAAAAAATACCACAGATGCTAGAAGATTATTCAAATTGACCAAAACAGTGTTACGACACCTCAGTTCAAAAACTACGATACCCTGGTTAAAAAACTTCGATATCTATGCAAAAAATATAAAATAAAAGTATCTAACCCTTTCTACCTGTAATACATGTCATTTGTGACTTAGTTTATGACTCCCAGAATGTCAAAAATTATCATGGATGCTATAAAATTAATCAAATAGCTCGAAACAGTATTACGACATCCCAGTTTAAAATCTATAACATCCTAGTTAAAAAATTATGACATCTATGCAGAAATTATAAAATAAAAATTTTTAACCCCTTCTACCTTTAATACATGTCATCCGTGACTTGGTTTATGACTCCCATAATATCATAAAATTATCACGGATACTATAAGATTACTCAAAATGGCCGAAACAGTTTAAAAACTACGACACTCTAGTTAAAAAACTATGATATCCATGCAAAAATTATAAAATAAAAGTTTGTAACCCCTTCTACCTATAATACATATCATCCATGGCTTGGTTTGACTCTTAGAGTGTCAAAAATTGTCACGGATGTTATAAGATTAATCAAAATGGTCGAAACAGTATTATGACACCCTAATATAAAAACTACAACACCCTAATTAAAAAACTATGATATCCTAGCAGAAAGTATAAAATATAAGTTTCTAATCCCTTGTACATGCAATACATGTCATTCGTGACTTGTATTATGACTCCTAGAGTATCATAAAATTATCACGGATGCTATAAGATTACTCAAAACAGTCGAAACAGCATTATGATATCTCAGTATAAAAGCTACGACATCCTAGTTAAAAAATTACGACACTCTTGCAGAAAGTATAAAATCAAAGTTTCTAATCTCTTCTGTGTATAATACATGTCACATGTGGTCTGAATTAAAACTCTTACAATCTCATAATGACACCCCCATGTCATAACAAGCATGTGTAAAACGAATCAAGAGTAATTAAGTCCGAAACAGAATTATGTCATCCTAGTTTAGGATTCATGACATCCTCCTTCAAATATTATGACACCTTATATATTTTTTTACTTGGAGGGCTTACATTTTTTATAATAGTTAGTTAGAATTTATTATTTAATAACTTATATTTATTTTTTATTTATATTTTAGGTAATCTTACAATAGTTCGGCTACCTAGAGTGAAGGCTTCGTAACTGTTTAAAAACCATTATAAGCCAGCAATGTACGTTAAAAAAGTATGGAAGATGGTTTTTCTAGTCTTCATTTAGAAATCATCCGGAAAACTCCATTCGGTGCGTTCGTCGATATGTAGTCGTTCATAGTCGACGAGCGATTCCTAGCTAAAAATATTAGATATTACAAGAGAGGTGACAAGTTTATTTTTTGTGGCAAGGAACTTACATTCAGCATCAAAGACGTGGTCCTGATTTTAGGTCTGTCATGCCATGGAAACAAGGTTGTAATGGAAGGCCAAGATAAAAAGGGATGGTTATTTTGAAGATTTGGTAGGAAATTAAATCTTCAGAATAAGGGGCTGGAGAAGTTGATAGCACAACTTCATTCATCAAACATACAAGAAAATGTCGAGGATACCGTAAGACTTTGGATCGTATACATGTTTGCACTGTTCTTGTCTCTAAAGTCAAATCAAGCTTGTCCAAAATATATCATTTCTTATTTGAATGATTTATCTCAGCCGGGACAAATCAACTTCCGCAATAAATAAGTTGGCTATTATGGCTCTCCCAGATATTGTTGTTGTTTGAGATTTGAGGAGCCAGTCCAAACCAAGAAAAGTGACAAGGGTAGGAGGCAGTCTATCCTGTATGGATGTTCAGCTGCTCTTGTGATAAGGATTATTAAATACAGTAAATATATAATTATATTTATTTTAAATCTTTTATATATTTAAAGTACATGATTATTATGTACATGTTTGGTTCCTTGAGTATAGCACCTTAAGAGCCCCAACACATTCAAATAAACTACTTAGGTTATTAAAGTGATATGACAGCCAGTTGAAGACATAGAATGTTCAGCTTGCGAACTTGCAGCCTCATGAGTTGGTAAGATAATCCATTATTTCGTAAACGTAATGAACAAAATATCATTATCATTAATATAAAATTATTTTGTTATTATTCTTGGCTTGCAGGTGGAGGGAGCTATTGGGCCTATGATAATGGAATGGTGGCTTATCATTAAAGAAATGGTAGCATCCCTGGAACCCGAAAATAGTTGTGCAAGCTATGCACGGTTGAAGAATGAAGTAGAAGATATAAAGAAGAGGCTTGCCATAGTTGAAACCCTTCTCAGTTTATTGATAAAAAAAGATAGCAATGCCATTAAAGAAGGGCACAAAGGGGTGGAGAGAAATGATATTGAAGATGAGGTGGAAGTCATGGGGCACAATCAACCTATGATGAAGGAAAAAATTTATGACATCCCTGTGACTAAGGTTGAACATAGGATAGAGAAAAAATTGAAGGACACCCCTATGAGTGAGGATGCTAAGGGAGAGAGAAAAATCTCTGGTTCCTTCATTTATCAAGAGGATGAAAAACCAACCTAGGCCACGAAAGGTCTCATAAATAACAACAGATTTTGCTTTTGAAATAGGCCAATCCCCAAAAAAAAAAAATAGTGGGCACATCTCAGTTTGATGAATCAAATTTGAATTTTTAATTTGAAGATGATTAAAATTTGATCAAAACCTTTTTAAAGAAAAGATCAACTCGTAAATTATGTTTATTTTTTCTATTATGTATGCTACTTTATGGTCAAAAATATATAATATACTTTATGCTTATTAATTTCAGAGAGGTTATTAACACCAATAAATTTGGAGGCACTATCACAAGGAAAAATATTTTTGATCTGCTAAACAATAACATGATAGTTGATGTAAATAATGGAGTATTATTTTGTTTTACTCTTATTCTTTATGTATGTTATGATATATTTTTTTAATAATTCTTATATTGATTTTCATAATTGTATAAAATCATGTTACTTATTATTAATCAGTTTATATTGCATTGCCAGATAATTGATGCCAGGCAGGAGTTCATTAGAAATAACTGGATAGACCATCCAAATACATATCATAAATATATAATTGCACCTATAATGATCTCCGATATGTGCCTAACATTAGTATCACCATTTCAAGAACTTGTTGGAATAGCCGGGACTATGATATTTGATGGTATCAGTGATCAAGATAAGAAAGAATTTCGGTTTCTGCTCACCATCATCAACTTAGACAATTCTCATTGGCACTTGGTTGCGATTGACATGCAAACAAAGGTATTGATGCATCTGAATTCAATAACACAATTCCAAGTACAAAGTGAATGCAAGGAAATGGTACAAGATACTCGAGCCAATGTTTTATATATTCTATGACAATATTGAGGTGAAGAATTGGTCCATGCTAGAGATTGCTGAATAACCTTTCCAACTTGCAGGATCACTAAACCATAGATTGTATTGCTTGAAATACAAAAAATTCCTTTCTCATAAGGATAAGCCTGATAGTTGGGATTTCACAAAAAAAGATATAAATGTCTACCAGTGCCAATTAACAGCAAGATTATTAAGAGAGAGCTTGAATCAGAAGATTGATAGTATTGTTAAAATTTAGCATGTAAAAGAAAATTTTGTTTAATATACTTATTCTTTTTGATTCATGTACTTCTGTAATATGTTACAAAAATTTGTAAATCAATTGATGTTTATATTTTAAGCATCATTTTCAAAGAAAAATTTTATAATTCATTCAAATAGTAATATTTTAAAAATCATTTTTTTCATTACATAAAATTTTTATATTTTTTATATTATATTTACTTCTAGAATATCAATTTTTTTCATTGATATGATGATGTTATAAAGAAATATTATGTTTCTTGATAGGGTGTCATAGTTTTCCAATTTGAATATCATAACTATAGATCTAAGGTGTCATAATCATGTTTCAATATTTACTTAAACTTTAGTTGTTAGAAGTTTATCATGACATTGTAAGAGTTTTAATTCAGACCACAGGTGACATGTATTAAAGGTAGAAGAAATTAGAACTTTTATTTTATATTTTCTATAAGGGTGTCATAGTTTTTTAACTAGGGTGTTGTAATGATGTTTCGATCAATTTGAGTAATCTTTTAGCATCCATAATAATTTTTGATACTCTGGAAGTCATAAATCAAGTAACGGATGACATATATTACAGGTAGAAGGGATTAGAATATTTTATTTTATATTTTATATAAGGAAATCGTAGTTTTTTAACTAAGATATCATAGTTTTTGAATTTAGGTGTTGTAATACTATTTCGGACTATTTGATTAATCTTATAGCATCTGTGATATATTTTTATATTATGGGAGTCATAAACCAAGTCATGGATGATATGTATTACAGGTAGAAGGGGTTATAAAGTTTTATTTTATATTTTGTACATGGGTGTCATAGTTTTTTAACTAGGATATCGTAATTTTTAAACTTAGATATCGTAATACTGTTTTAGGATATTTGATTGATCTTATATCATCCATGATAATTTTTAATACTTTGAAAGTCATAAACCAAGCCACGGATGATATGTATTACAGGTAGAAGGGGTTAGAAACTTTTATTTAACATTTTCTACATGGGTGTCGTAGTTTTTTAATTGGGATATCGTAGTTTTTGAACTAGGATGTCATAATACTATTTTGGCCAATTTAAGTAATCTTCTAGCATCCGTGGTATTTTTTGATACTTTGGAAGTCATAAACCAAGCCACCAATAATATGTATTACAAGTAGAAGTGGTTAGAAATTTTTTTTTATATTTTATATATGGATGTCATAGTTTCTTTAACTGGAATGTCATTTTAAAACTAAGATGTTGTATTATGGTTTCGGCTAATTTGAATAATTTTCTAGAATCCGTGGCAATTTTTGATAATCTGGAAGTTATAAACCAAGCAACGGATGACATGTACTACAGGTAGAAGGGGTTAGAAACTTTGATTTTATATTTTCTGCATGGATATCATAATTTTTTAACTAGGATGTCATAGTTTCTAAACTTGGATGTCGTAATATTGTTTTGAGCTATTTGATTAATTTTATAGTATTCGTGACAGTTTTTGATACTCTGAGAGTCATAAACCAAGCCATGGATGACATATATTACAGATAAAAGGGGTTAGAAAGTTTTCTTTTATATTTTATGCACGGATGTCATAGTTTTTTAACTAGAGTATCGTAGTTTTTATAATTGGATGTCGTAATACTGCTTTGGTTCATTTTAAGTAATCTTATAACATCCATGATAATTTTATGATACCGTGGGAGTTATTATTCAGAACATGGATGATGGAAAGTCTTGTTAGGAGCTATTATTTACTTTATTTTCTTGTTTCATGATGGGGTATTCTAATTTTATAAATGGATATCATCCATTATATCAAGGGATATCATAATTCTGTTATTCCTGTTTTAGTCTTTGGGCACTTAAAGTAATACTAAAATTCACTTTTGAAATAAACATATTCAATCACATATCCAATACATCATATTTTAAATTTCTCAGGATAATATAAATATACACAGGACTATACAAAAAATCAGTATTTAATGTCCTCTCCTATGTTAGTTGATTGCATACATAAGCATCAATTCATCTAAAAAAGGATCGAAAAATGGTACAGTGGATTCAATTACTTATTCTGTTACTTCCACGATATTATAAGAAGTCTGCATCTTGCTTGTACTACCTCTTCTTTTATTTTGCACAGGAGTGTCAACGAAAGCCTTATCTATATTTTTCCTTGATCTCTTTGACTTCTTCTCGACTCCACTCTTAATTCTATTCTCTCTTGGACAACCTTTCGTAATAAGTTAGTCAGGATCTTGGATTAGAAGTTGTGTGCTTTGCTTAGCTGCATAGTTAGCATCTACAACTCTTCAAATAATGATGTAAGATCTTCCATCATTAAATTAAATGCATCTTTGGACATGGAGACTATCTTTACAAGCTTCATCATCCAATGACTTATCAAAGTATATCTACGATCAATAAAATATAACATTTATAACATAATTTAATGACATATGATAAATTTATGTAAACATAAAGTAAGACATCTAAATTTAAATAATTTATTGACCATGTATCATAATTTTTGTGTGCTTTTATCATAAAATCGAGTATTGCATTCGAAATCGTCGAATTAGTATTTTATATTTTTGCACCATCTATTCAAAAAGTGCTTATCTCGAATACAAAATACATCACTTTGATGAAGAACCAATAAGACATGCTTACAAAGGTAACCTTGTACGGAAAGGATCCACGCTAGCATTAAACATCCTCCAAAATTTTGTCATAAGAAACTATATAATTTTTTATAATCTCCTTATCAATTTTATCAACTTCAATTATTTCAAATAATTTAACAGAATACATCACAATTATCAACTTCTTTAACTAATTTAGCATTTGATGCAGATATTTCAATGACCTATTTCTAAAATTTTTTGAATATGTACATTGTATATTTTCCTGCTGCTTATCTCTTAAAAGGAGAGGATGTCTTTAGAAAAGTATTTATTTGCAACGTTATATTGTCTTCCTTATTCTCTGCTTCATACCTTTTTTTCAAGGCATTTTCATACTTATTGATGAATTCCTTGAATATAGTTTTCAAGTTTAGAAATCCATCAAATAAGTGATTGATGCTCTCATTCTTTTATGAAGTTGACATCCCTGTTCATAAAAATTCAAAAAATAGAAGCATTAAAGATACAAAGTTTGTTGGAAATTTAAAAATATGAATATTAATTAATCATAATGACTTACAAACCTGTGAAGAATGTATCTTTAAGAAAAACTGGAATCCATTTATCCCGACATTTATAAATATCATTTAACCAATATACAGTCTTGCATTCTTCATATTTTTTCATTAAATATGCCCACCTTTTCTCAAAAGATATTATGATAAATGAATCATATATCATCTCTTCAAACTCAATCATAAATTTAAAATTTGTAGTGCAAATATAGTCAATCTTTTTAAGAATCTTCTTCAATATATGCCAAAGATAAAATTTATGTCGTGCATTGAGAAAACATCCATAATAGCAGCCTCGATTGCCTTATCTTGGTCAGTTATAATGGCATTAGGTGGTTAACCACCATTTGCATCTAGTCATGATTGAAATATCTTTAAATATTAGTCCTCTTATTAATGCACAACCAAGTATATGGACTGTCCATGATGGTTAACTCCGATAAATGGATAAAAAGATATTTGATATGTATTTGTCAAATAGGTTGAGCAAAGGTCAATACATTACTAAAATAAGTGCTTGCCAATCTTGACCCAGGATGGATTCAGAAGATAGACCTGAGCTGTCCATTATCATTCAGGTCCAAAGTATAAAAGAAATTTAGATTTTTTACTTGTATTTGTGTGAAATGGATTACCATTGGCTATGCATCTCTTTCTTTCAGCTGACTCTGACATTCTCAATAGATGAAATTATAAGCATCCTTCTCTATGAAATCTAATTATCTTCTATCCCTTTTCCTTCTAGTCATGGTAGAGTATATTTGAGTTGTGAAAATATTCATGGCATGTAAATTACTGATCTCTACCTTTTCTGATATGCTGATCCTCCTATGGAACTGTAGATAACTAGTTGATGATATGGACAGCTAATGTTTATGTTCTAAAAAAACATCATCTAATATTCACTTACCATTTTTAGAATTTAGTCTTGCTTTTATCGAAGCCTTATAATCAATTTTGCCAGTATCCCTAGGATTCATAGAGTTATCAATTTTTCTAGATTTTTCTTGTCTCTAACATGCCAGGTGCTTGAAGCATATTTCTTTGTTGTTGTTGTTGGACCTACACATATTATTGTAATTCCAAAACCTACTCTCCTTGTATATCCATTGTAGAAATTATATACATCATTTATAGAATTGAACTTTATTCCAATTTCAGAATCAACAGACTCATTCTCTGCATTTGGGATAATAGAAGAAGGTGCATTCTTGTGAACAATACCAACAACCTCATCCAAATGATCATCTTCAATTTTTTTTCAGATTTCTAATTTCAATGCCATATACAGAAATATCTACAAAAAAATCATAAACATTGATATACATAATTTTAGATGATATTTTATAGAATAAATAATGTGTTATGCATTGGATAGAATATGACACGACAGTGTGATAATATAGGCATAGAACCAAATATTTCTAAAAAAAGATATTTGAACTTATGACATCCTAATTTAGAAATTATGATACCCTGGTAAAAGATTATGATGCCCGATCATAAAACATGAAACTAAATATATTAACCCATCCTACCAGGAGAACCTATCACTTATGGACTGAGTTATGATTCCTAGGATGTCATAACATGCTATGGATGCTAAAGGATTATAAATATATGCTGAAACAGTATTACGATATTCCAGTTCAAAAATTATGACATCCTAGTTAAAAAACTATAAATCCCTGTACAAAATCATAAACCGGATATTTTGATCCTTCATAACAGAAGTATTTCCTTATGCATGCTGATATATAATATCCACATTTGTAATAAAATACTTTTGAAAAAACTTCAGTATCAAAAATTTTGAAATATGAATAACTCGATACAAAATAAAAAATGAAGGCTTTTGTCCTCCATTATAGAATATTTTAACCATGCATTGGCTTGAATAAGATTATTAGATTATGATAAAAAGACCAGAAGAAAAAATATTTCTAAAAAATGAGTTTTCAAAGAATGACACCCTAGTTCAGAAGTTACAATATTCTAGTTAAAAAATTATGACATATGATCATAAAACATAAAACTAAATATATTAACCCCCTACCAGGAGAACCTATCATTTGTAGACTGAGTTATGACTCCTAGGATGTCATAACATGCTACGGATACTAAAGGATCATAAATATATACTGAAACAGTATTATAATATCTCAATTCAAAAACTACGATACTCTAATTAAAAAATTATGACATCCCTGCACAAAATCATAAACCAGATATTTTGATCCTCCGTAACAGAAGTGTTTCAATATACATTACTGATATATGACATCCATATTATAATAAAATGCTTCTAAGAAAACTTCAGTATCAAAAATTTTGAAACATGAACAACTCGGTACAAAACAGAAAATGAACACTTTTATCCTCCATCATAGGATATTTCAACCGTACATTGACTTGAATAAGATTGTTAGATTGTGATAAAAAGACCAGGAGAAAAAAATATTTCTAAAAAAAAGAGTTTTCAAGGAATGACATCGTAGTTTAGAAGTTACGATATCCTAGTTAAAAGATTATGATACTCGATCATAAAACATGAAACTAAATATATTAACCCCCTTGTCAGGAGAATTTATCACTTATAGACTGAGTTATGACTCCTAGGATATCATAACATGCTACGGATGCTAAAGGATCACAAATATATGCTAAAACAGTATTACAATATTCCAATTCAAAAACTACGATATCCTAGTTAAAAAACTATGAATTTTTGTACAAAATCATAAACCGGATGTTTTAATCCTCTGTTACAGAAGTATTTCAGTACGCATTGCTGATATATGACATCCACGTTACAATAAAATGCTTCTAAGAAAACTTCAGTATTAAAAACTTCGAAATATGAATAACTCGATACAAAATAAAAAATGAAAGCTTTTTTCCATCATAAGATATTTCAACAGTGTATTAGCTTGAATAAGATTATTAGATTGTGATAAAAAGATCATGAAAAAAAAATATTTCTAAAAAAAAGAGTTTTCAAGGAACGACATCCTAGTTCTGAAATTACAATATCCTAGTTAAAAGATTATAATACCCGATCATACAATATAAAACTAAATATATTAATCCCTACTACTAAGAGAATTTATTACTTGTGAACTAAGTTATGACTCCTAAGATGTCATAACATGCTACGGATGCTAAAGGATGACAATAATATATTGAAACAGTATTATGACATCCTAGTTCAAAAACTACGACATCCTGTTATAAAACTATGACATCCATGTAGAAAATATGAAACTATATTTATTATCCCCTCCTACCAGGAATACCTATCACTTGTGGACTGAGTTATGACTCCCATAATATCATAAAATTTCATGGATGCTAAAGGAGTATTATATGGTTTCCTATATCATTAACTTTCTCTAACTACTAAAATAGTTGGTATAATAAAAAATTTATAAAAAAAAATTAAACAAGATTTTATAAAGGCTTGGTTTACTTCCTGTTGGAGATGACATTTTGTTTTGAAGTTATAGAAGAAGTCTTTGATAGCTTATTCCAACCTCGGACCAAAATAAAGCACTTTTTTAGAGCGAGGAAGAAGCTTATATTAACATTCGAAAGTTGATTCCTATGATAGGACTCTCGGAGCACATTTCTGAGAGAGGAAGATTCTTCCTTCAACCTTTGACTGATTCCTTGGACCAAAGCTAGAGCATATTTCAGACTGAAATATTTAGCTAGAAGTATTAGAAATAATGTTTTAGATTCACCAAAATCCAAGCAAGATGGCGAGAAAAAATAGACTAGAGGGAAAGGATATTTTGGTCTGCATAAAAAATTCAAAAAATAAGATGAACGATAATTAATGAATGTCATGCTCAACTTTTAACCCGTTATACCTACCAGTGATACGGACTCCCGCCCTGTCCCATCAAGCCAGTTAGGATCAACGTGGACCAATAAGATACAACAGTGCAAGCCACATTGGATTTCCTGCACCACACGCGGTGTGCAAAGACTTTCTCTATTTCATATGCATATGAAATTTTTTATGCACCACCTGCTGTGCATAAAATTCAAGCTAGCAGGCGGTGCATAAAATTTAAGCTAGTTTGCACCATCTCTTTCATTGATCCATGCAGATCCGAACAGGCAAAATGGGACGGGATAGGATACTATATCAATGATTTTCAAAATCTATGCATAGTTATGTTTGCACATTTTTTCAAATAAGGGAAAAGTTATTTTTGCCCTCTTCTCTTTGGAAAGAAAATAGCGATACCAGAGCAAAACAACATTTCTGCTCCAAACAAGAAAAAAATATTATTTTTAGAGTGAAATCATTATCTCGGAGTCCTCTCCATTGTTTTTGCTATTCTTTAATCTCATTGATTGTCCATGTTTCCATCTCAACAGTCGATGGTGACTATCTCCGTCCCATCCCGAGTTTCTGTTGGACTTTTCCATTCCCATTCCGTCGACGAAGAGCTAGGGTTCCCAATTATTTTTGTCATTGGAGTCTTAAGGGTTTCGTGTTCAGACATAGATCGCAAATATAACAATAATGCAAGAAAGAAGCACAATTGCCGGAAGAAAGCACATCAACTTTTATTTACATAGGAGAGGACGACATCCCTTCAACGTTCAAAAAAGAAGTTGGAGAACCACAAAAAAGTAAAGAAATTATATATTTTAATATAATATTTTAAAATTCATGCGTAAAAAGGGATGTCTTAATATTTTTTAAAAAAATTAAAATATCCATTCATAAAATTATAATTTCATAGCACAAAATTATGATATCACGCATAGTTTCTAGATAAGAAGCTTTAAAATTATTGTAATAGTCATAAAATATTCTAAACTTATAATACTATGTTAAAATATGCTTTCTACAATTATTACATCATTTTTTAAAAATTATAACATCTTAGTTCAAAAATTATGATATCCTAGTTCAATGATTATAGCATCTTGGTATGAAACAAGAAAATAAAGGCATTAACTTCTCATACTAGGACTTCCTATAATGCGTGATCTAAATTATGACTTCTAGAATGTCATAACATGTCATGGTAAAAAAAATAAGATAATTCAATTTGAAACAGAATTATAATATCCTAGTTCAAAAATTATAACATGCCAGCATGAAACAAGAAAATGAAGGCATTAATCCATTCTACCAGGACTTTCTATCATCCGTGGCCTGAATTATGACTCCCGGAAAGTCATAATATGCCATGATAGAAAAAATAAGATAATTTAGATCAAAATAGAATTATGATATCCTGATTAAAAAATCATGACATCCTAGTTTAAAAATTATGATATCCTTATACAAAATAAGAAACTAAAGATATTAACCCATCATACCAGGACTTTCTATCATTCGTAGCCTAAATTATGACTTTTAAAATATCATAACATGCCATGGTAGCAAAAATAAGATAATTTAGATCGAAACAAAATTATGACATCCTAATTCAAAATTTATGACACCTTCGCACGAAACAAAAAAAATGAAAGCATTAACCTCTCCTACCAGGTCTTCTTATCATTCGTGGCCTAAATTAAAACTTCCAAAATGTCATAACATGTCATGGTAAAAAAATAAGATAATTCAGGCCAAAATAGAATTATGATATTCTAGTTCAAAAATTATGACATTCTAGTCAAAAAAATTATGGCACTCCTGCATGAAATAAGAAACTAAAGATATTAACTCCTTATACCATGACTTCTTGTCATCCGTGGCTTGAATTATGATGCCCAGAATATCATAACATGCCATGGTGAAAAAAATAAGATAATTTAGGCCAAAATAGAATTATGATATCATAATTCAAAAATTATAATATCCTAGTTCAAATTTATAATACCTCAACACGAAATAAGAAAATGAAGGTATTAACCTCTCCTACCAAGATTTTCTATCATCTATGGCTTAAATTATGACATCTAGAATGTCATAACATGCCATGGTAAAAAAAATAAGATAATTCAGGCCAAAATATAATTATAACATTTTAGTTCAAAAATTATGACATCATTGCACAGATTTTAGTTGAAATGTCTTAGATTTATTATAACATTAAGATAGAATTTTTTTTATAATCTGACATTTTTTTCTATATTTTAGATGATTCACAATTATTCCACGTCCTAGTATGAAGCCCTCATAATTATTTAAGAACTCTTACAAGCTGGCAGTTTATATTCAGAATGTTTGGAAAATTGATTTTTCTTTTGCTTATGTTGATATAATCTAGAAGATCCCATTTGGTGCCTTTATGGACAAACAACCATTCATAATTGAAGGACCGCTCCTTGCAAATATAATCAGATATCATCAAGGAGATGATGAGTTCATATTTTATGGTAAAATACTCGCATTTAGTGTGGAGAAAGTAGCACCGATCGTGGATCTTCCATGCCATAGAAAGATCTTTATCACAAGCCAAAATAAAATGGATAGGTTATTCCAAAGATTTGGATAGAAATTGGATCTTTAGCATAAATGTTTGGAGAAATTGATTGTATAGTTTCAGTCCTCGAAGATACAGAAGGATATTGAAAACACTGAAACTTTGAATTGCATACATGCTTAGAATATTTTTAGCTCCAAAATCAAATCAGACATGTCCAAGATATTTCATCCCTTACTTGGATGAGTTATCTTAGTTAGGAGTAATTGACTGGGCTTCAGTAATCAAGGACTTAATGGTTTTGGGTCTCCTAGAGATTGCTAATTACTTGAGATCCAAAAAGCTAGTCCAAGCAAAGAGGTCTGACATGTGTAGGAGGCAACCTACCTTGTTTGACTGTTCGACAATTCTATTAGTGAGGACATTTACATGCAAAAATAATTGTTATTAATGAATTAGAATTCTTCTATATTTTTAATATACAAAATGCTAATGTGCAGGTGTAGTTCCTCGAGTTTACCATAATGAGAGCCCCGGCTAAACTATCGAGATTGTTAAAGTGGTATGACAGCCAATCAAAGCCACGGAACATTCGGGTTGATAACATGCAACCCCATGAATTGGTAAGATGATCTATAGTATGATAAATCTTTTATATTTCACAAATTATCATTATAATTTTTAATTTAATTTGATTTTCTTCTTTGTTTGCAGTTGGAGGTGTTTATGCTACAGGAGTAATGGCTTATCACTCTAAAAGCAGAAGCATCCCTGGATCCAAAAATAAGCTAAGCTACTTGTGCACAGATGAAGATTGAATTTGAGCAGGTTAAGAAAAGGCTTGCCATAATTGAGAACCTCTTGAATTCATTGTTTAAAAAGGAGAGCAATGCAAATATAGAAGAGGACGAAGGAGATGAGGGGGATGATGGAGAGCAGGTGGAAGTCATATGGCAAGAAGAATCAAGGACAAAGGAAAAAATAAAGGACATCCCTGTGATAGAGCATGTTGAGGGGGATAAACAATTATCTTTAATTCCTTCAATATCAAGTGGGTGAAAAAATAACCTCACCTGTGGAAGGCTTCATATCTGAAAATGAATCTTAGTTTTGAGACCGGCTGAGGCACAAAAAAAGTCCAAGATAGTGGTCACATCATAGGTTGAACAATCAATTTTATCTCTTTAATTTGAAGGGGATAAAAATTTAATCAATATTTTTTTGAAAGAAAGCATCAGCTTGTAAGTCTTCTATATTTTTGGTTATGTATGATAATATCTCTTTCTTTATCTTATTTTATGATATCTTTTACACTTATCCATTGTAGAGAGGTCGTGTATATCAATGAACATTGAGGCAATATCATAAGGATGCATGTTCACAATCTTTTCACTGATTAAATAATAGTTGATGATGTAAGGATTGGAATATAACTTTATTCTTTTGTTATTCTTGTTATAGATTATGATACCCATTTTTTAATATTTTTATCATGATTTTAGTATTGTATGATATCATGTTATATTTTATTAATTACTTTATTTTGCATTGATAGATTATTAATACCGAGCAGGAGTTCCTAAGAAAGAACTGGAGAGCACCCGGATAGGTATTATAAATATATCATTGCACCTATTATGACTGTCAGGATGTGTATGACCTCTCCATCACCATTTCATGAACTTGCTGGTACAGTTAGGAATATGATTTTTGAAGGAGTTGGTGATAAAGAAAAGGAGTTCAGGTTTCTCTTCACCTTTATTAACTCAGGAAATTTTTATTGACACTTGGTTGCAATTGACATAGAAAGGAAGGTATTGATGTACCTAAATTCCATAAAATGTAATGCCAAGTACAAAGCCAATGCGAAGAAGTGGTAAAAAATTGTTAGACCAATGTTCCATATCTATTGTGATAACGATGACATGATGAAGTGGGCCATGAAAAAAATGAAGGTTGCCTTTCTCAACCAGCCAATTTACTAGATTATAGCCTCTACTATTTAAAATACATAAATTTTCTTGCTCACAAGAATAAGCCAGATCATTGAAACTTTACACGAGATAATATCAGTCAATATTGGTAATAGCTTGGAGCAAGAATCTTGAAGGAGGGCCTCAATCAGAAAATAAATAGAATTTTTAAAAATTAGGATAAAAAAACTAAATATTTATCATGGTATTTTTTTTTGGTTCATAAACTTTTGTAATTTGAGCAAAAATTTGTAATTCATCTGATGTTATCCCTTGAACATTAATAAAAAAGTGTAATTATTTATAATTATTTCAAACTAAAATATTATATTTTTGTTTTTTATTACATGTAATTTTTTAAATATAAGATGTTATGTTATGTGGTGTAATGTCATAGATTTATTAAGGGATGTAATAATGTTATACCGAGATATCATAATACTATTTATAAATTCTTCAAGGTATTTTTCTACAGAGATGTCATGTTTCATACTAGGTTGTCATAATTTTTGAACTAGCATGTCATAATCTTGTTTCGGTTTAAATTATTTTCTTTTTCTCTCCATGGCATGTTATGATATTTTAGGAATCATAATTCAAGTCATGGATGATAAAAAATCCCATTAAAAGGGGTTATGCCTTCGGTTTTATATTTCGTATCGGGATGTCGTGATTTTTGAACTAGGATATCATACTCATATTTCGGTATAAATTATCTTCCTTTTCTCTACATAGCATGTTATGGCATTTTGAGAGCCACAATTCAAACTATGAATGATAGGAAGTTCTGTTATCAGGGGTTATACCTTCAGTTTCATGTTTCGTATCGGAATGTCATAATTTTTGAAATAGGGTATCATAAAATTTTAACTAAATGTCATAACTTGTTTCAACATATATGTATCATCTTTTTTCTTCATTGAATATTATGACATCTTGGGAGTTATAATTCATGCCCCAGATAATAGGTAGGCCCGATAGGAGGGGTTAATGCCTTCAATTTCTGGTTCATGCAAGGATATCATATTTTTAAATTAGGATGTCATAAGTTTTGAACTAGAATGTTTCATCTTGTTTTAGTCTAAATTATCTTTCTTTTCTCTCCGTAGCATGCTATGACATTTTGAGAGTCATAATTCAGGACACAGATGATAGAAAGTTCTGTTAGAAGGGGTTAATATCTTTAGTTTCATATTTCGTAGTAGGATATCATAATTTTTGAACTAAGATATCATAATTTTTGAACTAGGATGTCATAATCATGTTTCAGTATATATTTATCATCTTTTTATTTTGTAGCATGTTATAACATCTTGGGAGTGATAATTCATGCCATAGATGATAGGTAGGCTTGGTAGGAGGGGTTAATACCTTTAATTTCTAGTTCGTGTAGGGATATCATGATTTTTAAACTAGAATATTATAATTTTTGAACTAGGATATCATGATCCTCTTTTGGCCTAAGTTATCATCTTTTTTTTCGTAATATATTTTGACATTCTGGGAGTCATAATTCAGGAAATGGATGATGGAAAGTCCTAATAAGAGGAGTTAATAGTCTCAGTTTCTTGTTTGGTACTAGAGTGTCATAATTTTTGAACTAGGATGTCAAAATTTTGTTTTGGCTTGAATTTATTATATTTTTTTCTAATGCATATTATGGCATTCTGGGAGTTATAATTCAAGCCACGAATAATAAAAAGTTTTGGTAGGAGGGGTTAATATCTTCAATTTCATGTTTCGTATTAGGATGTCATAAATTTTGAACCAAAATATCATAATTTTTGAACTAGGATATCATAATTTTGTTTCAACTTGAATTTATCATCTTTTTTTTTTTGATACATATTAGAACATTCTAAGAGTCATAATTCAGGTCATGAATAATAAGAAGTCCTAGTAAAAGGGGTTAATACTTTTAGTTTCATGTTTCATACCGGGTGTCATAAATTTTGAACTAGATGTCATAATTTTTGAACTAAGATATTATAATCCTGTTTTAGCCTAAATTATCTTCTTTTTTTCTCCGTGGCATGTTGACATTCTGGGAGTCATAATTCAGGCCACGGATAATAGAAATCTTGCTATGAGAGATTAATGCCTTCAGTTTCTTATTTTATATCGGGATATCATAATTTCTGAACTATGATATCATAATTTTTGAATTAGGATGTCATAATCATATTTTTCCTATTTTAGTCTTGGATACCATAAATTAATTCCTGAAGTCATATCTTAAAACAACATATCATAATGTTACCATAGCATATCATATATTGAATGCATGATGTTATAAATTTCTGTATATATTACAAAATTATACAAGATTGTAGAGAAGTTAAACTAATTATGCTTTCTCTTATATTAGTTGACTGCATACATAAGCATCAAATCCATCTAACAATGGATCGAAAAATGATATAGTGGTTTCAATTATTTGGAGTACTGCCACTACTTGATGGAAGGTGTCTCTATTTTTTCACAAGTTTTTTTGGTTTTGTTCAGAAAGGGTGTCAATGAAAATCTTGTTCATATTTTTCCTTAACTTTTTTGACTTCTTGAGTTTACTCTTAATTTTATTCTCTCTTAGACATCCTTTTAGAGTACTTTGGCAAGGATCTTGGATAAGAAGTTATGTACTTGGTTGAGCTGCACAATTGGCATCCATAACTCTTTTGAATAATGGTATTAGATCATCCATCACTAAACTAAATGTATCTTCGGATATGGAAGCTATCTCTGCAAGATTCATCATCCGATGACTCATCAAAATATATCTACAATTAATAAGATGTCACATTTGTATTTGAATTTTATGACATATAATATGCTTTCGTAAAAGTAAAATAAGACATCTTAAATTAAATAATGTGACTAAATACCATGATTTTTTGACACTTTTTTCATAAATTGAATATTTTAATCAAAATCATTGAACTTATATTTCATGTCCTTACACCATCTCTTCAAAAGTATTTATCTAGAATACAAAATATTTTGCTTTGATGAAAGACCAATAAGGAATGCCTATATAAGTATCTCTTGAACTGAAAGGATCAGCATTGGTATTTAACCTCCTCTAAATAGCTAACGTATGAAATAACATAATTTTTTATAATTTCTTTGCTTATCCTGTCAACTTCAATTCTCTCAAATATCTTTATGGAATATATAACATAGTTGTCTACTTTTTTAATTAATTTTGTATTTTATTCAGCAATTTCAAGGGCCTTATTCAAATTTTTTTTCGAATATGTGCCTTGTGTATTTAGCTACTACTTGTCTCTCAAAATATGAGGATGTTTCTAGAAAAGCATTCATTTATAATATTTTATTATCTTGCTCATTTTCTACTTCATATCTTTTTTCCAAAGCATCTTCATACTTATCGATAAATTTCTTGAGTGTAGTTCTCGAATTTACAAATCCATCAAAGAAGTAATTGATACTCTTGCTCCTCTATGAAGGTGACATACTTATATATGATTATTAAAAATAAAAGAAGCATTAAATATCCAAAAGGCGTTAGAAATTTATGAACATGTATATAAATCAAACATAATATCATACAAATATGTTAAGAATGTATCCTTAAGATAAATTGGAATCCATTTATCCCGATATTCATAAAGGCTATTTAACTAATTTATAGTTTTGCATTCTTCATATTTTTTTCATAAGTTGTGCCCATCTTTTCTCAAAAGCTTATATCGTAATTGTATCATATATTATCTCATCAAACTCAACCATAAATTTGAGATTGGTTGTGCATATGTGGCTGATCTTTTCAAAGATCTTTATTACATACCAAAAACAAAATTGGTATTGTGCATTAGAGAAAACCTTCCTGATAGTAGCCTCGATTGCCTTATCTTAGTCGATTATAATAGCATTGGATGGTTGACCACCATTTGCAATCAGCCATGATTAGAATACCCATTTAAATGTCTCGGTCTTTTCATCTAACAAAAATGTACAACTAAGGTGGACTATCCATGATAGTTAACTCCAACAAATAGACAGAATGGTATTTGATATGTATTTATTAGACAGGTTAAGTCAAAGGTCAGTACATCATCAAAGTAAGTGCTTGTTATTCTTGATCTTGGATGGATCCAAAAGATAATCCTAAGTTATCCATTGTCATTCATGTCCAAAGTATAAAACAAAATATATTTTTAGCTTGCATTTGTATGAAATGGATTACCATTGACTGTGCATTTCCTTCTTTTGGTTGACTCTGACATTCTCGATAAATAAAATTATGAACATCATTCTCTGTAAAATCTAATTGCCTTCTATCCCATTTTCTTCTTATCATGGTAGAGTATATTTGAGTTGTGGGTATATTCACGGCATGTACATTATTGATCTCTACCTTTTATGGTATGCTGGTTTTTTTATGGGACCGTAGATAATCAGTAGCTGATATGGACAACTAATAGTTATGCTATAGAAAAATATCATCCAATATCTATTTACCATTCTTAGCATTTAGTCTTGCTTTTATCGATGCTTTATAATCAATTTTACTAGTATCCCTAGGATTCATAAAATTATTCATTTTCCTAGATTTTTTGTGCCTCCAACATATTAGGTACTGGAAGTATATTTTTTTCTTGTTCCTAGACTTACTATATATGATTATGATTCCAAAACCAACTTCTCTTGCATATCCATTGCAAAAATTATACATATCATTTACTGAATTAAACTGCATTCCAATATAATGTTCAACATAATCATTTTCTGCAATCGGGATAATAGGAGAAGGTGCAATCTTTTGAACAATACCAGGAAACTCTTCTAACTGATCATGTTGGATATTTTAAGATATATAATTTCAACATCATCTATAAAAACTTTTATACAAGATAAAAAATATTGATACCACTACTTTTAGATGGCATTTTGTCTCGAAGATATTAATAATTATACTATGCATCGGCTAAAATAAGATACCCAGAGTGTGATAATACGATCAAGAGATAAAAAATATTTGAAAATATGATATGTCAACTTGTCACACCCCTTCATAAAATTTATGACTTCATAGTTCAAAAATTATGATACCCTGATACAAAACCATAAATTAGATATTTTGATCCTCTGTATCAAGATTTTTTTACTAATCATTGACTAAATATGACACTCAAAATATAATAATATAGTTCTAAACTAACTTAAACTAAAAATGAGAGAAATATGACATCTCAGTATAAAATAGAAAATGAAGGTTTTAATCATCCGTGCCATGACAATTTCAACTATGCATTGGCTAAAATAAGACATCCAGAGTGTAATAATATGGCCAGGTGATAAAAACTTTTTAAAAGTATGATATTTCAACTTATGGCATCCCTTCATAAAATTTATGATATCCAGTACAAAACCATAAACTGAATATTTTGATCCTTTATATATGACTTTTTTACTATCCATTGACTAAAAATGATATCCAGAGTGTAATAATATAGTTCTGAGATAACTTTAACTGAAAATGGAAGAAATATGACTATCTCGGTATAAAATGAAAAATAAAGGTTTTAATCTTTTGTGCTAAGATATTTTAACTATGCATTAGCTAAAATAAGAAACCTAGAGTGTGATAATCCGGCTAGGAGACAAACTTTCTGAAAATATGATATTTCAACTTATAACACTCCTTGACAAAATTTATAATGTTGTAGTTCAAAAAATATGATCCCCAGTATAAAACCGTAAACTGGATGTTTCGATCCTTTATATCAAGACTTTTTTACTTTCCATTGACTAAATATGACATTCAGAGCATAATAATATGGTTTTGGAATAACTTAAGTTAAAAATAGAAGAAATATGACTACCTTGGTACAAAATGAAAAATGAAGGTTTTAATCTTTTATGCCAAGATATTTCAACTATGCATTGGTTAAAATAAGATATCCAAAATATGATAATATGGCCAAGAGACAAACTTTCTGAAAGTATGAGATTTCAACTTATGACATCCTTTCATAAAATTTATGATATCCAAGTTCAAAGATTATGATATCCCGATATAAGACCGTAAACTAAATATTTTGATCTTTCATACCATGACCTTTTTACTGTTTATTGATCAAATATGATATCCAATGTATAATAATATAATTTTGAGACAACGTGAGATGAAAATAAGAGAAATATGACTACCTCGATATAAAATATAAAATAAAAGTTTCAATCCTCCATGTCAAGATATTTCAACTATACATTAGCTAAAATAAGACACCCAGAATGTGATATACGGCCAGGAAATAAAAATTCTCTAAAAATACGATATTACAACTTATGACACTCCTTCATAAAATTTATGACATCTTAGTTCAAAAATTGATATACCGATACAAAACCATAAACTGGATGTTTTGATTCTTCGTACCACAACTTTTCACTATACTTGCTTAAATATAATATTCGGAGTGTAATAATAGTTCTAAGATAATTTGAACTGAAAATGGAAGAAACAAGACTATCTCGGTATGAAACGAAAAATAAAGGCTTTAATATTCTGTGCCAGGATATTTCAACTGCCCATTAATTAAAATAAGATACCTAAAATATGATAATATAACCACGAGATAAAAAAAAATAAAAATATGATATTTCAACTTATAACATTCCTTTATAAGATTTATAATATTCTAATTTAAAAATTACGACATCTCATCATAATAAAAAACTGAATATTTTGATTCTTTTATCAGAACTTCCCACCATCTATTAACTAAAATATAACTTCCAACATATAATAATATGATACGACAACAACTTAACCTAAAAATATAAGAATTGAACTTACAACATTGTAGTTCAAAGATATGATATCGGCATGAAATCAAAAATTAAATATTTTGATCTCGATACCAAAACTTTTCTATTAACAATTATATAAAATATGACTAACAAAAAAAATTAACATTTATGATATTCAAAAGATGACTGTATTAAATAATTTCTGACATCCTAATATATTATATAATTTTTTAATATATTATTTTTTTCTAATTATCAAAATAGTTGATATAATAAAAGTTCTTTAAAAAAAATTATAAAAACATTCTATGAAAAAAAAAAAAAAATTTATTGAAATTACATTTTATTTTAAAATAATAAAATAAGTATACAATTACATCCTTCAATCTCGAATTGATTTTTTATATTCAATACCCAAAATACTTTACAAAATGAAAAATAAATTTACTTTAATCTAAAATACTACACAATAATTTAGAAATACTACATAATAATTTAGACCCGAAACTTAAAATACTTTTCAAACCAAAAAAAATCTTATTAAATTTTTAAAAATTAATTCTTTATACCCGACTTTCAGAATATATTTTAAAACGATAAAAAATTTTCCTTCAACGTCAAATTAATTTCTTAGACCCGACATCCAAAATAATATTCAAATGATAAAAACTTTTATAAAAAAAATATTTTAGAATGAATAAAATCCAAATAAACATGAAAAAATATATGCCGAAAGGAAAGAGCATTTTGATTTGTTCAAAACTTTCAAAAAAAAAAAAACCCTAATCAGATATTAATACATATCACGCTTAAAAAAATACTGCTCCTCCAATACAAATTCAACGTCCTATTCTATCCAGCTAGCTTAGATCTACCTGGACCAATAAAAAAAATCGTACAGGCCAAGCACGGATTTACTGCACCACAGGCAGTACATAAACAATTTCGCTGGTATGCATTTGTGCTAGGGCCCAACAGTATGCAGAAAGCAACCAACGAAAACGTTAAGTTTATAACTTTCTGTCACCACAAAATAATATTCATTCTAACATATCAAGAAGATTACACTCAACCAGATTTTCCTGGACAATTCTCCATGCGAAGAGCGGGTGCATCGATAACAGATAAAACATGAAAACTGAATACATTGGAGTGTAAGAAATAGAAAACGAATATAACATGAAGCATCCGGCAAGTGTACTTAATCTGCATCCATTTCCTCTAATGCAGCTTTTGCAGCAGCCTTGGCTTCTTCCAGGAGATCATCTGGTACCTGTTAATTAAAGAATTTATTTTAAATTAGTTTCAAAAATTACAAACAGCACAAACATTGTTTACTTTTAGAGCTACCAAGGCAAAAAATTTTTAGAAAGTCTATCAGCTAAGAGCAATGATAACTAGACTCCGAAATGTGACTCCAAGTATGACCACCGTGACACGATACTTTTCTACAATAATAGAGCCTGACACAAACCCTACTCATCCAGGTCATACAATCAGGCTCTAAAAAAGCAACACATTGAAAAGGTCTTGTGGAGTCCCATATACATTGGACACCAAGCATTTTTCCATCAGTTAAATCAAAAGACCAGAGCCGCTGGACACTAAGGCTCTGTTTAGTTGCTAAGGAAATGAAATAAGAAAAGCAAATCAGCAAATCATAGAAGAAAAATGAAACAAATAAGGCATACAGAATTTTCTTTTGTTTGCTTGAATTGAGATTATCAGAATATTGCAAGGGAACTTGTACAGAAAGTTGTTGGGAAATGCTTTGGTAATCTTGTAGCAACAGCCTTTATCATTTTCTCTCAAACTCACTAATTTGACAAGAAAAAAACTAAGGCCTCATTCAGAAAACATTAGCCCTTAATTTTCTCTCAAATTCTCAACTTATTACAAGACAGCAGGAAAAAAAATCCTCTAAGAAAATTTCCTCTCTTATTTTCTCAATAATAAGCAAACTCTAAAGACAACCAGACCATTGGTCCTCATATGGGTGCAGTTATAATACACACTATGTAAAAGAAGAATCAAACAGGAGTTGCAGTATGAAAATCTATGTTCCTAGATGTGATCCGGACAGTCTAAGATAACTAGAACCAAAACTTATATGTTTTGGATGCTTCTCCCATATACATCAAGTCATCTGAAATCCAAGATGGTATGTTTTGCCATTAAAATTAATTATTTGGGATTATTTAGAGCATATGCAGGAGAGATCCAAAACATATAAAATTTTGCTTGTAGGTTTGTAAACCTCACAGATCACATCCAACAATTTAGTGTAACGGCAACATATGATAGAAGTGCCAAACAATGATGACATCAGGAAGATATCAGTACTTGTACTGGATAGTGGCCCTCAGACCATGAGCAGGTGTGCACATGATGTCATGATTGCACACATATACACGATAAAACGAACATGCACTTATGAAAACAATATGAAATTTAAAAATTTGGGTTCAAGCTGTTTATGTAAATCATGTTGGTGATAAGTACAACAAGAGAATTGAGGGACAAAAGTAAATATATAGAATAATAAGCATCAAGGTAATGAGTAAGCATGCACAATAGTAGAGATGTGAGTTTCCAGTTGTATCATTTGTTTTGGAGGATGCTAGGAAATAAGCAGTGGGTTACCAGAAAAAAATTTTGTTATTAATAACTAACAAGGAGAAATGTTTCTTCATATTTCAAAACAGGTATAGACAAAAAAAAAAAGGATATTCTTCTTAATGTCACCTGGTTCAAAAAATAGAAATATAATTTGACAAACAACATATTCAATTCCAGAGCACTTCATTCTGAGGAGCATATTTTAGAATTTCTTTGAATATAATGCTGAGTCTAATGGTAACCTAGGAGAAAACAAGGAATGAATATAAAAGAGCTTAGAAATGTACAAATATATGACAACAAAAAGAATTGAATAAAATCGTTTGACTTTCTGCAATGCATGCTGCACAAGGGCCTTTAGGGTTTAGATTTGTGATGAGCTGGAAAAATGGACGGTAAGAAAACTAATTGAGTCAAACAATTAGACCTACTTAGCATTGGCAGAGGGCTCACTGTTGGTAGGAATTAATTCCAAGAAGAAATCTGTAAAACCGACCCTTTTAGGTATGTTTTGCTGGTGATGGATAAGGCAATTCAGCCACCAGCACCAGAAAGGTTCCTATTGCATTCTAACGAAGCGAATTATCAGAAAAAGAAAGAATGAAGTGCCAATCACTAAAATGAGCACTTTTGTGGTGAATGATGAAATCAATACATTATCAATTATAGACCTCAACATTTGGGGGTAAGAAAACTTCTATCTAAATCATATTAAAACCAACGATAATGTAGACTATGGGCATTGCAAACTGCAAGCAAACCGAATTTCATCAAACAAGATTATTTTTTCCTTTTTTTAAAAACATTGCTTATGCATCTGATCCATTCAAAATAGTCAACATTGTTATGATTACCTTCTGGTGTTGGCGATTGGACTCATCACAGACCCAGCTCATTTCCAACTCAAAGGCTTTGTCTTTTGCCTCATCATGTACCGCATATATTCTGCATATCAACAAAGAAATGTAAACCATACATTGAAAGAGTGCAAATCAAAGTTGCAGAAGGTGATGACCATATGTAGAACAAGACTGCCCCTTCTTTTCTGAAGAATCAGAAGGAAACAAAGCTGTTTATTTATATGTTCTTTCTCCCAATTTTTTTACTTATTTCAAAGGATGACATCGCATCAAAATAGTAAAGGAGTATGAATATCATTTTCTTGTTTTAAGTAACTGAATTTAATATATAGTTAAAAGGTCAAGAATAGTCTATATCTTGAGAAACATTCACCTTTTTCAAATGTGGCATTGAAAATTACCTTACATCATCACATTTAAATCTCAGTACCATAGGACCGGAAACAACAAAACATGTAATAGAGAGATGATAGGTAACCGATGATTAACCTAGGACAATAAACAAAGACTGAACCCAAAGTAAACAAAGATGTAAAACCAAGGAATGAATCATTTGTAATGGAGTATGAGAGTATCTCATTTTATCCCTTAGAATAATAGATCAGCTATCTTCTGTGGTATCATGTATTTCCACATCCTATATTTGCAACCTTTGGTTAATTTCTCTTGATCAGGTGATGACAACATATTGTTTCCAACTCAATCCTCCAATCTACCATCCTTATCACATCAACAATAAACCATGATATCTAAAGAATGAATTTCTTGTTGCTGGAACCCCAGAAATCAGTAGGACTTTTTTTTTTCTTGGGAGGGGGGGGGGGGTGTTGATGTTTAATTTTTATGAACATGATTATTGAAAAAGGTAAAAAGGAACTTTAAAGATTGTGATCCATCAGGTTGGAAGCTTCTGAAAGCTTAATATTTCCAGACTTTGCGAGCATTATACTGATACCAGGTATAATCATTTGATAGATCAGAAAAACTTAATAACCAATGATGGCATTTTCTAATTTGCAGGAAGAAATGAATTCAGCCTAAACTGAAACTAACTGCAACAACATGAACCACACTTACAAAAAAACCAGCTATATCTTTAATGGGGCATTGTTTTAGTGAGCCATGCAAAATTATTACAACATATTAGGTAGGGTAGCATATTATTTCCCTATAACCTATGGTTTTAAGTTTTTTATCTCCAATGATTCCCAAAGCATGCAACAATTGCCTCTCCCAAAGATAAATATGGATCACAGAGGAAGGAGATCAATTCCCATACACAAGATATGCAATTTAAAGAGTCGAGTTCTTAGGATCTCGTAGTCATATATCCCTTAATGCCTGTTAAAAAGTCTGCTATGTTGTTTGATCCCTGATGAGTATTTTGAATCTTCCAAATTTCAAAATCCCCTTGGTAGATTTTTCCATAAGATTCCTCCTATAATAGCAACCATACTAAAAAAAACCTTCTCCCCCAATAAATCCTCTACTTTACCTTCCATATAACATCAAGAAACGTTAGAAGAGTGTTCAGTTGTCAAGAAAGTGCACAATAAAAGAATACACACGAGAAATTATGTTCCACCATTTGGCTGTGAAGAGAAAATATAAGGGTAAAAACTAAGAAAATATTAGATATTATTTTCTTTTCTTCCACATGCCACATTTTCTTAAAAAAGCACTGCACTTGGTGATCTTTGTAAGAATAAAACTAATGGAACAGATGATTAGGCTATGACTTACCAACTTCACTAAATTAACCAAGGTTCGCCGTCTCAATACCGGATCCCATATTGGTAAAATTCTATTACAATATCGGTACACGGTTTGGTATGGTACAACAGTATCGGTATGCTCTGAGATGGCATACCAATATAATATTGGTACGGTACACTCCATACCGGATGGTATGGGATGGTATGGCATTCCATGAGATTAATGAAACTTTTCAGATGACCCATTGCTGTCATTGCATCTACTGACACCACTACCATCACCACCACCACCAACCCATTCTTGATGATACTACAAACAACACCACAATTGCTGCCTCACACCTCCAACACATTCACTGCTGCCCCTGCTACAGCAGGTATAACTAATGAACACACTAAGGGCCTGTTTGAATGCCTGAGCTGGCTATCTGTGCAACATCACAGAATGGGTGTGAAGGTATGAAGAGAGAAATGAGAGACAAAAGGTAGCAAAAGGAAAAAGGCCAATGAAAGTGACGATCCCGCAATAGCGAGATTCCAGGCTATTGAAAATCATTTTGCGGATGGAGTCATATTTAGAAACAAATTTAGTGGTAGAGTTGGTGGATTCGCCAATTCCGCCAACTCTCTTCACACTTCTTTTGTTGGCCTTGTTATTTTGAAACTCCCACAAACATGGGGCTATCATGCAGCTAGGAGGGTGAAGCATCCAAACAGGGCCTAGACGAGAACAAGCACCTCATAGTAACACAACAAGAGAACACAATATTATACGGTAATATACTGTCAGAACAAGACAATGGATAATTGTAGAAGCACTTACATCTTAGCAACTTCAATAACCCCTTCCCTGCAAGTTAATTCAGACAACTTCAACTTCTCTATCTCTCTGCATAACACCATCAATTAACCATGTCAATAACAGATATTAAGTCAATATGTCTATGTCATCATATAGATCTAACAGGTGAATAAAACAAGAGTTGTTTTGTGTCATGCAATAGGATTTGCATAACCTACACAAGATATTTAGCATGAGCATCCAACAAAAAATGAATAGTCAACATGCATTCATGTGAGAGGAATAAGAAAACAGGATGGTAAGCATGAAAGAACATAGTGCTTAAAATCTGAATACTGAAAATGATAATTGTGTGCAGTTGTAGGATGAGTCTGCATTTTACTTTCCTTCAAAGTTGATCAAGGAATGAAAAAGTTTGCACCTTTATCAAATAAGTTGCAATAAAGAAGCCTGTAAATAGGTGAGCATTAACTCACGTTTTGGCAGCCTGCCTTCCCTTTCCAATTGCAGCACCAAAGTACCTCTGCACAAATTTTATTTACCAAGGATTATAAATTGCAAATAACTCAAAACTCTAAAGTGAAACTTAAACAAAGCTAGATCTATTGCTTTCACAGATTTGCATATTCACAGGCATGTGTGTGCGCATGCACGTACAACCACCCCTATCCTCGCTTATGGGCTTGAATAGGCAAATGCACTTCTAGATTGTCACTATTATTAATGACCAACAACAAATTACATGTAGTTATGACTTACAAAAGGAATATAGAAGTGGCACTAATTTTATAGCATATTTTTTTCATACACCACAATGATCACTTACATATGAGACTCCCGAGGGTTCAATCATGTACAGCTGTGGTCCATCTCTGTCATAACCTCCAAGAAGAACTCCACAGCCAAAAGGCCTGCAAGTTAAAGTTTGGACAAATAGAAGGAAATAAGTGCATCTATCTTATATTTACCGAGCGAGGTTACAAGTGAAAACACAAGTCAAATGTCCAACCTCAGCCACCAATATAGTGTGCAAAGATGAACATAACCAGCAACACGTTCTGCAAGTTCTTTCACAGGTATGGGCTCACCATAGACTCTACACAATATCACCGTTAAAATATTACGTTAATTTTCCAATTCAAATAATGAAAACCATAACCACCTGCTCCAGGTAACCATCCTTTTCATTTTTTTATTTTTTTTGTTTTTTTTCTAAAGAAACTCTTCATGGCATGGAGTTACATGGTGTTTAAAATGTAAACCTTTCATAACTGGCTGCTTCAGACTTAGCCCGTGTGACAATTTGCCTACCATCTGCTGCCAAGCCTGCCACAGCCTGCAATTAACAATGGAGAATGTCAAAAATAAAATTAATTCTGTGTAGCAGGATGCAAACAGTAAATAAAAGACATCCATGGCAAGTTTGAAAATAGATTTTAATTAGTACAACAAAGGAGGCTTTAGATGCAGTAAGGATAGCATTATCAACATATCATTCACCCTTTACAGAAATAACATGTTCTTTCTTAGGTAGAATGCTATCTAAAAAGGATGGGGCAAGGATTGCAGGTTATGGTCATCTTTTTCAAAAATAACCCTTAAAAAAAGACTGCAGATGGAATCCACATATACAGACTAGCAAAAAGAATCAACAATCAACACATTAACTATGTTACAAATCTTGTCTCCTAGTTCAACCATCCATAGAAATGTGTAGATGCTAATAGCGACAGGACATATCAGCTGTCTTAAGCATAATAATTCACAGAAAGAGTAGGTAGTAGGCCTTCTCTCTTAGCAAAAACCCTTCAAGAGCTTTTCACAGGATTTATAAAAAATGCTAGCAATATTGATAGCAACAAAACAAGTATAATTTATGAATACATGATTGCATCCACAAAAAAATTGGAATCATATTCTGTTGTGGAAGAAGATTCAGGCATCATTACTGATTATCATTGATAGAAATATAAGATCTTATTGTCTTCATAAAGCATTAGTTTCTACTGTTTGTAAAGGCCATGAGTTCCTTCATCAATCTCTGAATATTTCTAATATTATTCACATGCACATCATATTGTTGCAAGGATTTTCTGCACAATGAGACATTTCAACATATCAGCAGACATTAGCAAGTCACTTGAGATGGATCAACAAATTTGAAAAATTGAGTAACCACAACTATAACAAAAAAGAAAATCTATGAATTTAGTTTTTGATAAACTGAAATAGCATCTGTCATGATTGTAGTAGAAAAATCTTGAAAATCTGGCTCCAATAGTAATTGATTGTGTAATTTAACCAACAAATGTAAACTAGTTTCATACTAAGAAGAAGCGAATGAGAAAGATTAAGGTATTTCACCTAGAATTATATATAAATAAATATATATATATATTAATATATAATTAAGGTATTTCACCTAGAATTATATATAAATATATATACATATACATATATACATATATACACACACATATATACATATATACATACACATGTATACATATATGTATATACACACACACATATATGTGTGTATATATGTATATGTGTGTGTGTGTATGCATATACATATGTGTGTGTGTGTGTGTGTACATATGTATATACATATGTGTATGTGTACATATGTGTGTGTATATATATATATATATGTATATGTATGTACATATACATATATATACATAAACATACACATACATACATATATATGTATATGCATATATATGTAAAGATATATATGTATATGTATATATATGTAAAGATATATATATATATGTATATGTATATGTATACATAAACATACACATATATATGTGTGTGTATATATATATATGTATGTATGTGTATGTTTATGTATATATATGTATATGTACATACATATACATATATATATATATACACACACATATGTACACACACACATATGTATATACATATGTACACACACACACACACACACATATGTATATGCATACATATACATATATATATATATACACACACATATGTACACACACACATATGTATATACATATGTACACACACACACACACACACACATATGTATATGCATACACACACACACATATACATATATACACACATATATGTGTGTGTGTATATACATATATGTATATATATGTATGTATATATGTATATATGTGTGTGTATATATGTATATATGTATATATATATATATATGTATGTATGTGTATGTGTGTGTGTGTGTATGTATATGTATATATATATATAAAGATAAAGATATATATATATATATATATGTGTGTGTGTGTGTGTGTGTGTGTGTGTGTGTGTGTATAAAGATATACATATATATATATATATAAAGATATACATGTATGTATGTATGTGTATGTGTATGTATGTATATGTATATAAAGATATACATGTATATATATATATATAAAGATATACATGTATGTATACATGTACGTACGTACATATATACATGTATGTATGTATGCATATATACATGTATGTATGTATATATAAATATATATATGTATGTATGTATATATATAAAGATATATAAAGATATATAGTCATCAGCAACAATGAGATGTAAAATTCTCCACTCACAAAAGGGGCCAACCAATTCACATGATGAAAATAGAGATGACTAGGATTTCAAGGGGTATGTCTACAACAGATTCAGAACAAAGCGGCATGAAACATGTGAGAATGCTCCATATCGAAGAGCTATTCAATGTTTTTGAGAGACTCATCACTTAAGTTTCCAGTCACGATAGCTTGCACAAAGTTTTGCCTCAAACTTATAAGTTTTTCTATTTCTTCAAGATGAATTAGTTGACTTTTTTTAAGATGAATTAGTTGCAGACAAGATGGAACTTGAACTGAAGCTAATTATAAATGAGTTCATTCTTTAACACAATTATAAAAGGCTTGAGAATGGGCTGGAGGTTTTTTGGTCCAATCCAAAGTAGAACTGACTTGAACCCAACCATAAATTCTATACCCTTTGCTGGTTGTGAGTTTTTATTCTTGTTCTAATGCTGAGAGAATTTGCCACCAAAGACTGAATCCCTTCTCCATGTCATTACTTTTGGAGCTTCATCAATGAGATTTAACAGTGCTGCACATTTTCAATAGCAGATGTTTTCATTTGCTGGAAATTGAAAGAATTAAAATATAAGTAGATGACGTATGTAGTGCATAATTCACTGAAGATCCAAATAGTCCATTGTAGAACAAAAACTAGCAAAGCACGGAGAGGAGAAATGGGTTTGCTAGCTAAAATGAACTTCACAACTTCAATTAAGTCACAAAATGATGTTATATTAATGAAATTGCTGATAAAACAATTAGATGCTCAGATGAAAACACGTTGATAAGGATGCTAATTCAGGTAATTCAGAATTTCGGGTTATCATGGGATGACTACGTATCCATGTACATTTTGCTGCAGCATGGACATGTTTGGCTACATTTGTATCATACAGTTAGTATGATCCTCGCACCTTCCCAATTCATTAGTAACGCAAACCATATCTTTACTTTTACAAGCCCTATGGTCTATAAACTCCAGAACCTTTCCAGTCCTCCTGAGCAAACTTATCACCAGTTTAACACGGTTACTCGTTTTTGAGTAAACAGGTAAGTCCATAGATCATAGAAGCCAAAACAAATTTAAATTTAGAAGAATCGATCACCGGCCAGAAGGGAGGATATCAATCTAAAGAGCAGCAAGGAATCGAGAAGCAAATTCCAAATCAAAACAAAGAGGAAAAAGATTCACGAGAAGTTACCATGCCGGAATGCCGATGAACGGAGTGGATCCTCCGATTCGACCCCGCTAACATCATCTTCGACGAAATCAGCTTCTCTACGCCCTAACACCCACCCAAATCGAAATATTTAACTAAAAGGACAAAAACCCTAAAAATCATGAACTCAGAAGTTACTAGATCGCAGAGGAAAAAAATAATTAAATACATAAACTCCATGGAATCATACCGTAACAATCCCATCCTTGCATTTGATCCCAATTACAGTCCTAGCAGACCCATAAAACGACCAACTTTAGCTTCAGAAAAATGCAGGGAGAATCAAGAGTATCTATCAAGAAGAACCACAAAGATTTCCAAGAAATTAAAACATTGACAAGGGGTCGAACCCGCTATTATCGACTGCTTTGGCTGCGTACTCGATCTGGAAGACTCTTCCATCGGGGGAGAAAGTGGTCACTGAGAGATCGTAACCCGTGCCGATACTGCTCATGTCGCCTTTTTTTCCTACTTTCCTCGAACCTAATTGAATGGAGATAGAAAACGGGGGGGGGGGGGGGGGGGGGGGGGTGGTTGAGGGTTTGGTCACGGAACCCAAGGAAGGATTTCTTGGGGCCTCGGGAAGAAAAGAACGATCGGAGGAAACAAAATTAGCGTAGGGTGACGGAAGCCGTCTAAATTAGACGTAAAATGACGCATCATGCACCCGAACCGGCTTTTAGCTGGGCATTAACGCCCCAAATAAACCTCTTGAACATCGTCAATGCCGGGGATAAAAATGGGTCGAGCTGGACTAATAATCCAGTCTGATTTAATTTTTTGATCAAATTTTAATATTAAATTTAAATTTAATTTAATAAAAAATTAAATTGAATTTATCATCAAATTTATTAATTTATCAAGTTATTAAAAATAAATCGGATCGATATATAATCTAGTTCAACATATAAAATACAGGTCAGGCTTGACCTTGTTCAGGCTCAAAAAATAGATCTATTCTCGAAACACATTGACCTAATGGCCTACATATCTCAATTTGGAATTGCTCTATATATAGCAGTACCTATCGACTATTTGAATCTCTAAGTTTCCATATTTCTATTTATTTTTGAATTCATCTTCGACAAAGTCATGCACTTAAAAAATAAATATAATATTTTAATTATTATATAAATTTTAAAGAAAATAATGAATAGTTAGAATTCACATTTTTTTGCGCACTTTTAAAAAGCCCGGATTTTTTTATTTGACTTTAAGAAAAGATTTTATTTAAATATTTAGTTATATTATAAGAGAAATAGAATTTGAAAGGAAAATAATAACAATGTGGATAAAATATTTTCTAATTCAAATATTTTACTTTTGTATATGGTATTCATGTAGGCTCCGTTTAGTTTTTTGGTGTTGGATCCCTTGGTTGTTCTTTTTTTATGTTTTTCCCCTCAAAACATGCTTTGGTGTAGAGCAGTCAATGGATCGGGTTCGGATCCGAGACCCGCAGGTCTGGATCCAACAGGTCCAGGTCTGGATCTCAATCTGGACCCGTTTACCCGGATCCAGACCCGATTAGTCATAGTTAAATGAATCCGGGTCTGGATATTACATATCTAGATCCGAGACCCGATTAAATAAAATAATATTATATATATTTATATATTTATATAAATATGGGACGTTGGATCGTAATCGAACGGTTAAAAATTGATCACATTGTTATTATAAAAACTTCCTTCAGATGTCCTAGCCCTTTGGCCCTTCTCCCTTCCAGCCGCCGCAAATCCCCCGATACCTATTCTGCTCCGATGCTCCGTGACAGCATCTCTCCTTCCCCCTTCTCCCCATATCCCACCACCGCCACCACCTCTACCTCCATCTCCTCCGCTGCCACCCAAATTCTCCACCACCTTCGCCTCCCCACGTACATTCTCCTCCTCTCCCTCCCATTTCCCCTACCCGTCGATGTCAAAGTCCCTCTCTACTCCAACTCCATCCACCACCCATACGCCCACCCAGACCCCGAATCGATCGTCCGCGAAGTCCAAAGGTAATCAATCCCCCTCTCAAACCCAGTTTTGATCTCTCATTCTCCTAACAATGCCGCTCTCCTGTGTTCCACCTCAAGCAAGTAGAGTCCTCCCGGCGGCGAGCGCTGCTCCAGGCCAAGGAGAAAGACCAGTCGTCGTGCCTCACCGGCAACCCGATTGACGATTGCTGGCATTGCTCCGGTGACTAGCAGTCCAATTGGAAGCAGTTCGCTGACTGCGGCCTGGGGTTCGGCCGCGACGCCCTGGGAGGCAAGGGTGGCCTGATCTACATGGTGACCGACTCCTCCGATCGTGACCCGGTGAACCCCGCTCCCGGCACCCTCCACTATGGCGTCATCCAGGAGGACCCACTCTGGATCGTCTTCGCCGGCGACATGACCATCCGCCTCAACGAGGAGCTCATCGTGAACAGCTTCAAGACCATCGACGGCTGCGGTGTGAGGCTGCCGCTGCCCCTGTCCCAAACCATTATTTGTCTTCTTCGTATCCGAGTCCCTGCCAAAATCAGTAAGGTTTTTTTTTGATAAGTTTGTTCGTGTCCAGGTCTGGTACTTTAAAAGTAGACCCATCGGGTATTCGGGTCCGGGTCTAGGTCTAGTACCTAGAATCAAGTTCGGGTCTGGATATCTGGGTTCCGACCCGAACCCGATCTGTTGACAGCTCTACTTTGGTATTATGATGTTTCATGAGTTTTGGAATTATTGTACAAAAAATCTCTTATCTTAAAACATGCTAATTAAACTTTTATATGTAATATTGAGTTTGGAACCCAACACCATCTCACTTTCATTCATTTAATTCAACCATTATGAGAAGTTTGGTAGTGAGTAATCTATCTAAATTATTAATAATTTAAAAAGACTCCACCATGTTTTTTGTTTGATAAGACTTTTTTGATGATAATTTAAATTGCCAGACAATCTATATTACTTTCCATGAAATAATGTAGATAGCCTTAGAAAGAGGTGGCTATCTATATTATCACATCTTGGATAATCATATAATTAAAATTTTAAACTAAATTATCCTTCTAAAAATCCTTATATAATCTCTTTAAACTATCATTTCTTCTCTACTCACCCAACAAATCCTGGCCATAAGAAATTTCTCTCATACTAGTCATTCTCACCTAATTATTACCGGTGGTCTCTCTTCTATGACCGGTAATTCATAGATTTATTACTTTTATGATATTTGATTTGTTTTTTTGCTATACTTGTCTTTCTTTCTGATGATTAACATTATTTTATGTAATGATATAAATTATGTAATTAATATTTTATAAATATATGAATTTTTAATAGATTTGATTTAGGGATATTTTGAGAATTTGATTTTATATTATTGATAATATGATTATCGTACCAAACATGTTAATTAAGATTCCTGATAATTTTATTGTAGTATTACCTATGTATACCAAACACAATAATCAACATTATTAATAATCTATATTACTGACAATCCAAAATTGACTCGTGATGCACCGAATGCAACCATAGATCAATATGATTCTACAAAGGATAAATCCAAACCATCCACTTTGTCAAACCTAAGCAACATGTATTATCTTGACACACACTTCACCGCCTATCATTTAATCTTTGCAAAGGAACATTGTAGAAGGTCCCATCATAGCCTTAAATTTACCTACACAATCTTTGTAGCACATTAAAGGAATACGAGATAAAGAAAGCCATTACTGCTATTGTTATTGCTTGGATTCAGGAGACCAAAAGATCCAAGTCGAGGCACCATCTCCTTCGTGATATTGGACTTCTCCTTCAAAATTGCTCGTCTTCTATTATTAGACATGTATATCGGGAGGCTAACTCGGCTACTGATTGGATTGCTTCCTACGTCGCTTATCACTCGGGTTCAGTTCTATGGACCGACCTGGGACATACTTTAAGGTCCTTTTGTGATATTGTTCTTCCTGACTTTCTTAGTTATATTCATATTAGACCCCTAATCTGAATGCAATGATTTACCAAAAAAGAAAGAAAGAAAGCCATTACCAAAAAAATAGATTATCCAAATGAAGATTTCACCTTCTTCTTCTACTAAAGAGTAAAGAATAAATAGCATCCATTAGATGCCAAATTTTGAAACCTTTTTTCTCCATCAAATTCTAGATCCATATAATGCACAGTAAAAAAACGGAGAAAAAGATAAACAACTCGTATCAAAGAAGAAATTTGCATTAAGTATTTGCTACTTCTAGCTTTGTAAAGAATGTTTTCTTGGATATATGATCAATCTACTAGCTCTATTTCATAAGCCTAGTATTTTACATATTTTCGTTAATTATTTGCAGCTTGGAGGCCCTGCCAACCATATGGTAGCATTGTTATCACCAAAGGACGAAGGTGATAGAAACTTGTGGTCAAATCTTAAATGAATGGTAGATCTCGTAGCAGAGAGACATTGGAGAAGCTATGTAACACGCCCTCGGCTTCCATGAATGCTATACTCGCCTTTGTTGTAACAGGCGGGACGGCCAATTAAAAGCAGTTCGGTATTCATATGCTATGGTAGCAATATAAAAAAGTTGATAGGGGAAATTATGTAAGGATGGCAACGGGTCGGGTTTGGATAGGATTATCCAAAATTCATACCAGTCCTGCTAAAAAATTATCTGTTCCATATCCGTCTTGTACTGGATCGGGTCGGGTATAAAAAAATCACGTATGGATCAGGTCGGGTCGGGTATACCCGGTCTCATAAAACTTAGTTTATTTAAAAGCTAAACGTGTCGGATCGAGTCGGTCGGGTAGGATATATCCATCCCATATTCAATTTATTTAAATATTTTATAAATATAATTTTTTAATATATAAATGGATCGGGGTCGGATCGGGACATACTACTATCCGTATCCGATCCGAACCCGATTCAGATTTTTTTATATAATTCATATCCGTTTATAAATCAAATGGATCGGATTTTACCTGCTTCATCAGGATCGGATCGGATCGGATACGATCGATAAAAATTGCCATCCCTAGAATTGTGTCCGTTACCGTGCTGCCGTGCACGGTGTAACTCGTGATAGGGATCTACCAGAAAAAATTAAAAAAAAGTTGTGAGAGGGATTGGTTGTTTAACAAGGATTAGCTGTCAGTATTATAGTTTAACTACTATAGTTTTAAAATTAAACAAAGTGGAAGGAGCCAATGTGAATGGGTATAATTAGCACAGGCGATATCGGCTTTATTATTATCTTCCATACTCCTCAATTGCTTTGATAAAAACAACAGGTTAGCAAGACATTAAAGATCTACCATGTCCGAAGGTATTGATGTGTACCAATATGAGATATACCAAATCGAATACAATATCAGGTGTATCGATACTGTAATAAGATGATATCAGTATGGAAGGACGGTAATATAGAGATTATGAACCATGAAAATGTTGGGCTTCAAAATTTGGCATAACTTGCATAATGATCGGAGCTAGAAATTTTGATAACACCTTTGTCATATTGGCCTTCCTAATTGGCTCGTTTGTGTTTGTGTTACTTTCATCAGCTTTAGCCATTGCTGGATTATATAGGTATTAGTACATGACATTAAAAGTCCTTCAATAAGTAATTTAAATGAACTTGAATTCATTTTAACTTAGTTTGAATAATGAGGATCATTGATAGGATACTTTTTTGGGTTGGTCAATTGTAAGCATGTGTCATGGTCAATCGGAGTAGAATTGGGTTCTTTCTTATGCCTGTAGATATCGGTGCATGGTATTAGAGATATGTTTGGAGAATTTTTCCATGAGCTTTAATGTTATCATCCGCATGCCAACAACCAAAACTCATGTAAAGGTGAATATTCCAATCACGGTAATAATCATTATCATGGATAATAGTGAGCAGGCATATAGTATGGATCCAATTCATAAAATAGAACAATAGAAAATAATGTAGATGTACAGGATGACACGAGAAATAACAACACAAATGATTGACAAATATTAGGAATGACTAGAACAGGTCGGACCTCCACCTTTTTTTTTTTTTTTGGTAGGAAACATATGCAATCCTTGCATTAATCTAATCCCAACAGTATAAGCTATATGTCAATACTGTTTACAATCCTGAAAGTTTAACGGCAGCCAAAACAGGGATATACAAAAATTAGTACATTTTTTCCAAAATATGTCGGATGCCTCTGATTGTAAATAAGATAACAGAGAAGTAGAGGAGTCAGAGCAGATATAGTTCACGGTGAGTAATATTATTCCAATGGTTTCTTGCTTCTTCCTTCCAACCGATAATCTTCGGCTTTCCTTCCATTCATTTGAGGTGTCATAAAAGTATTGCATTGGTTGATTGAGAGTAAAGCAACACTGTTCCTGGGAACTGTAAGTAACAAGAACATGAAAGTTCAAAAGAATTTCTGTGCGCAATAGAGAGCTTCCCTTTTGAAGACCACAGGTTGTAGATAGTAGGCTGACCAATAATCCACATGTTATAAAATACAGTTGTATAATAACCTTAACAATGGCCATCGTCTCTTGAATCCCAGCCTGGGTTCCTTTTCCATAAACAGTAATGAACTGGCAACTGTTGCAGTGAGTACCATATTTAAGTATACCAGATTTAAGATAAGAAGAATGAGAGCATGGATTAATTTGCTGGCACATGACGATCAGCTGTTGACAGAGCATTGATGTGGATCGAGAAATATGAGCAATAGTTGACATAGCTATATAATGCTGGTCTAACATATAATACAAGGATGCATTGTACCCACTTGGATTAGCATTCCTCTGATAATATAGATATATGTCAGCTAAGATAATAGAGATATGTGTAATGCCTTCAACTTTGTAATTTATATAAAACATAGCAGTTTCCAGAATTGCCTTAGATTGATTCTTTTTCCCCAGTCTATGATGATTGAACCAATTCGAGTGGGACAGCAACTGTTGTATTTGCAGATGATCGAATAAGAAAGACGATCTCCCCTGTAAAAGTAGCAAGAGCTCCCTTGTAATAGAAAGCAGACTCCAGTTTGATAAATGAGCAGTGTTCCAAGCCATTTGAAGATAATATTTGTAATTGCACTGACCTTGGGAAGCATTCTATGAAATTTAGGCAGCTTTTCCTCTGTATAAACATTGAGTACCCGACTGCAGCGGCAAGCAATAGTATTGTAAGAAATGTAGCCCAGTATATATTGGTCATTTGTGCAGGCCAAATGATTATACAAACTTTCTCCAATTAGATCATCTGATTCTTGATACTCTAAGCAATTCAAACAACAGCAAACAATAGCAGGAGGGAAGAAGTAAGTAATCCAGCATAAGAAGATTTGGCAGCACATAGTTAAGAGATGTTCAATGCCGTTCCCCAATTTAAAAGATAACTGATAAGAGCCATCCAGAGTTGAAATTTCATCATGTCCATAGTCCAGTATATGATACAACAGGAGACGGCACAACATGGTATCGATGATAATAGACTCAGTGCTGAAATGGAGTTTGTAGTCGAGGTGCCTGATTAATATTGGCCTCCCGATTTTTAGTTTGACAGCCTTATAAAATAACTGGAACATGATTTCCAGGTGAATATAATCCAGCTTTAATGAAATCAATGCAGAATTTAGATTTATATGAGAAGAGTGAGCAGCCTCGAGATCAGCAATTTGAGTAAAGTCATTTCCAGACCAGTAATGCAGTAGAGAGAGATGATACAAACCGATCAGCAGTGGAATTTATAGCTTCCAAGGTAGCAGCCAAAAACCCAGTGGAAGAAATATGTTTGGCAGCAATGAGAATATGTGGATAATAAGGAACAATACTAGCATTCTGAGCTTCACTCCATTTCTTGCTTTCGTCCATAGAGACATTGTTATCCTGCAAAAGATAAGATATAGAAAACACCCTTACTTTTTTCATCTTTTCATAATTTTTTCCTCTCCTTTTGCTTTTTCCTTTGCTTGTTATTTTTTCCTTTCGTAATATTGTCAATTTTTTTTCCTTATATCTTTTTCTTTTAGCTTTGACAAGGTAAGAAGTTAAGCTTTGATGAAGAGGCATATAATCCAGCTTAAAAAGAGGAAGTGCAGAATTTAGTTCATTTGAGAATAGGAAGCAGCCTCTAGATGAGCAAGTAGAATATAGTAATATGCAGACCAGCACTGCTGAAAAGAGAGATGGTAGAACCTGAACAACAGTAGACATTACAGCTTGCAAAGAAGCAGTGAACCAGTCATGGCAAGAGATATGTTTGGCAAGCAACAGCATTTCAGTTAACCTTGCAGCATGAGGTAATTTAGGCAGCCAGCCAGACCTCAGTTGTTCGAGTTCCAATAGCTGATGGCCATAATTATAACAGAAGGTCCTTCTGAAATATTTTGTGGTCCTGTTATGAACCATCATATCATATGTTAAAATCTGTATGTTAGGCTTTATTATCTTCATGCTCCAAATTTGGCTTGACAGTCAGTCCATAACATTTCCTTAAGAGCAATCGAGATTTCATCATCTTTGGATATAATAAAGTCCCCTCTCCTAGCTTGGGTAGCCAAAAAATCCGCTACGTTGTTAGCCTATCTCTTTATATGCTGAAAACTAAAATTCAGGTAAAAAGTTTTTCAATATAATATGTCTTGTAGCATAGAATTTGTTGTAGGGGTTGATGTGCTTCTTTCAGTAATCTAATTCATTACCATTTTAGAGTCTCCTTCAATGATCAAATTGATAATGTGAAATTCAAATATAGCAACCTTCAATCCATTTCAGACCGCAATTAATTCCGCATCTGGCACCGTAGTCTTAGAAATAGATTTTCCCCCAGCTCGAACCAGCAAGCCATTGCAATCCTGAATAAAATAGGCAGCAGTAATTACCTCTTGTGTAATTGAGGCATCAATATTCAATTTAAGAGTTTCCATGGAGGGAAGCCAACTTACCTTTTTAGGACCCCTTGTTTTGTTTATTAGGGGGATAGGATCTTCTCAGTGCCATGGAGGATTCCGATACTCTTGCATATTTGTATTAATCTTGCTGGTGTTGTAAAAATCCTGTACAATTCTATAAACGTGAGTGTGTGTAATATTTGTGTTCTGAAATATTCTAGCATTTCTGGCTTTCCAAATATGCTAAGTTATGTAAGCAATAATAGCCTGGGTCATAACATCAGTTACCGAATTAGTCATAAGGGCCTCAATATCTATTACAGAGATAAAAAATTGTTGAAATTTGTAAGTAGATTTTATGGAATTCCAACAATTTTTAGCAAAGGGACAAACCGTGAATTTATGGTCTAAATCTTCTATGATAGTTTGACATATATCGCAGTAAATATTTTGGTCAATTAAAATATACTTACCGTGTAGAAACTATTTTGATGGAAGTTTTCTCCTCACTAGCTTCCACCGGAACGTTTGAACTCTGTGAGGGGTCGGACCTCCACTTTAAAGTGTAAATTATAATCTTAATTGTAAGATACATGGCTACAATAGCAAGTTCTATGATAGATATTATTTATGTACAAATTGTTCACAACCATCGTCGACTATTTATTATAGTTGGGTCAATGCGTCAAAATTTCAATGAAAACTCATCACTCCGTTAAAATTATTCTGGATAAAGATTCTTTTAAAAACCACTCAAACCTATGGTCATACCACAAACCACTTACACCTATAAATGCATTATAACTAGTGATCATAAAATGCCTTCCAGCAATCAAGGGTAAGTTTGTAGTATGAAGGAGTGTTGCATGGGCAACAATGCTGGGCTATTAGCTGGGTCCAAGCACACAAGATGACGTGAATCCAGCCACATAGATGTGAATGCTGAGGTGGTTTCGCTCGGGTAAGCAGGAAAGCCGGGCTAGACGCAGAACAGCCATTAACGCATTTTAAATAATCTCCAATTTTTTTCTTGGAAGAGTCTCTTTTAGAACAACTTGTCAGGGGTGACAGCAATAAAAAGCAACGCATCATTCATACAACTGCTAAATAACACAAATGAAACGAAATTTATATGCTCATCATTCATATAGCTGCCAAAGATGTGTGCTACCATCGGCGTGGTACTAGAAAACTTGCTCTGAATGACTACTCCTGCCGATCCAAACAAAGCCAGCCACAGCTTGGAAACTTTAAACAAGGGAACAATTTACAGAAATGGGCTGTGCTTCTGATCGGCACACGAGAATTGAATGACCAAGTATCCCTTAAAAAAACTCATCCACAAATCACTCCAGCCACTCTTTTCCCAAGACAAATAAATGGTGAAAATAAATTTAATCACAACAACCTTGTCCAAACCACGGAACATTCAAAAATACAAAAAGAGGACATGTCAAGATGCAAGGGGGCCTTATCTTTGGAGATTATCCAAACACGGTAGAGTAGAAAGGAATGAATCATCCAAAATCTAAGAACACAGTAACCACCCCCAGCCTCCATCCATGAAGCAGTTCATGCAATCAGCATTTGCTCAAAAGAACCTTCCCACACGATGTTCCAAATGGTCAACTGCAAGGTCTTACCGAGACACTCGGAACTAGACAAATTCCAGAAAATGCAGATAACAGCAGATACGTGTGATGGTCCTTGAATAGATTAACGCAACATAAGGAATCTTGAAAGCCCTTACTTCAGTTGATGATCTGTGGTCACCATATATTTGGAACACTTTCAAACTTATGAACTATCATATATTGACTGCCGAAGTACAGATACTTGCAAGACCTTGAACAATCCAAAGAAGCAGGCAGTGGTGATGACAAGCATTTAGAAGGGGACAACCTTCCATTTTGAAGCTTATTTTTGCTAATCTAATTTGCCACATCAACTTCCTTCCCATGATCTTCATTGATTGTTCTTCTCAACCTTCTCAACCAAATCTCGTAGTCCATCGGGTATGGAGTCCCACAGAGGCTGTCCACATAATCAGCAAAGGCTTTCAGCACTGCTGATACATCTCCCAGCTTCTGCTGTATAACCCTTTTTGACCATGACACTTCCCGCCACTGAAGCGCCCCTTCAACTGAATCCAACTCCGGGAATACACCACCACATGAAAAGTACAGCAGATAGATTAGACTCTCTGCATCTGATGCTGCACAAAGTTTGCCTTCCTGAAGGGCATATGTAGAAGAGAAGAAAAGATTCATCGATGGGCGGTCCCTGTCTTCCAGAACCGCATGGCCCCACCCAATCAGTACGAAAAAGGGATGCCTTGCACCATCCCTCACAAGGATCACATTCTCCGGACGGATGTCACCATGCCTGATTCCAGCTGAGGATGCAGTTGCAACGGCAGATAGACAGTCATGGCAGCACCTGAGAGCTTCCTCGGGACCAAATAAACCATTTCTTACCAAATTGGAAACTGTCTTACCAACGGGAGAGATGACAAGAATTGGGGTGCCACACCATGGATGACCACAGTTACCACCAGAGCTTGGTTTGTTACATTCACCAGGATGAATGATCCGTCCAGAAGCAACCACATGGGGAAGGTACTTGCTGGACAAGCCCCTCTGTTTCATTGAAGTCAGTACTTTAGACTGCCTCTGAACCTGGTACCACAAATTCATATCCTCCCATGCAGGTTCCAAGTGAGTTGGACTAGAACCGACGAATAATAAAAGTGCCTTTCCTGGTTCTTCCACGGGAGTGGCAATATAAACTGGAAGTTCTCCGTCGGTTAACATGTCATTAATCTGGAAACCCTTCTGCCAGTTTGAGTCCTCCATCCACAAAACCGATTCTTTTTCTAGCTTCAGAGTTCCTTCAGATCCAAACTTTACAGATTCTTCCTGGACCTCAACAATTTCAGAGGAATGATGGCGTTGCTGGAAAAAGAACAAACCATTTCCATTAATATGAGTTTCTACCAAATGCCTTTCCGTTCTACGATTCTGTAGACGAGAACTATGCTCTGTAGCTAAATCTCCAAGCGAGTACTTTGGCATTCCACAAAACTGAATGATACAGTGAAAAGTTGCGAGAAGAACCTGTAGAGTTCCAATATCTCCCCAATTGGCATTCCCAAGCTTGTTCCAAATCCTATCAAAGGGAGAAACAGTAATTGTGGCATGTTCCTTTATCCATCCAGCTGCACATTCATAAACATTATTAACATCAAAGTCCAACTTACTCACATTGCCCTCAACCTTTACCACACCACCATACTGTGAATCTACAAGAAGCACAAAAACACAATTTGAATTGCGAAGAACAGTTGCTGATCTGCTTAGGCTTCGAGATAACAGAACACGGAGAGCAAAAAACAGTGCTTCCCCTAGAACAGCATGGGAAGGCCACTGGTCACTCCGCATTGAAAGACTCCCAATATCAGGCCTCAGCAGAGCTAATTCAACAATATGATCCCATTTCCCATGAGAATGCCGAGTATTTTTGAGCAATATGGCTGTCGCACAAAGACCTCCAAGCTTCCTATTTGCTATGGCCTTCTCAGCAGGATAGAATTTGGAACTGGTACTGTGTATGCAGGCAACTGAAAAAGGCACAGGTTCATCATGGCCCCAAAAGGTCTCCCACAAGCCCTTAACACTTGCATGTAGAAAATCTTCGATAGCAAGGTGTGCAGTTGCTTCAACAGCATCTGATGTCGATGCATAGAGAGCATTTGGCATTCGTATCAGCTGTTGAAAAGAAGCACCTTCTAGAGCATAATCAAAATTCTGAAGTTCTGTTAGCTCAAAAGGAACATCAAAGGCAGGTTTTCTGAATCCTGATTCTTCAGATATTCCTGAAAACCAATCTTCAAGGTTTGACGTCAAAATCTCACTATCCACAAACTTTCGAAGAAAATCCTTACAGCTGGACGATGACGAACCCCGGGGCCGACCTCGTGATGATACACTCGACCTTTTTGGCCCAGAGCCAACTGAAGCATGGTCCGGGGAACCACCTGGCAAAACATGAAGTATTAAATACATACTTAAACTCTTGAATGTGAATACAGCAGTAATGCATTTAAGATTTGAATGGAACATGCTCAGATCATGAAATTGAAATTTCAAATATAGGGCAGCAGTTCTCTCTCTGAAATAATGGTAGCTTATAAACTTCCCAGATGACTAAAGATGTAGAAACAAAAAATAACAATGATTCTGGGAAAAACAAGCTTTAAAATGTTATTCCAAGTCCAAAATCTCAAAGTGTTTATCGCGGGTTCAAATTATATATTGCCAAAAAGAAACAGCTTAAAGTAGTGGTACCAGCTATCACTTCAAACATGTGACCATGAGATCCATTTAACTTTGACACACATTAAACACAATTTTCTCATGTCATTTGCACATCCAAAACTGGCTCTTTTGTTCTTTGTAACATGGTTCATTAGTTAACGCAACTCTGCAGCCTCCATCCCTCCCTCTTCCTCACCCTTCCTTTCTTCTGCTCATTTGAGACCCTGAGCCATCATGTGGTACCTAAGTAGATATATGGTTTATGGCCAAACCCTTGTAATGTTGCCCTCCATATATTAAGCTTTTCTCATACTTTCTCCAGCCAAATGTGTATTTTTCATTGATTGATGTAAAGAAGCTTCTGAAAATAATATCTGCTCTTGTCAATCTGTAGATGAGAGTAAATGTGCATTGAAAAGCATCTACAGGATGCCATTAAAGACACAACAATGGTGCAACACAAAATCCTCTAATATGCTAAAATAACTTATGGTGATAGTTTGATACTAAGGTCACACTGATTTTCAGATATCTACATATGGCTTCTTGATATGAAGATGAACCTGGAGACAGTTTCTTATAATTGATACTCCAGTTAGTGCTTGCTAGTTGCAACATGCACTTGTTGCTGCCCTAGGATTTACAAGGAGCAAATATAAATACAGTAACATATCTATATCATTGGAAGGCAGTGTTAGCCATGATTACATTTGAAAAAATAAAGTAACAAACATTAAAAAAATCAAAATGTGACAATCCTCATCCAACTAATTGGTTTCAATTTTATGGATCCTCGCTCACCAATAATTCCTATTAAGCACATGATAATGAGGACCAATATGAACATTTAGCACAACAAGAAATCTTGAATGTAACAACCAACTGCATTAAGAGACTGCAAGGTCTCAAATAACCTTAACCCATCAAATAACTAGTACTACAAATAATATGCTCCATGGTTAGATTGAGTTAAATACAGTAAGTCCCATATCAGCATTCCAAGTATTTCGAAAAAATGTTGCAGCGGACTAAAATTAACCATATACAATATTTCAGATAATTGCATGTCAAAAGTAAGATCTAGGGTGAATAGAAGTCATTCATTGGCTACAGTTCATCAGCGCACCAAGTCACACGATGAAACTAATCCCCACCCCACAAAAACCCTACGCAAATATACCTTCATATATCTCTCTTAACTTTCAAATACTCTTAATTAAATAAACAAAATCAGTCTTTTCAACACTGTATCTCATCCATTTGCTCGTCAGATGCTGAAGCTATGGCTCATGCACATAGCCTTGAAGCTAAGAAACCTAAAACCCAAACCTACCTGGTTTTATCTCCTTTATCCTTTATTTCCTTTCCTAACTTTGTCCTTATGGCTCAGCAAAGAGTGATTTGACTTGGTATTGGTGCTGGGGGTGCCAAGCACCAGTACATTTTCTGTATAGCAGGTGTGCCAAAACCTTAATCCTTGATGACAAGCAAAATTCAAAGATCACAAAATAGTACCAGCCAAGATGAACAAAAAAGGTTGAAGCATGTCTAGATGGTTGGAGTAACGTACAAAGATATCAAACCTTCATATGCAATGAAAGCAACTTGGTACAGCATTCAGCCATAAACTCTATAGTCTCGGTTTGACTTCACTGGTTTAAAACTTTTATCTGATATCTGTTTTATTAAGGAGATCATACCTAAGTACATGATTGGTGGCTTTTAGATTACAATTACTAGGAAAAGGTAAAACTAAGAGCTTTAAGCGTGAATTGTGTGAGTGGGTCCAGTAGACCTATACTTGATATAGACCACTCTAAGTATGAATCGGTCCCTGCAGTGTTGTCTCATGTGGATGAGAAAACTAGATTCATCTCTTCTGATGAACAGGTACAGCTCTGATAAAATTTATAATACAATAATGAATTAGCACTACCCTTGTACAACAAAACAAACATGTTTCAGCAAGAGGCGTTGGCCTATAATTTTGATCAATATAAACTCACCCTACATGAAAACTAGTAGCATGGGTCCAAGATGTGTTAAACCTCAAGAAAACTGTATGCATTTCTTCTCCTATAACCATCGTTCAGACCAACTCTTCCTTGAAGGTTCAAGTGGCAAATCTAGCATTTCCTCTGTCAACCACCCTAAGAAGGTATCCACATGTCCCCAGCAAGTCACATTGCATGGTAAATCACTCATTAGAGAGCAAAAGCACATCAACGATATAATAAAATGCAAATAATATGTTGATGTGAGACAATGGCCAATTAAGAACCTTAGAGCTTTGCTATCTTAGTACTAAACCAAGTTTTGGACTTCCTACGGTCCTCTCGGCAACTACGTTACTTGTAACTGACTTATCGAGTAGCCTAAGCACTTGAGGAATTGATGGTCCATGACACTTTCATTGGCCTGGATCTAGAATGATCATTCTACACCTTAATGTATCACCATATGCTCCCTTTGTCTATGTTTTTAAGATTATATCATGCAAAACCCATCTATCAATTGCTTGGAAATCCACACAGCAGAAATGAATCACAAATCTTGAGCAGATGCAAATGATGTGATCTTTGGAAAATCAACCAAACCTGTTAAAGTACAAGTCATGGATGTCGGACGTATCACCACCACAACACACCAACTGAAAGTGATCCATATGTTCATCTTGTACCTAAGAAGTATCACTCAACAACCCAAATACAAACCTTTATGCTGCTGCTTCAGTACCAATAGAATCACAAAAAACCAGCCAAAGGGGATGCCTAATTTGCAATGTCTCACACCAAGAAAGGTAAAAAAAATGATGAATTCATATCCAGGATCACTCAAATCTCAAGATGATATGTGGCGATCAACCAAATGCAGAGTTGAGAAAAATCAATTTAAGTTGGAGGGAGGAACAAGAAACAACAAGGCAACAGGCACTCAAAATCAATGAAACAAAAGAGCTGATTTAACCTTACCACTAGTATTTCCCATGTCCTTCACAAGGCGAGCCCTTGAGACCCACAAATCATCATGCAAATTGTCTCACCGAGGTCAACCACCACAACAATGTTTAACTTTTCTGAGTACTTCGACCTGGTGAGTGGCTGCTAAGGCCTTGTAAAAATGCAAGACTAGAATCATCCTGAAGCCATTACTAACTTTCATTCAAGTATGGCAACAATGCAATCCTTTCCACCATTGTGATAAATCACTTATCAACCTTAACCGAAATATTTTGCCAACACGTTGTCGGTCATTCTATCAAAATCTCCTAGGAAAGACACATGTCATAGCTTAACATTTCCATGGTCCATTCAAACTACCCACTCATATGGAAAAGTAGACAAGAGTAATAAAAACTTGCATGCCAACCGCTGATCAACCACAATAAGTCAATTTCCTTTTCTCAAGTACCAATGCGCAAGTCTAGAACTTACCTTACCTTCTTAGAAGATGTGAATCCCATGTTATAGGAATAGGCATTCTTTTGTGGCAGCAAAGTTCCATATACAATATACTAATTTCTTCTATGATACTTAGGAATGTCTGATGGCCATCATTTTTTTTGGGAATGGATGGTGGTGAAACTGAATTTAATAATAGAAATGGGAACCATCTGCTGCCTTTTTTAAAAAAAGGTTCATTTTTCAACCTTGTAGAATTTGAAAAACAAATGCTGTGAAAAGGTCACAATTAGTACCTCAAGTTCTATGTTAATCATTCTTTATTAAATGAGGCAACAAGCCTATACTTAGTGATGCTATTAGCAGCCCAAACTCCTTAGGTTTAATCTCCTCGACAGATAATTAAAAAGGATCCACATAAAACATAAAGGATAGTTTTCTTAGTGAAAGGGACTGCGGTTGCTTTGGTGATTTCTCCCCTTCAACCAAAGAATAATTGACCATTTCAACAAAAAAAGTTGAATTAGATCTTTTTTTTTTTGTGAACAGATATAGATCTTGAAAATCTTGATCCACGGTAATAGAAAGCTATTTAGCTGGTGCTTCCATTTGCAATAAAGTTTAACACCTTCATGTTAATAAATCTTCAGATATCAATGACTGGAGAATTCCCTTTATGTTGGAGCAAGTGATCAATATTTTATAGAATCACTTATTACTTAGCTGGTATTAGGTCGCCACTTCTAAGAATTAGCATTATTCTACTTCTAATTCATTGATAATTGTTTCCATCTAACATATCTGAAAAGAAAAGGAATTTTTTTTTCTGCAGCATAATTTAGACAAGACCAATGATCCAGTTGGTTGACGACAATACAATGACCAACCAGGACCGTATTCCACAGCAATAAAAATCACTGTCGTGTTCCACTAGCAGCTGCCTGACTTAGAACTGATAAGACAATACTGTCGGTGATCAAGGACATCTGGGACACGTTCACTGAAATGGTCATTCATAACGTATAGCCACAATTCACGGGTTATACCCGTACACAAAACAAAAACATTTCCACGACGCGTCCTCATAAATCAATCGATCCACATTCCATTAGTAAAACATCTCCACCAAATTATGCACCGCACCGAACTTCCCACCACCAAATCCCCTCAAAATCACAAAAATCAAAAATCTTTATGAATCCAGTCCAATTCTCCACCTAAAAAACACCCAAAAAAACAAAACCCTAGCTCCCTATCCCATCAAACAGATGTCACCGGAACCCAACCCCAAATCCCAGAGCACCACCATCCGCAACCAACCTCTGATTCCTACTGCAAAATTCAACAAATCTCTCACCCCTAACTTCGAATTATTACCAAAAACCACAGAGCCCGGAAAAGAAGATTAAATCCAACAAAAAAGATTAAAGAAACCATCTTTAACACAAAACAAAAAACCCAAAATCATAGGAAAAAAAAGCACAAAAGAAGAAGAAAGCTCCAATCTTTTCAGCAGCAACCAAACTTCCTCGCTGAAGCAAAAACAAGGAAACAAAGAAAGACTGGAAGAGAGGAATTAAGAAGAGTTAGCTACCTTCCATCGATGCTAGGGCTCGTTATACTTGGGAGGTGGAGATCCCGGTTCGAGGAAGAACATCCATCCGTCCTTGCCCGCAAAAGGCCCTTCAGGGGAATTCTTCTTCGTTGTAACCAGCGAACGACTCCTCTCTTTCGTCTTCTACTGCGGACTCATTTTCCTCTTGGAGCGCTCTCTCTCTCTCTCTCTCTCTCTCTCTCTCTCTCTCTCCTCTTCTTCCGCCTTTAGCCCTTGCCTCTCGCTCCCCTGGTGACGGCTCTTTTAATAGAGCGAGAGCGAGAGAGATCACGAACCTGCCACGAGATTGTTCGTATTTAATGGTTTCTCGCGATATTCGAGATTTATACTTTTCTCCTTCTCGCGTCCCAACGGGTTTTATGCACAAACGGTTCCCGGGAAAATTATTACATGGACCAGGTCCAGTGGACCAAACCAAATAACGGGCCACATGTACGGTTGATATGAGGCACGTCTCATTTGAGATTGAATTGGTTAAATAAAAAATGGGTCATGCGTCGAGTGGACCTGGTCCGTCAGATAAAAAGGCCGCAGGGCAATAAAAAAATATAAAAAGGAAATATGCGTCAATCTTGACGCAACGGTTATGTTTTTTAACGGTTATATTTCCATGTGTTACGCCAATCCCCAACCGCCACTAAGGACAAAGATTTGTTGGGATGCTGAATAAGTTAATCGAAATAAATGAGCTAACTTACTCCCATTCTTCTTTGCCATGAAAGAAATGGTCCTTAAAAAAAAATAATAATAATAAAAAATAATAATAAAAAAAAATAAAACCGTTTAACCTCGATGCTTTAAGTTGTTTGGCTGAAAGAGTGAATAAATGGGCTAACTTACTTTCATTCTTCTTTGCCATGAAATAAATGGTCCTTAAAAGAAAAAAAAAATTAAAAAAAAAAAAAAAACGTTTAACCTCGATGCTTTAAGTTGTTTGGCTGAAAGAGTGAATAAGTGGACTAAATGACTTTAACTTTCTCTTATTTCATCTCCAAAATCCAAATATGATAAAATTGAGAAGCTCATGAGTCCCGTTAACCTTGATGGCAACTAAGTATTAAACCACTCTCGGTACGTTACATCAATTTTTTTTTTTTTTTTTGCCTCTAATAGCATGATAATTGCTCTTCTCTTTCCCACTTTTTGATTTGACATGGCACTCCATAAATGGCCCAATATTAACATGACACTTACTTATATTGGAATGTTATATCAACCTCCACTAGTGTCGAAAAATAAAATAATAGCAACGAGGCTATGCAACGTGGAAGATCTTTGGGTATCTATTAAAGATATATAAAAAATCATCAAAATCTACTACTATTAGCTCGACAAGTTAACATTCAACCACTCCTGGTATAATCCATTAATGTTTATGGGTTATATCCATCTTTCATATGCCACATGATAAAACTATATATGTGAACAAATAAATCTCCCATAACACTCCCCTTGCAATGTATATATATGATATGCGCTCTATATTCTTGCAACATATATGGTTTCAAGAATTCATGCATGGCTGCTCAAGCCTTAGACATGCTCGATTATTATCTTATACGCAAAGCAGTAATTTTTTTAAAAAAAATCATCTTTTTTTTTTAACCACGAGGATTTCAACTTCTCGAGATATCAAAATATACATGCCTCTCGACACTCCTACGCTCTCTCGAATCCACCAATTCCGCTCTCTTTCCCTTCCCTCTTCCTTATTCTCTCTCCTCACTCTTCCCATACATGCCACCCTTCTCCCCCCTTCCCCCAAACACACATCCAACTCCTCCCATGTCGGTTGGTGTGGGCTGTATCCGTCCAAAAACAAAGCCTATAAGCCCGTGTTTAAAAAAAAAAAAAAAAAAAAAAAAAAAAAAAAAAAAAAAAAGGACCTGCTAGACCGGATCCAGTCCGATCCACGTGCATGGCCCAACATACAGGCGAGCGGCTCAGGCCCAACATGCAGGATGCTTAGACACAGGCGACAGTGCAGACAGGGATGGGCCACATCAATTTTTCTAAGAAAAATCAAAAAAATATAAAAATAAATAATATTAATAAATAATTAAAATTAATTTAAATATTTTTTTATAAATATTATTTAAATTATATCTATCTTATTTTATAAGATTAAATTCATTAATAATAAAATCTACCGTAAAATTTTTAGCTATCTTCTTATCGATATAAGTGACTAAATAATCGATAAAAAAATTGTCTTCCATCTTATTGCATAATCTGGGCTTGACAATCTTCATTTTTGAAAATATTTTCTCTATAGTAGTAGTAGAAACCGGAAGAGTAATAAGCGTTAAGGACTCGTAAAGGATGTGCATGCACCGGCCACAGTAGTGGTAGCGTTGTGCCGAGTACCGTTGGCGCTGCACAACGGGATGTGATATCCATCGAGCGACAGTGCCAAAGATGATGGGATGTGAGTGCAGTAGTATTGGTGGGAGCCTGAGGCATGACGGGCGTCCAACCGTCCGTGCCCTCCAAGATCCGATTATGCTATACAATGGATCCAGTCGCTAAGACGGTGCATGGCTTCACCACACGCAGTGTTCATCAGTGCGACGAGGCTGACGAAGGCCACCAAGATGGTAGTCATAGGCCAGCGCATTGGTGGTATCCGGCCTTATGTATGCACAACCGCTTAGTCTCATCATGGGAGCGTTCTCGTCGATCGCATCACATGATAAGTTCGTCGCCATTTTATCCATCGGTGTGGTGAATGGGATGGTGCTGACTGTGTACAGTGGCTTCGACCACAGCGAATTCTGAAGACAGGTACTGGTCAAGTAATAAAAAGAAAATTCTGCCTTCTTCTAAAAAATTATGAAAATAATTTAATAAAAATAAAAAATAAAATTGGTAGTGATCCAACTTTCAAGTAAAGAAAGCTGATTTATAGTATTTGTTTCATTTTAATTTTTTTTTAAAGATTCTTCAAGTTATATTTAATATCCTCAAGTTTAGAAGGGCCAAATATATAAATATAAATATAAATATATATATATTTAAAAGTTTATGAAAAATCTTTATTTATAAAAAAAATAAAAAAAATTAGGAGGGGCCAAGGGGCCTCCTTGCCATCTCGGCGGTTGATCCTTGTATATATTTAAAAGTTTACAAAAAAAATTTAACTTATAAAAAAAAACTTTAAAAGGGCAAGGGGTATATATTTAAAAGTTTACAAAAAAAAATTAACTTATAAAAAAAAAACTCAAAAAAATTAGGGGGGGCCAAGGCCCCCCTTGCCCCCCCCGGCAGTCCGCCACTAAGTGCAGAGGCATTTCCCATGGATGTTTCACGCAGCTCATCGTGAACCGCGTAGTTTTTCACATGGTCCATAGGCTTCTAAGAGGTTTTGGACCGTCGGATCAACGATCCGACGACTAAGGTTAATTCCGGGTAATATGAGGCTTTAGACATTTTGACTCAGATTTGGACATGATTTAGACTGGTTTTCGTTCTTTTCTTAACAAGGGACGCTGAGAGCTACTGTAGACGAAGAAAAGAGAACCAGGGAAAGTTTTTTGCAACCAGAGAAGTGGTCCAAGGGTTTTTCAAGAGAGAAAACAAGGGAAAGAGAGAGAGGCAGAGGGAGAGAAAGGATTTCTCTTGTATTATTTTGTTCATTCTTCTTTCTTCTTGTTACAGTAGTAAACGAGATCCATTCGGCCCTGACACGCGTCCTCCTTGGAGACTGGCGCGGCCATGTACTTCTCCACCTCGGTCAGGGACCTCTCCACCTCGGCCTCACCACGGCCCCACTTCGGCCATGTGGCGGTTCAACCCAGCTCGGCTCGGCCCCACTTCGGCCATGCGGCAGTTCAGCCCAGCTCGGCTCGGCCCCACCTCGGCGGTGAACCAGTACCTCGGCCTCACTTCGGCCATGAGAAGTCCAGCTTCGGTAGTTCAGTTCAGCTCGGCAGCCTGGCCTGGAGCCCAGCCAGGCATGAAAGGTAGCCAACTTCGGCCTACGAAGCTCTCCGGATCGGCCCGGCTTCACTCCGCCCGGTCCAAGCATCATCAGGAAGAAGCCGTGCCTGGATCAGCACCCCGCAAAGCTCCGCCCGGCATGCCCGCGTTTGGCTTCCGCCCGAGCTCCTCTGGCGTTCGGCCGACCTCGGCAGCGCCCTGCAAGGCTCCGCCCGGCATGCCCGCGTCCGGCTCCAGCCACCCCAGCTCCTCCGGCGTTCGGCCGACCTCGGCAGTGCACCGCAAGGCTCCGCCCGGCATGCCCGCGTCCGACTTCCGCCCGAGCTCCTTTGGTATTCGGCCGACCTCGGCAGCGCCCCGCAAGGCTCCGCCCGGCATGCCCGCATCCGGCTTCCGCCCGAGCTCCTTCGGCGTTCGGCCGACCTCGACAGCGCCCTGCAAGGCTCCGCCCCGCATGCCCGCGTCCGGCTCCAACCACCCCAGCAACTCCGGCATTCGGCCGACCTCGGCAGCGCCCCGCAAGGCTCCGCCCGGCATGCCCGCGTCCGGCTTCCGCCCGAGCTCCTCCGGTGTTTGGCCGACCTCGGCAGCGCCGTGCAAGGCTCCGCCCGGCATGTCCGCGTCCGGCTTCAGCCACCCCAGCTCCTCCGACGTTCGGCCGACCTCGGTAGCGCCCCGCAAGGCTCCGCCCGACATGCCCGCGTCCGGCTTCCGCCCGAGCTCCTTCGACGTTCGGCCGACCTCGGCAGCGCCCTGCAAGGCTCCGCCTGGCATGCCCGCATCCGGCTTCCGCCCGAGCTCCTCCAGCATTCGGCCGACCTCGGCAGCGCCCTGCAAGGCTCCGCCCGGCATGCCCGCGTCCGGCTCCAGCCACCCCAGCTCCTCCGGCGTTCGGCCGACCTCGGCAGCGCCCCGCAAGGCTCCGCCCGGCATGCCCGTGTCCGGCTTCCACCCGAGCTCCTCCGACGTTCGGCCGACCTCGGCAGCGCCCTGCAAGGCTCCGCCCGGCATGCCCGCGTCCGGCTCCAGCCACCCCAGCTCCTCCGACGTTCGGCCGACCTTGGCAGCGCCCCGCAAAGCTCCGACCGGCATGCCCGCGTCCGACTTCCGCTGAGCTCCTCCGGCGTTTGGCCGACCTCGGCAGCGCCCTGCAAGGCTCCGCCCGGCATGCCCGTGTCCGACTCCAGCCACCCCAGCTCCTCCGGCGTTCGGCCGACCTCGGCAGCGCCCCGCAAGGCTCCGCCCGGCATGCCCGCGTCCGGCTCCAACCACCCCAGCTCCTCCGGCGTTCGGCCGACCTCGGCAGCGCCCCGCAAGGCTCCGCCCGGCATGCCCGCATCCGGCTTCCGCCCGAGCTCCTCCGGTATTCGGCCGACCTCGGCAGCGCCCCGCAAGGCTCCGCCCGGCATGCCTGCGTCCGGCTTCCGCCCGAGCTCCTCCGGCGTTCGGCCGACCTCGGCAGCACCCTGCAAGGCTCCGCCCGGCATGCCCACGTCCGGCTCCAGCCACCCCAGCTCCTCCGGCGTTTGGCCGACCTCGGCAGTGCCCCGCAAGGCTCCGCCCGGCATGCCCGCGTCCGGCTTCTGCCTGAGCTCCTCCGGCGTTCGGCCGACCTCGACAGCGCCGTGCAAGGCTCCGCCTGGCATGCCCGCGTCTGGCTTCCGCCCGAGCTCCTCCGGCGTTCGGCCGACCTCGGCAGCGCCCTTCAAGGCTCCGCCCGGCATGACCGCGTTCGACTCCAGCCACCCTAGCTCCTCCGGCGTTTGGCCGACCTCGACAGCGCCCGGCAAGGCTCCGCCTAGGCTGGCGCCCGGTCCGCCCGTGGGAGCTCGCGGGAGGCTTCCGCCCGAGCCAGTGCCAAGTTCGCCCGCGGGAGGCTTGCCTCCGGGCTCTAGCGCCTCCGACTCCTCCCGACCTCGCCAACAGTGCGACGATCGGCCCCGGCTCACCCCCGCCAGCTCCGGCACCGGCTTAGCCGGGCAAGCCCGTGGCTGCCCCGTGCCAGCCCGGCCCGCCCCCGCTCAATGCTGTACCTCGGCTTCGGCCTCCGCCAGTTTGGCGGTCTTCCGTCCGGTTCGGCACAGTCCGACAGGACGCCCGTGCCGGTCCGCTCCGACTCCCGGGTCCGCTGCCAAGGTCGGCACCTCGGCTCCGCCCGTGCCAAGCTCGTGCCAGCACACGTCCACGACACGCCCGCGCCGGTCCACTCCGGCTCCGCCCGCTCCGGCGCCCGGCTCACCTCTGCGCCCAGTCCAGAACACCCGGTCGACTCCGGCTCCGCCCGGTGCGCCCCTGCACCAGTACGGCATGCCCCGGCTCCGTCCGCGCCTTGTCTGACTCTGCCCGCGGGATTGCATCTCATTTTCGCCTGCTCCGATGCCCAGAACCACGTGCATGGGAGAGACCCTGCATACCGCGCCTCGGCTCACGCAACGACCCCGCGCACCTTGACCCGTGTGCGTAGAGGCCTCTGCAGACCTCGCCATGCATGGAGAGGCTACGCGGCCTAGCCTTGCAGACCTCGCCATGCATGGAAAAGCCATGTGGCCTAGCCTCGCTGCGGGACACCTCGAACCGTGCGCACGAAGAGCCTCGCCTGCCTCATCTCGAAGCATGTGCCACGGTTTATTTGATTCCATTCAAGGTATGCTTTTCAAAATATAGGTACGGAGGAAGGCTAGATGGCAGCTTGACACGTCACCATCTCTGCCAAACTGAGTCCGCCGTCTACGAAGGAGGGCTATATTAAAAGCCCCCATCATAGCTTACGCCAATGAGGAAGGAGTGCCACATCCAAGGCGCTGTGCTCCTCCACCAATCTCCTGAACCATCAAGAAGGAGGAAGTTCACCAACCTACCTAAGCCTCCCAGGCCTGCAGAAGCTTCACAGGCCTATACCAAGAAGAACGCGCCTCTCTGAACACCAAGAGCCGCTCGTCTACATAAGAGCAGCGGGAAGAGGTAAGAGGGGTAAGAGACAACACACTCTCTTCATTCTTACATTGTCTATCACCCTCTGGTAGCGGAGAGTCCCCCAAGCTCTCCATCTCAGAGGTCCCTCATTTTCTTCGATCATCTCGCTGATTTGATCGTCAGAGTGTCTTTGCTGGAATCCCCGGCGCAGGTCTCTCCTGTTTTGCAGGTATCGCCCAACAGATGGACAATAAGGAGGAAGATTACTCCTCACCGGAGAGGCCCACAGGAGGGCCACTACAGTACCAAGCCCCTTTCATCCCAACTACGACTATGTTTCCCTTGATCGTCTCCGACCAACGAGCCCGGTGATGCTGGCACGGAGCCCACTCACCTAGGCCACGTAAGAGCTACCGGTCACGGCGATCTAGGTGGCAACACTTCTTATTGGGCTAGGTTTGTATCCAGAGAGGGTTATTTGTTATAAAACTTCATGTATTCTTTCTTCATAGTAGAGATTTGATCCTGTGTGACCGTGGATGTAGGAGCAAGAGGCTTCGAACCATATAATCCCTGGGTGTTGCTTGTGCTTATATTTTTTATTTATTTTTCAAGCTTTCTTTTCATTTCTTTTGTGAACTTTTTTGGCATCCCACTGCGCACCACATCCTAATAACTAGTATCAAAGCACCGAATTCGAGTGGGAGCGATGGCAGGAAATGAAGGAAAAGTCAAGATCGATAAAATTTGATGAAAAAGACTTCGAATTCTAGAAGATCCAGGTCGAGAATTATCTATACCAAAAGAAGCTTCACCTATTGCTGCTGGGGAAGAAACCTGCCGAGATGTCACAAGCAGATTGGGATTTGCTAAACTGCTAGGCTTTGGGAGTCATCGATCTGACGTTGGCCAGGAACATCGTGTTCAATATCTTGGAGAAGAAGACGATAGCTAGATTGATGTAGGCACTATCCAACATATACGAGAAATCTTCGGCCTCCAACAAGGTTTATCTCATACATCGTCTGTTCAACTTGAAGATGAGTGAAGGTACGTCCGTAACCGATCATATCAATGAATTTAATTTAATTATTAGTCAGTTAAGTTCAGTTGACATTAGCTTCGAGGATGAAGTTCGTGCCCTAATCCTGTTATCTTCTTTGCCTAAGAGCTAGGATGCAATTGTGACAGCGATGCGTAGTTCATGCGGCTTGAGCAAATTGAAGTTTGAACAGGTTCGCAACTTGATTCTTAGTGAAGACATCAGAAGGAAAGAAACTAAAGAAAACTCTGGTTCTGCCTTGGTCACTCAAGAAGGTAGAGAAAGAACTACATAGCATAACAAAGGTCGTGGGAGATCCAAGTCCAAGCAAAGGAGCTAGTTAAGACCAAAGGGTGATGGCTGTTGGCACTATGGCAAGAAGGGGCATACCAGAAAGAACTACCGGGCAAGGAAGAACAAGAGACAGAACGAAGAGTCAGTTATTGCAGTGACCAAGATAATTGAAGATGCATTGGTTTTCAATGCGGATAGTCTAATATAGTCTTGGATCTTAGACTCCGAAGCTTCGTTTCACTATATCTCATAAAAAGAGTCTATGCGCAACTACATTGTCAGAGACTTCGGAAATGTCTACCTTGCAGATGATGAACCTTTAGATATTATGGGAAAGGATGATGTATACATCAAGATACCTGATCAATCAGTTGGAAAGCTCAAGAATATCAGACATGTCCCAAGATTGAGGAGAAACTTGATATCAGTCGGGCAGCTAGACTTAGAGGGGTACATTACAACTTTCGTTGGTGGCTCTTGGAAGATCACCAAAGATACGATAGTGATAAAACGAGAAAGCAAGTTGGATACCCTATATATGACTAGTAACATAGAGATGCAGTGGCACTAGTATAGGCAGACTCAAAGTTGTGGCACTACAAGTTGGATCACATGAGCGAGAAAGGAATGCAAGTATTGCTGAAGAAGGACAAGCTATCGGGTTTGAAAATGACATATATTGGTTTCTACGAGAATTATATTCTTGGGAAGCAGAAGAGAATCAGCTTCTCCAAGATTGGTAGGGCACGAAGATCAAGAAAGCTGGAGCTTGTACACATCGATGTGTGGGGTCTCTTTCTAGTTGCATTCTTTGGAGCTTCGCGATATTATGTGACCTTCATCGATGACCCCACTAGAAAGATATGGGTTTATTTTTTATAGAATAAATCTGATGTATTTGATACTTTCAGGAAGTAGAAAAGTCTAGTGGAGAATGAATCTAGACAGAAGATAAAATGTTTGAGATCGGATAATAGAAACGAGTACGACAATACCGAGTTCAAGGAGTTCTGTGCAACCAATAGGATCAAGATGGAGAAGATAATTCCAAGCACGCCACAATAGAACGGGGTAGCTGAGCACATGAAAAGGACCTTGAACGAGAGAGCCATGAGCATGAGGCTCTAGCTGAATTGCCCAAGATATTTTGGGCTGAGGTAATTAGCACTGCTGTCTATCTGATCAACAGGAGTCTCTTAGTCTCCCTTAAGTATAGCTATCAGAAGAAGAGTGGACAGGGAAGTCAGCAAGCATATCTTACCTGAAGGTTTTCGGTTGTGTCTCATACGTACACGTCAATGTAGAGAAGAGAGACAAGCTCGATGCAAAGTCAGAGATGTATTTTTTCATTGGGTATGGCACTGATGAGTTTGGTCATAAGCTCTAAAGTGAAAAGGATATGAAGATCATCAGGAGCAAGAACGTGGTGTTCAATGAAAGAAGTCAGTACAAAGACCAGAGTGTTCCAGACAAAGCAGGACAGGCAAACAAGGAGAAAGAACAAGTAGAGTTTGAAGAGATCACGGAGGAGGACATTACCGAGAGAGCAAGAGATCCTGAACCTGAGGCAGAGACACCTCAGCTAAGAAGATCTACAATGACTCCAAAATCATGTGTAAGGTATTCACCTTCGTTGCATTACTTGCTATTGACAAATGGAGGGGAGCCCAAGTGCTTTGATGAAGCCATGGAGAGAGAAGATTTGGTCAAGTGGGAGCTATCATTGAAGGACGAGATGCAGTCCTTGATAAAGAACGAGACATGGGAGCTCAGCACACTATCGAAAGGAAAGAAATCAATGCAAACAAGTGGGTTTATAAGATCAAGGAAGAGCATAATGACAGCAAGAGGTACAAGGCAAGGTTAGTTGTAAAAGGCTTCCAACAGAAAAAAGGTATTGATTATACTGAGATCTTTTCTCCTATTGTTAAGCTCTCTACAATAAGGATTATTCTGAGTATAGTAGCTCATAAAAATTTATACTTAGAATAACTTGATGTTACTATTGTTTTCCTACATGGTGAGATAGATGAGGACATTTATATGCAGCAACCGGTTAGCTTCATAGTCCCTGGTAAAGAAAACTTGGTATACAAGCTAAAGAAAAGTTTGTATGGTTTGAAACAAGCCTCTCGATTATGGTACAAAAGGTTTGATGGATTCATGACTAACAATGATTTTGCAAGGTGCCAAGAATATCATTGCTGTTACTACATGTTGTTTGATGGCAGTTTCATCATTCTACTATTGTATGTTGATGATATGCTAATAGCTGGACCGAGCATGCACGAGATCGAAAGATAAAAGATGGAGCTGTCAAGATAATTTGCAATGAAGGACATGGGAGTAGCAAAGTAAATACTTAGGTTGAGGATCGAAAGAGATAGGGCGGTAGGTACACTGAAGCTGATTTAGAGTAATTACATTGAAAAGGTGTTGGATAGGTTCAACATGGCAGATGCAAAGCCTGTGAAGACATCTTTGGCCGTGCACTTCAAGCTTTCAAAGGAACGGTCACCTAAGTTGATGATGAGCTAAAGACAATGGCCAATGTTTCGTATGCTTCAGCGATCGGCAGCTTGATGTATGCGATGGTTTGCACGAGGCCCGATATTGCATATGCAGTGAAAACTGTGAGCATGTATATAGCAAATCCGGATAAGCAATATTGGGAAGCTATCAAGTGGATCCTAAAATATCTGAAAGGTACCAAGGACGTTGGCCTATATTACCGGAGAGGTAGTCAGACTTTATAGGGCTATGTTGATGCAGGTCTAGGTAGTGTGCCGACACTAGGAGGAGCATGACAGGATACGTGTACATCATTGGTGGGATAGTGGTGAGCTGGGTCTTGCAGTTGCCGACATAGTTGGGTAGAGAGCAGAGCTGTAGTGTTTTATTTTGTGACAGTCAAAGTGCTATCCATTTGGCGAAGAACCCAATATTCTATGCAAGGACGAAGCACATATAACTAAGGTACCATTTTATCAGGGCACTGCTTGAAGATGGATGTCCGTCACTAGAGAAGATCCAAGGATCGAAGAATTCGACGGATATGCTAATGAAGACAGACACTACAGAAAAATTGGGGCTATGCATGGTCTTAATTGGCCTCTGGAGCTAGTTGATTGGAGGCGCCGTACAAGATACTGACATATATATATATATATTTTTGGAAGTTTACTTTTTGATGTTTCAAGTGGATGCAAGATCGGGTGTCTAAGTCTCCAAGTGAGAGAGTTGTTGGATGTGGAGTCGTATCCACCTAAAAACAAAGCCCAAAAGCCAGTATGAAAGAAAATAAAAAAAATAGCCTAGCCCGCCAGACCGGACCCGACCCGACCCACACGCGCAGCATAATGCATGGGCGAGTAGGCGCGCGGCCCAGGCCTGGCCCGCAGGCGTGCATGCTCGCGGGCTTGACCTAGACGTAGGCAGCAATGCAGAGGCAATTCCCAGGGGCATTTTGCGTAGCTTATCGTGGACCTCACGATTTTTCACGTGGTCCATGGGCTCCTTAGGGGTTTTGGAGCAACGGATCGACGATCCAACAGTTGAGGTTGATCCGGGGTGATATCAAGCTTGATCATGGACATTTTGACTCAAATTCGGATACAATTTAAACTGGTTTTCATCCTCTTCTCAACATGGGACGCTGAGAGCTGCTACAGATAAGGAACAGAGAGCCAGGAAGAGTTTTTTCCAACCAGAGAAGTGGTCCAAGGGTTTTCCAAGAAAGAAAATAAGGGAAAGAGAGAAAGAGGCAGAGGGAGGGTAAGGGTTTCTCCTGTATTATTTTGTTCTTTCTTCTTTCTTCTTATTGGGCTGGGGTTTGCATCTAAAGAGGGTTCTTTGTTGTAAAACTTTTGGTATTCTTTCTTCATAGTGAAGATTTGATCCTGTGCGGCAATGGATATAAAAGCAAGAAGCTCCGAACCACGTAATCCCTGTACGTTGCTTGTACTTATATTTTTTATTTATTTTTCAGGCTTTCTTTTTATTTCTTCTATGAATTTTTTTGGCATTCCATTGCGCACCACATCCTAACAGGTTGTGCATCATTCTTTTATCGTTACTCTGTTCCTTGGTATAATTTTCCTTCTAATGCCCCTACTTTTCAATCCCCACATCTCTCCAAAATATATTTTCTAAATTTTATACTTTTATATTATCTTTATTTACTTCATTTTCAATGTTTGTATATATTATTTTTTTGAGATTTTATTGTATCATTTCATATTCATTATATTTTTTCATTATTTTAGATGTTTCATTTTTCTTTAGCTTTGTTAACTATTATTTATATTTTTTATAATTTTACTGTTTGTTTATTTGTCATTACACTTTATGCTTATAATTTATTATTTTTATTCTATTCTCTGAATTTGTTTGTCATAGTTCACACTTAGTTATATTTCCAAAAATTATAGTTTACCCGATTTATATCAAGTTTTTGTGATTTTAGTTATTATATCAATTTTTAACAACTCTAATGATTATAGCAATCATTATGTTTTAAATTATTTTGTTCTGTTGTATTAAACTATTTTTGTTAATTGAAATATTCACATTAATTTCTGAGTTTTTATTTTATATCTTTGGTTTAAAATTAGTCATCTGTGATTATCTATATCTCTATATTTTATATTTTATATTCAGTTTATTTTATGATATTTTAGTTATTTAATGTATTTTTTAATGATCCATTTTCGCTCTTGTTCTCTTATTTTCTGGTTTTATTTTAATTTTTTTATGCTATAATTTTATTTTCATTCTGATTTAATTTTTTTGATCATATTTCATTTTTCTCGGTATTTCTGCATTTAATTTCATAAAAATATAAGACAAATAGAATTAAACAATCTAATATAGTGACATCTTCTTTTGATTACCATTAGTTTTATAAAATATGCACGGCATGTGCTAGTTTGCAGGATTTAACAAAAAAATACATTTTTATGAGGATAGTGCAGTCGGTAAAGGCTTGGCTTCCCTCTTGCCTGGTCACGGATTCGAGGAATGATCCCGTGGATGACTCTATTAAAATTTCATAATTTCTGGATGCATGTGACTGGGAGGAGGACCGGCTGATACTCCGACGTCGTAGAAGGATTAGGCTAATATACTCACCGGTTCGGATAAATCACGGAGGGTGAAGAAGATACGTGAAAAAATTGTGGCCTGTATCGAATAAAGCTCGAACCCCGGAACCGGTGAATCCCGGAGGGTGAAGAAGATACGTGAAAAAATTGTGGCCTCTGTATCGAATAAAGCTCGAACCCCGGAAGGTGGAGAAGATACATGAAAAAATTATGACATGTATCGAATAAAGGTTTAGCAAACTAGGAGCGACTCTACACCAGGATAACCCCCCTCCCCCCGCCCCCAACCCTTTAACAAAAAAATACATCTTGCTCTTGAAATGCTCCATTTGCACTCTCTGTTTAATGATGGAGCATATCCTTACTAATGAACTCAGGTACGGAAAAAGAGCAGCAATTAAATATGGGAGTCCATTAATTAGACAAGATGATTACGGTCAATATTTCCTTCATATTAATATGATATTTTATGCTTTTACTAGCTTGTTAAAGTGGGTGTTGTAAAATGATGGCTATTATTAGATATTTTCAGTAGATCTCCATCAAATTTTTATTCAAGGATGTTGATAACGAGAATAAGATTTTTTTTTTTTTTTTTTGGCCATAAAAATCACCTTACCTGGATCCAAGTAATATGATTGATATATTTAATAGTTGATTCACATATCAAAATATCTGATATACAAATGTCTTCCCCATTCCAATTTCATATCTTCATATCAGTAAAAAAAATTAAAATGATATATTCTGATAACATTGTTATTGTTACTTCTCAACACAGTGGCTGATGAACAACTTCATTCAAAAGCAATTCAGTCAAAAACTAGCCTAGACCAATAATATTTGTTATTTTTATTATAGAATGCAAATAACAATTTGGATAGCATACATCCAGTTGGTTTGAATGCCATTAAAACTTTACTAATATTGCAACGAAGTTACCGAAATGTAGAAGTCCATCTAGTTGATGCGAGCATCGTAGAAATTTAAATAAGGAAGAAGGGGGTATTACAATTGGCATTAGTTCATGACACTTTGCTAATATTTCACTAGATTATGAAAAAGATAAAATTATATCTAGCTGACAAGGGATCGATCTTGCCTTCGGCTGTGGGCATCATTCATTCCTATATGGAGATTCCAGTGATCAAGTCCTGACCATCACGACCATCCAACCGATGGCCCCTCTCGAAGAAGATTAATCTCCTAAAATCTTGAGACTAAGCGAGATTATTTTCTTTTTATTTTTTTTCCCTGATAACCAAGGCTCACCAAAACATTCTAGTTCAAAGAAGTAAATGGCTTGTTAGTTTTACTCGGTCTTCGACTAATCTTTTCTGACAACATTGGTCAAAGCTCAGATGCATGGACAGGAAGAAGCTTTTTTTTTTTTTTTTTTTTTTTTTTTTATGTTTTCCTGCATGCCACCCCAAAATGAATGAAGGACATGCAATGTTTGCCATGCTTTTGAGTAGGTAATGTGGGATCCTCCACGATGTTAAGAGACACTCATGAACAACCAATTCATTCCATATTGTTGGGACCATCATGAGATCAGGGAGGCCTATGTTCCACCTATCATCCTCTAGCTACTCCAATCATATTGCCAGGGATATTATCAGATCATATGCCCCCCCCCCTTGATGATGGAAGGAAAAAGACCGGTCATTTGCGTGCAAGAGAGAACAAGGTTCATGACCCCAAATTCTAAAGATAACGAACACGCTTTAGTATTTTATTAATATGATTTCATGAAACTAGCTGTCCATTTCGATGTGGGTAACATTCTCTTTTACTTTTCTCTAGACATTCTCTGATCCAAGACCCATATAAAAAGAGAAAGGAGGATTTTTTGCCTAAAAGTTCTCATACGTGCCCTTCATACAAAATTGGACTGGACCCCTTAAACTTCGACCAAAGACAAAACATAGGAAGAACGGTGTGTGACCACTTTGGATCGGTAATGATACAAAATGCAACACATGTTGGAGCACTCAAAGATCACAATCATGCTGGTCCTCTAAGGTGCAGATGAAATGATGTTTGGGATGCGAATAGACAGTGCTGGATAACTGATTTGCATGCCTTGGTGCTCATAAATGCTACAGGAAGAGCATTATATTTGAAGTTTAAACCATGGGCCTCGAATTGGAAGCCGTATTTGAAAAGCTGCGGATGAAACATATAATTCGAAGGAATTGGAATGCTAAAGAAGAGTAGCGATCGGGTTTCGGAGGATCGAGATGGGACTTCTTCAATCTTGTTTCCATTTCAAAGTCCCGACTCCTTCCCATCAAACATGTCCTAAAAAGATCCCGGAAATGCCACCTTTCAGATTCGAAACTCCAATTTTTTCTTCGATGCATTCGCATGCACCAAGGGGAGGGGGCCAACCAGCGACTCAAATCCTATTGATGACGACGATTAAGAGGTGGGTTCGTGTTGTTTAGACCACCGACATACCTCATCAAACTTTGATGAACTAAACACATGTGGGCCAACCATATATATAGAACCAAAATTGCTGAATAAAGTGTTGGATATCAACTTGCACTCGCATCGAGAATTACTCGTATGAAATATAGATATCGTTTCTAGGATCATGATCATCAATATCAATACCATAGAGGAAAAAAGAAGAGAATAAAATAAAATACAAGCATGATTAATTGGATATGCAAGGTTTCACTATAAGAAAAAATAAAATTATTAGATTGGAAACTTCTACTCTCAATAAGAAACCCCAAAATCCCTAAGTTCTCTATTACGGATCCCTCACCACTCTTTTAATTCTCGCACCCAACCTGCTCCCATGTCTATAGGTTTATAGCATCTACTGTAAAAAGCATCTCATCAGGAGTCTAACGATCTAAACTATGTTCAGATCGGAGTCTTGTAGCCTCTCCAATTTGTAACCGAACTCTAAATCAACTCCAACCATCGATCGGACTTGATCCACGTCAAAAATCATGCTAGATCCACTCATCATGCCAGATCAAACCATGGCCATCTGATCCATGTGCGATCGGTGTCCATCCATTGGATTGCATCAAGATTCGTGCAAAACCATTATATAGGACATCCTGCGGAGAGAGGAAGCTTTGGGCTGCCATGCACGCCCGCACGTGCTTAGCACTAGGCTGCGTGCCCACCTAGGTCATATGCCCATGCATGCATATGCCTAAGTTGGCGGTCTGGGCTGCAGTCTAGCTTGGTCTACTGGTCGAAAACATGTCTAATTTTTTTCTTTTGCTTTCTCTCTTGGGCTAGGCTTCTCACTGGGTTCTAGGCTTATTCAAGAGCTTCCTTCAGGGTCAATTTTGAAGTGTTTTTCGAACAACCTCCACATCGACTCGACATTCGACCTTCGTCTAACTTTGAGAGCTTCTTGAAATATTTCACGCCCCCATGCCCTAGGGCAAATGCCTGATCATGAATGGACAAATATGGGAGTCTACCCAGGCTGCTCGATCCCATCTCCGTCACATGTTGTGCTCATTTCGACCTGAAACTTGCTTGGAAAAGCCTACTACAGTAATAGAAACTTCACCTTACGACATCGCTTGTCGTCCTCCCGAGTCTCGCATCCCGTGCCCGATCTACGTGCTATCGGAACTCCACCTCGTACTAGACTCCTGTCTACACCAGAAACTCCACTTCAAATCGGACTTTTTGTCAAAAAGTAGTGCCCTTCTCGCTTCTTCTCCTATAGAACGATACTATTACCATGTAAGACCTTCAGGACTCCATCACCGGCTCTCTATGTACAGTTATTTGAGTCTAGTTTACTGAAAAAAATTAGATTTCTACAAAATCGGGTATGTATCAGATCTCATTTAGTTTATTCATTGTCCCATCATGTGCCTCCAAGCTGACTATCCTGACGCCCACGATTGCATAATTCGATCGGTCTAGCAAGTGGATAGCACCCTCTCTACTCTTCAAAGAGTTGATAGCTCCTCTGTATAACATATGTGATACGGATATGCAGAATCTAAAATCCACTAGAAAGGAGGGGATACATGATCGGATACTATAAGTGCATCACTGATGTATCCATCATTGCTACTATCGACCACCATCATAGCAATTATTGTTTCATCCCTGAGTTGCGGGCAATCTCTGATACGATGTCCTAATTCATCGTATCGAAAGTATTTGATTGTGCTTGCATCCTTTGATCTGGACCATCCATCTCGCGATCCTCTGGCACTCCACTTTCTGCCTCCTGCTTTTCCAGAAATCTTCAATGCAAAATTCCTGCCTGAACTCGAAGTTTACTTCTCTTATTTGAGAACCTCGTTCTGGAGTAACACCGATATAACCTCCTAAATCTTGATGGTGCTCTTCCCCACGAGAAGAGCAGTCACCAAAGATTCAAAAAACTGCGATAAGGATAACAGCAAGACAGTGCCTTGGTCTTTTCTTCTACACCTACACCAAGAAGATCGGTGAGGATCCTTTAGAAGTTACTTAGATGCTCCTGTACGCTTAGCCTCTCAGTCATCCGTAGTTGATAGAATTACTTCCAAAAAAAATAGTATATTGGCGAGAGACTTTGCCGTGTATAGTTCTTCGAGCTTCGCCCATAGTACCATTGGGAAAGTCTTATGCCATACATGTATGACCACCTTATATGCTAAATACAAGCGAATCATGCTCACTGCCTGTATCTAGAGCCCCTCTAAGTCTTCTCTTCCATGATAGCTGGCCTCTCCTCGCATATGAGAGCATCGATCAGTCGCTGCTGGGTAAGCACATTTTTCACTCTCGCTTGCTAAAAGAAGAAATTGCTCTTCCATCGAACCAGTTGATCTCAAACTTGATTGTGCCTGTCCTCTCTATCTTCTTCGATCTTGATCAATCAGGGACAATCGAAGCTCTAATATCAGTTATTGGGATATCAACTTGCACTGATACTATTCGCGTCGAAATCACTCGTATGGAATACGGAACCCCGTTTCCAGGGTTAAGATTGTCGACGTCGATGCAACAGGAAAAGAAAAGAATAAAATAAAATATAAATATAATTAATTGGGCATGCAAGGTTTTATTATGAAAAAAAATAAAATTACAAGATTAAGAATTTCCACTCTCAATCCCATACAAATCTTTCAATAAGAAATCCCAAAATTTCTCGTGCAAGCTTTCAACTAGAGATCCTTCACCACTCTTTTGATCTTTACATCTAGCCTACACCATTATCCATGGATTTTTATTTTTCTGCTGCAAAGAACATCTCACCAAGAGTTTAACGGTCCAAACCGCATCCAAATCGGTGTCCTGCAGTCTCTCCAATTTGTAGTCGAACTTCAAATCAACTCTGACCGTTAATCGGACTTGATCCACGCTGAAAATCATGCCAGATCCACTCATCATGCCAGGAATCACACGCCGATCAAACCATGGCCATCCAATCAACGTGTGATTGGTGCGAAAAATCGCTACAGAGGATATCGCATGGAGAGAGGAAAATGGCGACCGTCGCCTAGGCCTTGGGCCGCTGCGTGCGGTGCCCGCCCGCGCTGGCATGGGCCTGGGCTAGCGGTCTGGCCTACAGGCCAAAAACAAGTTCTTTCTTTTCCTTTCTTTCTTGGACTGGGCTTTTCACTGGGTTCTAGGCTTATTCATAGACTTCTTTCATGACCGATTTCGAGGTGTTTACCCAGCATGAAGTTGAGAATGGAAATCAATTATGCAAAATAAATTTGATTGATGAACATTCCAAAGATGACAACAAGAAATCAGACGACACATCAAAGTTCATGGATAGCAGCTCTAACAAAGCAATATCTCGAGGGAAGAAAAAAGAAGTCATCTAAATAGTTGTTAGATTTAGATAGGATCTTGCTGTAGTGTTGATCAAATGAAACAGGTTATGATCCTACTCTTGAAGTATAACCAAAGTTTATAATGGCTGATTTTATTCCCATTGAAATTTCTTAAATAGACTAATATATCGATATCCTGATCTCAGATATCTCAATCCCAATCCTAATAAATTCAAACTATTTATTTAAAAACAAACTAATATAAAATAAATCCTAAGATAAATCCTAAAAATTCTGATAACTTATTCTTGAATTTGAATTCAAGAATGGTACTGCATCAAGATCAGTGCTGCTCTGAGATCCGTGTTGTTGATGACTTCAAGGTTCGTGCTGGGATGGCTTTAGATTCTGGGCTGGGCTGGCTTCAAGTTCTGGGCTAGTCGATGCCCTTATCATATAGTACAAGATTTTTTTATAAGAAGATGGACCAATTCATCTTCCTTGTTTTACTGAAATACCAGAAAAAATACTAGGTAGCACTCGAACATAAACAATCATCAAAGTTTGTTCAAAGAAGAACAGGACTTCTTGGAGGAAATTTGTTTTCAGAATGCCATTTTTATTTCTTTCTCAATCTATTGGTGCTTTTATACTTCAATTTCTGTTTTCTATTTTATGTGACTCAAAATCTTAAATGTTTCATTTTTTCTACTGATTTTTCCATGGGTTTATGCGAAAAGATGAATCGCTGCATCTCTTGGAAAATAGTAATTATTCTACCAAGAGATGCATTCTTTTTTTCTTTATTATTTCTTGTTTTGCAAAGTTAAATACCTTTGTAAAAAGCTGAATAGAGGGATGCATCACATCTGTAAGCACCGCACCATTTTGAAAAATATGAACAGAGATAATAGGGTAGCATTAATTGACCAACTAAAGATATTTATAAGATTCGGTTGGTTAGGATACGATAGATTACACGATAATATGATAATTCTAGGAATCATTTATTTGATATAATGATTACGGAAAAAAATAATTTTTATCATATTTATTTGAAGGAAAAATTTTTTGAAAAATGATACTTAAAAAAAAAATACTATGTTTGATTGAAGATAATCCTATATAACAGTATAGTCAAATTTATAAATATGCCCGTCAATAAAATTAATTATTTTAATACTAAGATAATATTGCCATCTTCACTTAATTTTTTTATAATAATTATAATCACATAATCCTTATATAATACCATTTATATTTTCATTATTTTATAAAAATTCTTTATTAAATGAATTTGAGAAGATATCAAAATAAATTTAATAATCATAAATATATTTTATTAAAAATATTTTGTCAAACATAGATTACCACTATTTTGAAATTTATCAAATACTAGCTTCCGTAGTATTTATTTTACTTTCTTTTTGAAAAATAAGCATGGAAGCTATTATTTTTTTTACCTTCTTTCTTTTCTATTTTTTATATCAAACATGGTAATCGAACATGAAATTTATTTTTCATGCTAGATTATCCCTGGTCAAACAAACTCTAAGGATTTTCTATTGTTTCTATTCTTCATTTTCACCATCCTCTTGAGATGACCTTTGTTATGTTTCCGGACTAGGCTGCTCTTAACAATCTGCACAACCGCTAGATGGAATTCTACTCTAAAAGTAATGCCGCCCATAGAGTGCCTCGAACCGGATGGTATTTTTTCTAACTTTTTTCTCTTTTAAGTATATTTTATATTTATTATATAACAAATTAATGAGTAGCAAATATGAATTCTCCAGCATAGTCCACCTATTTCTTGTTATAATGACAGGATTTTTGAAGACAAACTCATCACGATGTGACAAAAAGAAGGGGATTGAGTTTAGTGTTGGATTGACTGGCTGAGTTCAGTGATTGTTAAATAAGCCACCACAGTGGCTGATTCTTTCATTAGGATAAATTTTCACCTCATTCTTAAAATCCAGTCTTCTCTCTTTATTCAAGCCTTCCCCTCAGAGTTCTACACGGGATCTACAAGGACCTCTTATAACTGACTGAAGAGCCTTAAGAGTTATGCTAATTCGAATTTAGATTTTTCTTCAAGTTTCTTACTGCTACAAGAAGAAATAAATTGCCAGTGAGACTTATAACATATTTTCTTATAAGGTGACAATGGCAGTAGAGAAAACTACAAGGGGACCTTATTGACACTTTCTAAGGTTGAAACGCTTTGTCACGGGAGCATTTCAGATCACCTCTTTGGTGCACATACTTTGTAGATTATGCATATCATTCGTATGCCTGATGAAGTAACATAAATTGTTTACTGCTAAAAAATATGTAAGTTAACTAGTATGATGAAGTGTTGGCCAATATCTGGTATGATACAAGGAGAAATACTCTACATAGAAGAGCTTTTAATAGAGGTACATCAGTTAATTGTCAATAATAATAAGCATATCCACAAAGAAAATTCCAGTCCCTCCACAATTGTCTAACAGAAGTGAAATGGACATCGATTACAAGAGTTCTCAATAGAGCCACTAACTGACTACCAGTTGGTCATTTCATGTTGTAACATTTACCTTTTCTTAAAATGAGATTATATTTAAATTGACCGGCCTGATCGATAATGAACAGATGCTAGATTATGGTTTTAACAATCCATGTACCATGCAGTCGGTACTGTAGTGAAACCTCATGCAAGTCAGAGATCATGTAAAAGGGAGAAGAGAAAGTAGTAATGCAGATATGGAGAAAGAATTGCATTTTCTTTCTTTAAATCAAACAAATTCTTGCAGGCTTGCTCTATTTTATTCCAATGAAAAAAGTAATAAGCTTCCACATCTAAATTGTTCTGTGATCGAAAGCATAAGGTTTCAGAACCATTTTCTGAATCACCAGATCTGAGATGACAGGCATGTTTAGATGATCTGATTGATTGGAAAAGCTTGGTTGCACACAATGAACAGATGCAGATACCACCATATGATGTCTATGTAAAAGTGATTTAATGATATGGAGTCCACAGGAAAGATACAAAATTAATTTCTATACAAGTTGCATGATCAAATATTTTGAGCGTAAAAAGATAAAATCAGTTGAAAAGGGAAGAAAGAAGTTAAGGAGGATGATAAGCATATTAAGCTGTCAAAACTAAGGGGCTAGGAAGCAGATGAAAAATTGAAGAGGCCTATGTTAAGACTGTTCCACAGCACAAAATGATGTGAGAAGTAGCTTGATAGAGAAATGGAGTTGGTTCAACTCTTAAAAATATGGTTACTTCCTAAAGGAATTGAAACCTCTAATTTCATCCAGGACTTTATAACTGAATGCATCCCACCACCATAGGATGGAGTTGTCTGCTACACTTTTGAAAGAAGTTTGGATAATTTGTTGTCTATTCAAATGTGATATTGACAAATTCATAGCAACAAAGAGCATAAGAACTTGAAAGCAAACAAGTCAATCAAGGCAGTGAAGGCAGGTGTGCTATGAGAACATTAAAGAAACCCTTGACCATAATTAGAACTCAGAACAACACCATAGAATTCTTCAAAACTATAAGCTCGTCAAGGTAAATTTCAAGAATCTTTCTTCTTCCATCTGATTGACAGGGTTAAGAGGCATGCAAATGAGAAAGTCACACTACATCTCTTTACCAGTTTACACTGTTTTCACAGTGCACCTCTGAGTTTCTCTTGGTCAACTTTACCAGCTAGATTTTTTTTTTTTAAAAAAAAAAAGATTGATCTTAATGTCTTACTGATTATCATCACATCCTATGCCACCAGGAGTTGCATAGACCAGCTATAATTTTCTTTTCTGTCTGAACCAAGAATTAACTTTAAGTGAAATATTGTAAGAATGTTGATTAATCAACAATGGCAGACAGTTGCTTCATTTGATCATCACACTTGCATATTGCTCAACATTTTCTTATTATACCAGATAGCCTATATAAACAAATTACTCATACATTTGAACGAAGGCAACCTGAATGAAGAAAATGAAGTGGAAAACAAGATCCTGGGATAAAGATGAGTTCAGAATTTCACAAAATTACAGCATTAGCAGCACATACTTTGGAGTCTGCTGAAGTGGAAGCAACCAAAAAGATCATGGGATAAAGATTAGATGAGCAGATTACAGCATTGGTAACACATACTTTGGAGTCTGCTCCCCTACCAACACTAGTCAAATACATGAAAAGTAAACCAACAAGCTGGCTTATTAGTTGCTGATTCCATGATCTCCTCCCCCCCCCCTCCCAATGGTTGTGCAAATCACGTTGCAAGCACTACAACCGTCAAATAGACACTTAATTTTTTAACTGATACTACCAAGTTCAAATTACTAGAAACAGCTTTCCCCATCTTCCGGAAACCTCATTATTCCAATCACAGAAGCAAATAGTTCTTAGAAAGGAACATAAACTCCTTAGTATGTCTATACTTATATCACATGTGTGGTGTTACATAGACCTAGGCATCCAAAGAAATTTGAGACTGCTTATACAAGAAGAAAGAGGAAAAACTTGCAGCCAGGAAAAGTCAGAAAGATGCAAATGATTATATAACAAAAGGTTAACAATTGAATGGGGAATATAAATGAGTAACCCTACACATAAACTTGAATTCTTCCTGGTCAAACTCTAGTAAACAACATATATATGACAAACTTTGTGGGACCCCAAGGACTCTGTTAAATTGTTTTTTAACTAAAGAAGAAGTTTTCAAACAAATGAAGTTCCTGGACATTTTTGGAAACGGGAACCCAAGGTCAAGCTACATAATCTGGTCAGCACCACCCAGTACTGAAAATACCGCCACAAATTATAATGTCAGCAGCCAAACTACTAGGGACTAGTCACATAGTCCACAACTGAGAAGTCCAGAGTTCAGTCTCGAGTTGATCTTTGTTAGTGTTACATCAATTAGTCTCCTCATGCTTCAACAACTCATGTTTGCAATTAAAGGCCCATCTGGAGTTCGTTTAAATAATTAATAAAGAAAAGTACCAAGTAACAGTACACTTCTGAGTTCAGCAGGAAAGCATTTCAGGAAAGAACTTTTCAAACACCCATTGAAGGGTTTGTGGAATGCTAATCTTCCTCTCTCTGAAAATCATATAGAAAAACATTTGAAAACAGATGATAATCATGAAAACTTTGCAACTTTTGGGGGAAACTTCAATTTTTCACAATTGACCATAGCAAAGTTCTCATCATTGCAAGTCAAGTTTAGTGTCACTTCTCGCGTAAAAGTGGATAGCATGAAAGTACTAGCAGGCATGTTAGAAGTAAATTTCACATTTGTACTTTTCTGTGAGTACTATTATTTACCCCATAACCCCAGGCTAATTCTGTTTTTGATGCAATATAATGCAATCCAGCATTCTGTTAAATGACAAAATGCATTATTCAGAGAATTACTGATATTAAACACAAGATAGATGTCAAAAGAAACATGTGGAAAAGCCATCTTATATGATAGAAAAATATTAAAGAAAATATTAGATTGCACAAGGACATATAACAAAAAAAATAATCAAAAGATGTACAATGTGTAAGATCATTGCAAAAGGCTGCTTCATTATTAGTTCTAAAGATAGCCATCCTGGCGGTCCTGCTCCTCAGATGCTTTATTGGCAGCTCGTACAGATTTAAACCACAAGAAGGCCTACAGCCAAAATTTAAATCAAATAAACATAAATCAATGCTAAAATTCCATTAGCAAAGCAAAAAACAAGAGATAAGTGGAAGTAAAATCACAACTTACTGATGTGGGTATTCCAGTAAAAGCAAAGAATCCGAGCAATGGTGCATAAAACACACTGTCTGAGCTCAGGACCCCAAAAACAGGTCTCTGATTAACATATTCAAAGACAGAACCTATCTGTTAAAAAAAAAAAGTCCTGTTAGAACCTAGACTGTGAGTGATTAGTGGAACAACATGAATGAGGTTATGTAAAAAATATACTGCTGCTATAGCTGTCACAGCCGATGCAAGTAAATAAACATAAAAGGGTATCTCTATTGTTTGTGGAGAAGTGCTGTCATTGCCTTCATCCTGAGCCCAAGGAGGAGGTTCATCAGAATCAGGTCTAGCCCAAGATGGAATCTTTTCATCAGATTGGCTTGATTTTGTAGAACCTTCAGTAATAGCCAACACAACAAGCCCATGTAGCAGTACACTTGATTGCTGACCAAAATGACTTTGGCTTCTTGTATGAAAAAGAGGTAGAGGTGAGGATCTGAGTTGAATTACTGGCCTCAGTCCGATATACCTACGAGTGTTTTTATTTCTTAAAGTAATAAAATTAGAAGCGCATAGGGAAACCAGTGTAGCCATCACTTTGCTGTTGCGTTTATTTCAATGATGTTAAGCTGGAAATTGAAGGCTGCAAACAAAAATTATCCATGAGTACAACATTGCAGTTCTTAAAGCCCAGCCTGAAGATTAAGGTAATGGAAAGCAATCTAAATATAGAGAACAAGTCGTGGGAACCTCCACCATCTTCTCTAATGATTATCTCAAGTTTTCTCCATTTGATGACTAGAAGACTATGCTTGGAGGTCCTTTAAGATCAATATCTGTCTGGAAATTGGACCAATGCGATAAGTTCATGATCATGGTGACAGGGAGACAAGAAGTTGCAGGAAAAGGATGCGCCTCAACAAATGAAGATACAAAGAATGAAACATAGTAACAAATCACAGACAAATTAGCAAACCAAGCTAAGTATTATCTAACCAAGCATTTTAGCACCTGAAAGAAGCTTGACTATCCTTTAAGCTTCTTTCAAGTTTAGAACTTTTTCAAATTTAAATGATCAAAAAATTCGGAAACATGACATGACAATATAATCTAAGTCCTTATAAGTTTTATGAGACCCAATAAGAAAAATCACAATTTATAATTATTTTTTTTTTTAAAAAAAAAGCAAACATGCAAGGAGGAGGAATGGAATGAGCAGGGTTTACCTTACGTCTTTTTCTTTCTTGTCACAGCTTCAAGACATCCAGGATTTTTTGTTTTTAAATTTTTCTCTCCATCCGCTCGAAGTTGGGAGTAAGATACTTTGTTAAGATATCATGCTCCGTTTTCGTGGCTACTTTCCGACCTTGCCAAGCGGATGAGGATGGAAGGGAGAAGGGGCTGCGATCCGGGTGCTTGGAAGATAGGTGCGGATTCCGTGGATCCTGTGGTTTGCAGTACGCCGAATCGGCCCAATATATGGATGCCACGTGAAGCGGTATCAGTGGTAACTGACGGGGGAAATAAACGGAGTCACGTTCCCCGGAGAAATTTTTTATAAAAAAAGAAAAAACAAAGAAAAATCTCATCCCTCTTTGCCTCCGGGGCCGCGGATCCTCTGAGGTGCAAATTTTGGTGCTGTACAAAATACAAATGTGAATGCACGCCGCGTGGAAAAGTCGGGATTCAACGGTAATCAATCTTCTCTCTCTCACGAAGCCGGGACAGGGGCGAACTTCCGCCGCAAAAAAGAAGACAAAAGCCCGGAGACGATGACGAGCACGGCGGCTCATGCGGCCTGGAGTTGGGCAGCGGTGCTCACCGGGGGAAGCAACCTCTGGCTTGGAGGAGGGGGAGGAGGCGACGACGGCGGCAGCGGGCGCAACGGGGGCGGCGACGGAGCCGTTGTCGATGGGGCAGGTGGGGGTGGTCGCTGACGACGTCACTACAACTGGCGAGCGGGGTGTTGCAGACGGCCGGGTTCCTGGCAAATGTGGCGGCGGGGAAGACGGTGAAGTCCCGGACTGCGGTGGCATCCACGGCGACCCGGTTCATGCGGCCGGTGGTTGGGCCGCAGCGCTCATCGGGCGGAGCGACCTCCGACTTGGAGGATGGGGAGGAGGCGATGACAGCGGCAGCGCGGGGTGGGGTTTGGGGGGGGGGGCGCACGGGGCCGGCGTCGGCTGGGGTCGCTGACGGCGTCAAGATAGCTGGCGAGAGGAACTTTTGTTCGCTCGGCAAAACTTGTCCCGGCTTCGTGAAAGAGAGAAGGTTAATTACCGTTGGATCCCGACATTTCCACGCGGCGTGCATCCACATTCGCACAGCAGCCTTGTGGTGCAAAACTTGCACCGCAGAGGGTCCGCGCCTTTTCCTCCGCCATGCGGCCGTTAGGATGAAGTGAAAAGAATGACCGTGTCCAATAAATTGGATTGGATGCTATTCATTTATCATTATTGCTAAAATACATCACCTTGAATTCCAAGTTGACGAAGGAACGGACAGAGGAAGGGAAGGTAGAGATAGCTTACTCAATGGTGGCTTTAAGTATTAATTTTACATCCCTTCATGCTCTGCCTCCACTTCAGCGAGGTGAAATTTAGGATTCCTGCCTTGGCTAATGACGCTAGCTAGGGTGTAGAATATTCATTACTAGCATTTCATTAAAAAAGATAACCAGATTGGCATGTACAAAACAAATAAAGCTTCAGGGATGAACAATGACCTCCTAGCCAAGTGGCCATCGAAGCATCTGCCTGTTGAGTTATGATAGGACTTGATTTATTTATATTAAGTCGGACAAAATAAATATGATTGATCGAATAATAGATCAACCTATAAAAGATGTGAAATCGAACGATGTCCAAGAGATACAAAGTCGATCGATATTCAAGAGGTACAAGGCCGATTGATGTCCAAGAGACGTCAAGCCGAACGATGCCCAAGAGGTACAAAATCGATCGACATCCAAAAAGCACAAGATCGATCAATGCCCAAAAGGCACAAAGCCGATCGATGTCCAAGAGATGCAAGGTCGATCGATGCCCAAGAGGCGCAAGGCCGATCGATGTCCAAGAGGCGTGAAGTCGAGCTATATGCAAGAGGCACAAAGCTGATCGACGTTCAAGAAATGCAAGACCGATCGATGTCCAAGAGGCGTGAAGCCGGATGATGCCCAAGAGGCACAAAGCCGATCGATGCTTAAGAAGCACGAAGCCGATCAAATGCTCAAGAGGAGTTTATTATTTAGGCTGACTTAAGTGTACAGCTGACTGATATTTAAGGCTGATTTACTAAGTTAGCCATGATGTCATGTTGACCAATTTGATAAGTTGGTCAAAGAGTGTAAACGATGTAGACTGTAACTATAATGACGAATATTTTGTGCACGTGATGGTCCTTTAACAAATTAACCGTTTACAGCTTTCTTAACTGAATTCGGTTTGGATCGTACCCTATAAATATCGGTGAGTAAGGGGATTCCGGGAGGTAAGTTCAAGCAGCGGGAATTCTTGCACACCCTGAACTCAATTTTTCCTAAGATCTTATCTATTTAGTCCAGACCTGTGACTGACTTGAGCGTCGGAGTGTCCCCCACCGGAACCTTCCCGATGAGTAGACTTGCTTGCAGGACTGGAAGGAGATCGATCCATTAGATGAGGGCACTCATCAATCAATGGAGAAGAGCTAGATCTGCAAGGCGAAGCTATCAGCAACAATCTTGTCAAAGCTTGGGCGTCACATTAATTTGGACACAACAGATTGGTGCGCCAGGAAGGGGCTCGATATAAGAGTTTCTCAGAAATCTAGAGGAAAAATGGTGAAAGGCAGAGTGTTAAATTTTCCTGCTGAGGAGGTTCATCATTCGTCTAAAGAGAATGATCATGTCCTGGATAGAGTGGATGTCGTTTCTACTGGGAACCTGGATCAAGAATAGCTAGGGATTCTTTTGAACAAAATGGAAGTACTCACTGCGGCAGTCCAAAATCTTCAGGAAATGGCTGTAAGTGGACATCAGCGACTTGCTATTTTAAGGAGCAGCCGGCGATCGTCTCTTCATGTGAGTCGATGCCCAGGTCCAAGTTGATATTCTCCTTATCAGCACTCATCAAGGTGGCATTCTCCCATGAAGCGACATTACCGATCCCATAATCATGCAGAAAGATGGGATAAGGGGAAACGCTCCCGATCCTATTCAATATCTTCTAGCGAATCAATCACTGAAAGTGCTCAATCGACTCCAGATGCTGGAAGAGTTGATCACTTTGCAAAGAAATTTCGAAAGTTGGAATTACAGGTTGCCAGGCTTGGGAACAAAGGAAGATAGAAGATATGATCTCAACATGTGATATCTAGCCTCCTTTCTCCAAGAAGATAATGGAAGAAAAGATTCCACATCATTTTAAAATTTTTTAAGTAGAGCCATACAATGGATTGACTGATCCTCTTGACCATCTGGGCAGTTTTAAAGCCCACATGTTAATCCAAGGAGCATCAGATGCGCTTCATTACCTTGCTTTTCCAGCAACTCTTAAAAAGGTAGCAAGGATGTGGTATTCTAACCTCTAACCAGGCACTGTTCATTCTTTCAGTCAGTTAGAAAGGTTGTTCATCTCTCATTTCAAAACAAGTCGAAGGATCCCAAGAAACTCGAACAGTCTTTTCTTTATTTAACAACAAGAAGGAGAGACTTTGAGAGATTATGTAGCTAGGTTTAATTCTGCCACGCTGGAGATCCCGAATCTCAATGAGCATGTGGCGATGCCAGTCATGAAAAAAGGGCTACGAGCCTCTAGGTTCACATTCTTTTTAGATAAAAAATTTTCAGTCAATTATTCTGAACTGCTGGCCCATGTCCAAAAATATGCTCAGGCCAAAGAATAAGCCCTGAGCTGATGCTAGGTGGAAAGAAAATCAGCACCGAATAAGAAGAATATCAAGAATGATGGGCTTCGATCTCCTGGAGACTGACCGATTCAACGGCAAGCTCAAAAGCCGAAGAACTTAATCGGCAAAGGCTATGTTAACAAGTATGATGCCTATACCCCCCTGAATCGTCCAAGAGAAAAAATACTTATGGAGATAGAAAAAAAAAATTTCTCTAAAGGCTAAGGCTAATGCAAGCTCCAGCTGCCGTGCGCAATAAAGCTAAATACTATCACTTCCACCGTGATCACGGACACACTACTAAAGAGTGTATCCAATTAAAAGATGAGATTGAAGATCTGATCAAGCACGGTTATTTGGACAAATATGTTCATAATCAAAATCAAAATCGTATGATTGAAGGCTTGAAGCAATGGCACCAAGACTGACAGCCCCGAGGTTGATCACTGATGGTACAGAGCTCCCCAATCAACAACCAACTGATGGTATGGTCGGTGTTTTCCATCACTAATCACTTTATGAAGATGACATAACTTCTAAAAGACTCTGAAGAAGCATCAGCTTTTCTGATGATGATCTACAAGGAGTCCAAATGCCGCATGATGACCCTGTTGTAGTTTCTGTAATAATTGTAAATTATGATGTATGCCAAATTTTGATTGATAATGGAAGTTCCACTAAGATTTTGCTTTATGATGCTTTTGTCAAAATGAACTTACTAGGGATAAGTTACGAAGAACTCGTGTGCCGTTAACTGGATTTGGTGGAAACTCCATAGGAGTAGAGAAATAGTACTCTTGTGACCCTCGGAATAGTCCTAAAATGAAGGACTCTTCATATCACCTTTATGATTGTTCAAATGCCTTATGCATATAATGTCATCTTAGGATGGCCTGCCTTGAATGAATTTTAAGCCATCGTATCTACTTATCATCTATTAATATGATTCCCGATCAAAAATGGGATCGGAGAAGTAAGAGGAGATCAACAGATGGCTCGTCAATGTTTGATGATTCAGAACCAATAACCAGTCACTGGATTAACTCCAGAACAAATAGATCCCCATGATCAGACCGAAGAAACAGAAATTCTAGTAGAAAGAATCATTCCTACACATTTGGCAAGAGACGATCCGACTAAGATTGTCCAGATTAGAAGCTCACTTGATGAAGATCAAAGAAAAGAATTGATTGACTTCTTGCAAAAGAATGCTGATATATTTGCATGGACGGTCGTCGATATGTCAGGGATTCTCCCTAAAGTAATCACACATGAACTTAAGGTGGACCCGTTAAGTCAGCCGGTCCGTCAGAAGAAGAGAAATTTTATCTCAGAAAGGTAAAAAATTATCAATGAGGAAGTAGCCAAGTTACTTGACGCCGGATTCATCAGAAAAGTTCACTATCCTGACAGGCTTGCCAATGTAGTGATGGTGAAGAAATCCAATGGAAAGTGAAGGATATGTATTGATTACACCGATCTTAATAAGGCATGCCCTAAGGACAGTTTTTCTCTGTCCAAAATCGACCAACTTGTTGATGCCACTGCAGGGCATAAGCTCTTATATTTCATGGATGCTTTTTCTGGGTATAACCCAATACGAATGAGTCCAAAAGATGAAGAAAAAAACATCCTTTATTATGGATCGAGGGATGTACTGCTACAAGGTAATGCCCTTTAGCCTAAAAAATACTGGAGCCACGTATCAGAGGTTAGTGAACAAGATCTTTGAGGGTCAGATTGGTAAAACCATGGAGGTGTATGTAGATGATATAATCGTCAAAAGTATTCAGGCCGATGATCATATCAAAGATCTACAAAGAGCTTTTGATATGCTTCGGATACATCAAATGAAACTAAATCCTACTAAGTACATCTTTGGCATAACTTCTAAAAAGTTTTTGGGCTTCGTGATTATGAAACGAGGGATTGAAGCTAATCCGGAGAAGATCCGGGCCATATTAGACATGAGGCATCCTGCTAATAAGAAAGAGATTCAATAATTGACCGGATGGATCACTTCATTAAGTCGATTTATATCTTGTTCGACCGAAAGGTGCTTGCCTTTCTTTAAAGCCTTACGTCAATCTAAAGACTTTAATAGGTTAGATAGTTGTCAGCGAGTATTTGAGGAGCTTAAAAAATATCTGATGAATCCGATCATGTTATCTAAACCAGAAGAAGGGAAAAGTCAGTATCTTTACTTGGCTGCATCCGATGAAGCGGTTGAAAGGCAAAAAAGGGAAGCATACCAATATGCCACAGTAAGGCAGAAACATGCATTTTAAAACTATTTTAAAACAAGCATAGAAGAAGATTTGGTAGATCAATCAAACGATCTACCAATCTACCTGCAACAGGATCTAGTATAATGATATAGCATGCAATAAACATCAAAAAAAGACAAAACTCAAAGATATAAAGATACCTTATCGTTATACCTTTGATGGATGCAGTGGCGGTGCTCCAAGGATGGTGCTCTTGAGCCACACACGTGTCTGGCCTCTATAGGTAGTTTACACCGGGGCTCGACTCTGATCAACTCCCTCAGAGTGCTAGCTCCTTGGGATCCTTGAGACCGATCTGCTTCTTCTTAGAAGACGAGGAGAAGAGGTGGACCCTTCCTAACTAGCTCTCTTCCCAAGACCTAGCTTAAGTGCTAAGTAGCTCACACCTAATGCCCAAATCCTCACAAGCCCCTTTCTTCCCTCTCAGAACCTCAGCAGCAAGGAGATTCAGAGACCAAGAACCAATTTCCATCATCCAGTAGCCCATAAATAACTCTTATTTAAAAAGGCAGCCATATGAGGAAGAAAGAGGAAGGAGGAGAGTTTGGGGGAGAAGATGGGGAGGCATTCCAAAAAAGTTCCAAGCACAAAGGGCAAGTATGACCATCATACTATTATAGCTTGGAGCCAAAACAAGTCAGATTTTGAATTTCGAACTCGAAATTCAAAGTCAAAACATTCTCAGAATTCTGCTCGTCACGGCAAGTGTCGACTCATGCAAAATCGCCAAGTGTCGACACTTTCCAAGTGTCGACTCAAGCAAGTGTCAACACTTGGAACATGGTCAATCATATTGACCTCCGATGATGATAAACGATTCTCAATCGTCGACCAGCCTTAAGATCAGATAGAAACCCCTATGGTGTATGACCCTATAGGTTCGAACACTAAGTCGATAGCACTGGAATACTTCTAGTACCAGTCAAAGTCCTGATCTAGCAATGATACCCAACATTCGGATAGGTCGAAGATGCAGAGCACCTCTCTAGAACCTCTGGCATATGGTTACCGCATAATTCATCCCTTTGACCTCATCATGCTCAGGATGACCTAGGGTTCGATTGCCAATCCTAATTTGATTTATCTATATCGTGTCTTAACTTTACAAATTCTGTGACTCCTCATAAGAACTACCCTGCCAAGGATTTGCTAAATTGAGACACAATGAATCATTCACTCTAAACTATTTGGAGGGATCAATTCCATCTTTATCTACCACCGCTTTACAAGTACTTGACTGTACCCAAAAACCTTCCATCACTGGATTAGAAATCCAGGTGGTCCGGTACCAAAGTATAGTGAGTTGCTTGCAAGCTACCATGGTGACCTCAGGTCCGAGGGATACATATATCCATATCCCTTCACGAGCAACCCTTTGATAGAAGGGAGCTTCGCAGATGGTCACGTTCAGTGAGATGTCACATATTTCTCTTGCATGTCACATCAGTGTCTCCACACTCCTTGGTTAAGAGAACAACCAACAAATATGACATACAACAACCTACACTTGATACATTGTCAACCTATAATAATGTATCATCTGGTTGTGAACCAGTTTGAGAACTACTTGATATATTTTCTCTATATCAAATAATGAGTTCTAAGGACTCCATCATACAAGAGTTCATTTCAGAAAAATGTAAATATGATGAATAGCCAAAAAAATAACTTTTATTTATTAAAAATTTATATACAATTATAAAATGGCACAACCGTCTACAGCCTAGACGATTGGCTTAGGAACACAATTCCCAACAGCGGTCAGCTCAGTGTTAGTAAGGAAGGGATTCGACGGATCATACAAGCCCATCTATTATATCAGCAAAGTTCTTCATGATGCCGAAGTAAGGTATCCAAAACTTCAAAAAATTATCTACACCCTGGTAATCCCAGTAAAGCAGCTTAGACCTTACTTCCAGTCTCATCCGATTGTCGTACTGACTGATCAACCTTTAAGGACTATTTTACAATGTCCCGATACTTCTGGCCGAATGGCAAAGTGGGCAGTAAAGTTGAGTGAATTCAATATTACTTATCAACCTCGTTCTGCAATGAAAGCCCAGGTACTAGCTGACTTCATAGCCGAATGTACTTGGAATAACAATGAGGATGATGTCCAGGCATCAGTTGAAGCAGAGAATAATGATCTTCCTTGGATTCTTCATGTGGATGGAGCTTCAAATTCTTCTGGTTGTGAAGCTAGCTTGATTTTATCTAGCCCTAGTGGAGATGTCATGGAATATGCACTTCAATTCTCCTTTAGAACTTCTAATAACCAAGCTGAATATGAGGCCCTTTTGGCTGGCCTGAGAATTGTAAAGGAGCTAGGTGTTCGGAGATTGAAAGTATTGTTCGATTCTCAATTAGTCGTAAATCAAGTCAAAGAAGACTTTGAAGCTCGTGACGCGACCATGGCCCTATATTTGGGAAAAGTTCAAGAGCTAAGTATCTTATTTGATTCCTGGGACATCAGTCATGTCCTTAGAGCTGAAAATTCTTGAACTAATTCATTATCTCGACTAGCCACTTCAGCACCCAATTCAATGGGTTGGACTTTCGTTGAATACTTGGAAGCTCCAAGTATCTCTGTGGATAACAGAGAAGGAGTCCTTCAGATAGGACAAGAATCAAACTGGATGAGCCCTATAATTATATATTTAACTGAGAAAATTTTACCTGAAAATAATACAGAAGCCAAACAACTTCGTAGGATTGCTTCTCAATACGTCTTCTTGGATGGTTTATTAAACAAAAAATCATTCTCCCAGCCATTACTAAAGTAATTAAGCAACTTCACCTGGTCAGCTTCGGACATGCCTGGGATTCTAGCTGAAGTAATTATTCATTGGCTGAAAGTAGCCTCTGATTATAGGCTGGTCCGACAGAAGAGGAGAAATTTTACCCTCGAAAGGCAGAAGGCGATAGACGAGGAAGTAAACAAGCTCCTCAAGGCTAGATTTATCCGAGAAGCCCACTATCCTGAATGGCTCGCTAATATGGTAATGATAAAGAAGGTTAATGGTAAGTGGAGGATCTGCATCGATTATACAGACCTTAACAAAGCTTGCCCAAAAGATAGTTTCTCATGCCGGAAATCGACCAACTGTTCGATGCCACTGTGGGCCATCAATTATTGAGCTTCATGGATGTCTTATCTGGATACAACCAGATATGAATGGATCATCAGGATAAAGAGAAGATGGCCTTCATCATAGAAAAGGGCCTGTACTGTTACAAGATGATGCCATTCGGATTAAAGAATGCTGGTGCAACATTCCAGAGGCTAATCAATAAAATATTCAAAGAACAACTGGGAAGAAACATGGAGGCCTATGTGGACGACATGATTGTGAAAAGTCTCCTTACAGGTGATCATATTAAAGATCTGGAAGAATCATTTGCTGCCTTGCGACGTTACCAAATGAAGCTGAATCCAACAAAATATGCTTTTGGGGTAACGTCAGGCAAGTTTTTGGGATTCCTTATGATAAAACGGGGAATCGAAGCCAATCCTGAAAAGATCTAGGCCATTTGAAATATGAGACACCCTTCCTGCAAGAAGGAATGCAATATTTGACGGGAAGAATTGCCTCCTTAAGTCGATTCATTTCCCGATCGACAGAAAAATGTCTCCCTTTCTTCAAGGTGCTTCGATAGTCTCGAAGCTTTGAATGGTGAAGATTGCCATCTTGCCTTCGAAGAATTGAAGAAGTATTTGGAGACCCCATCACTGCTCTCTAAACCTCAAGAAGGAGATATTGGGAAATGTATCACAAAGCCAATTATCTACTGTAGACAGTTGTACATTTGATGTAATTGTATATGAATATATTATTGAATAAAATATTTATTCTGGCAATTCATCACTATTTCATCTTTCTGTAATGAGTTCTTGAGTGATGAAGTCCTTAGGATTATTTGTATGTGATATAGAGAGGATATATCATATAGTCCTAAAATTGTTCGTAATTAAATGATACACTTATTTCAGGACGATAGTATATCAAGTATAGGTCATTGTGTGCCATAGTCGTTGGTTGTCCTCTTAACCAAGGAGTGTGGAGATATTGGTATGGCATGCAGATGTTGTGTTTGACATTTCATCGAACGTGACCCGTCTGTACTTTTTCTGCCTAGAGTTTTTGATATGGACGTAGTTATCCCTCAGACATGAGATTGTCATGGTAGCTTGCGAGCAACTCACTGTACTTTGATGTTGGACTATCTGGATTTCTAATCCAGGGATGGAAGGTTTCTGGGTGCAGTTAAGTACTTGTGTAGCAGTGGTCGGATCAAGATGGGATTGACCCCTCCAAAGTATTTGGAGCAGATATCTTACTGTGTTTCAATTTAGCAAAATCTTGGCCAGGGTAATCTCTGTAAAGTGTTACAGGACTTATGAGGTTGAGGCACATTATTGATGGGCTTTATGGGTTGGGCAGTTTAACCCTAAGTCTTCCTGAGCATTGAGGTCAAAGAAATTAATTACTGGGTTTCCGTATCTCCTGGTTCTTGATTGTTGCTCTGCAACTTTGACCTATCCGGACATCGGGTGTCATTGCTAGATGGCGACTTTGACTGGTACTAGAAATATTCCAGTGCTACCGGCTTAGTGTTCGAACCTATGGGGTTACACACCATAGGGGTTTCTACTTGATCTAGTATCGGAGAACGATTGGGAATCGTTCGTGGACTCACAAAGGAAAAGTTTTCTTTATGCTAGTGTCGACACTTGATATTCTTGAAAGTGTCGACACTTGTGTAGGTGTCGACACTTGTTGATTTCGCAAGTGTAGACACTTGATGTCACAAAGGTTATGACATAAAATCTTTCACTAAAAGTTGGTGATGCATGAAGGTGAATTAAGTAATGAGATTACTTGATAGCCCAATTTGATTGAGCTATAAAAATCTGGAACGAATCAAATAGATTTTGGTTCAAAATCGGTTTGGGTCCAATTGGGTTGAACCCAATGTATGCACACTTGATCCAATTGATTTCAGTTATGAACTGAAATTAATTGAGACATTAATATGAATTTAAATAGGTTTAAATTCAGTTTTGGGGAGTTATGTAACCTCCCATGACCATAACTTCCCATAACCACCCATAACCCCTCCATAACCACCCATAACTTCCCACTCTCCCTCTCCCTCTCCACCTATATAATGGGCTGAAATGGGCTGAAATGGGAGGACGAAAATAACTGATAATTCAGCAAAGAAATGCTAGAAAAATCAAAAGGGAGGAAAGGGAAGAAACTAAGAAAGGTTCTAGGTTTTGTATGGGTGCAAGGACTTTGGAAAAAAGTGTGCATATTTGTACCTAGTGATCTAGGTCTAGGGATTGAGTGTTTGGGAAGGGTTTCAACATCTCAACCTCCATCTCTTGAGTTTCTTCATTCATTCGGAGAGTCTGGCATTGAAAGAAGAAAAGGAGTCCCGATCAAATCATTCTACAATAAGCTAGCACTTGGAGTAGAAGTGGATCTTGAAAGAGCTCCGGTGTGAACCACCTATAGAGGCCAGACACGCATATGGCTAAACAAAGTTCTTCTACCTCCTCCTGGATCTTCCACAGCGGAGAGCGTCTCCACTTCATACGAGGTATGGTTTTACATATAGAGATATGTTGCTTTGAAATGTTCATAGTATGAGTTCATGATTTCATAGTTTATACTACTTATTCATGCAAGATCTTGGGCTAAGTAGCATAGAAAAGTTCTAAAAGCATGCTTAAGATTAAATGTTAATCTTCTTTATTATGCTTTCACTGTATATTATTTTGAAAAAGTTTTAAAATAGAAAGCATGCTCGCTACGTTTTTCCTTTTAATTGGTATCAGAGCAACAAGGTTGCTCTAGCATAAATGTTTAGTATAAACATTATGAAATCAGTTTAATATCTTGCTAGTACTCGGATTGAGTGCCTCACCAGGCCATCCGGTCATAGAAGAGAAGTAGGGCTGCAAGACCCTCACTTTCCATTCAAAGGGATCTCCTATGGCGTGTCGGGGTGCCATTGTGAAGGATTCATCAAGAAGAAAAAGAAAAGAAAATGTAAAGATTAAAATGTTTTGATCTTTATTATGTTCTAAATCTGAAGTCATAAAATATTTTAGAAATGTTCTAAAGTTAGTTTATGATTGTTATGTTAAATAGTTTAACATAAAATTCAAGTTTAGAAAAGACAAAATTGGATTTTCTTGTAAAAATGTTTTACAAAGTTTATTGAAAATGTTTCAATCTGATGTATGATTAACTTAATCTAAGTGACTAAATGATCTAGGGATATGATTCTAAGATCTAAGTCATATTTATAACTTTGGATTAAATGGGTTAGCTTGAATTAGGTCCTAATTGGGTTAGGCCTAAGTTTAGATAAATTGGACTTAATAGAGAATTAACTTAATCAAATATTGAGTTAAGGTTCTTCTCTAGTATCTATCTAATAGTTAGATTAATTGGTCCATACATCTAAATGGACTTAATCTTGGCTTCGTGGTAGGACCCGATTCCTTTGGTTAGCCTAATCGAAATTGGTGAACCAATTGGTGTCTAAGGTAAGTATGGCATTTGATCTATGATTTTTGGGGCTACCTCTTTCCTGGCCAATGATATTGGTGTCTAAGGAAAGATGGTTAATGGCTTAACCCATAACCTTGATCTCACTTACCTGGCCAATGTGGTCAACCAGATTTGGTTAGTTAGCTCATTGATTCGAGTTAGCCCATGCCAACAAGGTTAATCAGCTTGACTGATTTAGGTGCCCATGGATTTTGTGGTTCATGTAACCCTTTCATTAACATATGAAGTTAGTGGAAGATAATCCATGACTTATCCTTTCTCTTTTGTCACAACATGTATAAAACCTCTAAATTATGAGGTCCTTAAAAAGATAAAAATTATATGATAATTTTTTATCTTAGCCTCCCATTAAGGTGTTTGGTAATAAGTCCAGTAGTGGGGTGATCATCGGCAGATCCACATATCGAGTGGTCATCATGCTATTGGAATTGTCATTCATTATATGATGGCTTAGTGCAACTTTCTTAACAGGTGGTCAGGTTAGCCGGCCAAAGTCAGGCTTGATCATTTGTTAGCTAGAAGCATTAAGATCAGTCATGTTAATGGTTGGACCTAACCGGGACCTTCTTTAGCAGGTAGCCCAAAGGCCGATTGAAGTGTTCCTGGGGCAAAATAAATTACTAGGAGTTGTTTGGAGAAACAACTGATTATGAACCTACCTTTAGATGAGCATGGGTTAGCCGACCAAAGTCGGGCTCATGCATTGTCTACTGGATTCTGGTACCCACTAAGGGATAAGTGCTATTCTTTGGATTAGAGGTAGAGGCTACCAGTCTGAATAAAATAGTGGGAGGAGCTTTTAGACAAAAATCAATGTCTTTAAGTTTTAAATAATTCATATACTAAATAGTCTTGGTTTTTTTCTTTTCAGATAATGTCTACTAATTTGTCACTCCGATCATTATTAGATAATGACAAGCTCATGGGATCCAACTTCGATAGCTGGTATCGAAGACTGAGAATCGTTCTCGAGCACGAGCGGATCCTTTATGTATTAACGGATCCGGCACCTAAGGGGCCAGCTCCCACCACACATACTGCAGTCAGGGATGCTTATCAAAAGTGGGTCTCTGACTGTACTACGGTGCGGTGCATTATGTTGGCGGCTATGAACGACGAGTTCAGTCGCAGATTCGAGGAGGCCCAGCCGGAGGAAATCCTTCAAAAGTTGAAGGAATCTTTTGGTGCCCCAGACGACGTTGAAAGGTACAGGGTTTCCTCTGCCATCTTCAATGCTCGAATGACTGAGGGGTCCTCGGTCACTGATCATGTATTGTACATGATCAAGATGATTGAGCGCCTGGCCAAACTCGGATATCCTTTCCACGAGCAGCTTGGAAATGATGATATTTTGAATTCTTTACCTCCCTCCTACTTACCTTTTCTAGATCACTATAGATTGACAAGACCTGTAGTCAACTACCATGGGTTGATGGGGTTGCTGCAGACTTATGAAAAGGATCACCAACTCCAAAAGAGCTTGGTGAATTTTGTGGGAGGCAGTGCGGCAAGGCGTCGTCCCTTTAAGAAATGAAAGAAGAATAAGAATAAAAGTAAAATGGTGCAAAGTGCTGGACCCAGTCAGGCTAAGAAGAGGGCTGACCAGAGTCAGGCAGAATGCTTCTACTACAAGAAGCCGGGTCATTGGAAGAGGAATTGTTCTGCTTACCTAGCTACACTTGACCCGAACAGGCCAAAGAAGAAGAAGCAGCAAAAAGTTGCTGGACAAGGTATTTATATGATAAATCCTTGTTGTTTTTCTATTTGTGATACTACTAACTGGGTATTGGATACTGGTAGTCCTTACCATATTTGCAATATGTTGCAGGGACTACAAGTTAGTAGAAGATTCGATAATAGCGAGAGATTTCTGAACGTGGGGAATGGAAGTCAAGCTCCAGTTCTGGCATTGGGAATTGTCAATCTGTTTTTCGAGTCTTGTAAAATTGTTCTTAGTGATTGTCACTATTGTCCATCATTCCTTGTAAATATCATCTCTGTAGGCCAGTTGGCCAGTAATGGTTATGAACTGTTAATCAAGAGTGATTTTTGCAAAGTCATTGTGAATGTATTGTGGTTATGACTGGACATATTAAGAATGACATTTACATTTTATCACAGCCTGTTGGTATAATGTACATTTCATGCAAATGCCCTAGATTAGATAATGTCAGTGATGCTTATCTTTGGTACTGTAGGCTAGGTCATATAAACAATAATAGAATCAACAGGTTAGTATGAGAAGGTCTCCTAAATGTTAGTGATTATGAATCACTGCCGACCTGTGAATCTTGTTTACTTGGTAAAATGACCAAGTCACCTTTTACTGGAAAAGGTGTACGAGCCGATGACATTTTGTGTCTAGTACATACTGATGTATGTGGAACAATGAATGTCGATGCCAAGGGTGGGTATAAATATTTCAGTATGTTTACAAACGACCTCTCAAGGTACGGTTATGTCTTTTTGATGAGACATAAGTCTGAATCGTTTGAAATGTTCAAACGGTATCGTAATGAAGTTAAAAAACAAATCGGGAAGCTTATTAAAACCCTTCGATCAGATCGAGGTAGTGAATATCTTTCTGGGGAGTTTCTGATTTATCTTGAAGAGAATGGGATTCTCTCTCAATGGACACCTCCTGGGACACCCCAGTTAAATGGTGCGTCTGAAAGGAGGAATCGGACTCTGTTGGACATGGTCCGATCCATGATGGGGTTTGCAACTCTGTCAACTTCCTTTTGGGGGTATGCTTTGGAGTCAGCATGCTATCTTCTAAATAGAGTTTCGAGTAAGTCTGTTAATAAAACTCCATATGAGATATGGAATGGGCGTAAGCCGACTCTTTCACACCTTCGGGTTTGGGGGTGTCCGGCTTATGTCAAGCATTTGGAGACAGATAAACTTGGACCTAGGTCTGACAGGTGCCTCTTTGTTGGATATCCTAAAGAGTCTAAGGGTTATTTCTTCTATATGCTTGAGGAACAAAAGTTGTTCGTCAGTTTTAGAGCTACCTTTTTGGAAAGAGAGTACCTTACTGAAGGTGCTCAAGCTGCCAAGGTTGAGCTTATTGAAGTTCAACAGATAGAAGAACCAAATCACTCAAGGACTGCTACAAAACCCGTTATGATAAGATCAAACCCTGAGCCTATTGACTAGTCATTAAGGAGATCCGGTAGAGTACCGCGTCAACCGAATAGATACTATGGTTTTCTGGTCCGGGACGGTGATCCCGTTGAGCTCGATGAGAACAACGAGGATCTGATCACCTAAATGGATGCGATGTAGAGGTCTGATTCTGAGTTGTGGCTGGGAGCCATGAAATCTGAAATAGAGTCCATGGAAATCAACAAAGTATGGACTTTGGTTGATCCACCTGAAGGGGTAAAACCCATTGGGTGCAAATGGGTCTTCAAAAGGAAACGGGGCGCAGATGGGCAGGTAGAGACCTATAAAGCCCGTCTAGTTGCCAAGGGATATCGTCAACGTTATGGTATTGACTATGACGAGACGTTTTCCCCTGTGGCAATGCTCAAGTCCATTCGGATTATGCTTGCCTTAGCTACATATCTGGACTATGAAATCTGGCAAATGGATGTCCGAACAGCTTTTCTAAATGATGAGCTAGATGAGGTGTATATGATGCAACCTGAAGGGTTCACATCCACAGATGAGTCTAAAGTATGTAAGCTTAGTAGGTCCATCTATGGACTAAAGTAGGCATCTCGGAGTTGGAACATGCGTTTTGATAAGTGTATCAAGATGTATGGTTTTGTTAGGAACAAAGAAGAACCCTGCATATATAAGTGGGCAAATAGTTTTGTAGTTATATTTCTTGTACTGTATATGGATGACATTCTCTTAATCGGGAATGACATCCCTGCATTACAGGAAATAAAGGTCTGGTTGTTGTCCCGGTTTTCTATGAAAGACTTGGATGAGGCTTCTTTCATACTAGGTATGAAGATCTATAGGGATAGATCAAGGAAGCTTCTGGGTTTGTCCCAGTCTACGTACATTGATACCGTGCTGAAAAGATTCAGCATAGAGAATTCCAAGAAAGACTATCTTCCGATAGGCCATGAAATTTCTCTTTCCAAGAAGGATTGTCCGACAACTCCTGAGGAAAGAGAGCGTATGAGTAGGATTCCTTATGCTTCGGCAGTAGAGTCCATCATGTATGCCATGATATGTACTAGACCAGACGTGGCATACTCATTAGGAGTAGTGAGTCGATACCAGTCTGAACTAGGTGAAGCACACTGGAAGGTTGAAAAGACCATCCTAAAGTATTTGTGAAATACCAAGGACCAGTGGTTTCTTTTTGGAGGACCTGACTTGAAACTTGTGGGGTACATTGACTCCAGATTCCAGTCATATAGGGATGATAGCAAGCGTGTGTCTGGCTTTGTTTTTATCCTGAATGGTGGAGCTATCTACTGGAAGAGTTCCAAGCAACACACTGTAGCAGACTCTGTATGCGAAGCGGAATATATTGTAGTATTTGATGCAGCAAAGGAAGCTGTTTGGTTGCGAAAATTTCTTGGCGAGCTGGGAGTTGCACCTTCCCTGGATGGTCCTGTTCCAGTGAACTGTGACAGCACTAGAACCATTGCTCAAGCCAAAGAGCCGAAGTCAGCATACCAAGCATAGCACCTGCGAGAACCATTGCTCAAGCCAAAGAGCCGAAGTCCCATCAGCATACCAAGCATATTCTGCGCCGGTTTCACCTTGTGCGAGAAATCGTGGAGCGAGGTGACGTTGACCTTCTGAAGATCGACGGAAAGGAGAACCTAGCTGACCCCTTCACTAAAGCCGTTGGAATTCAAGAACTCAATGATTGTAAATGAAAGATGGGTATACGATACTATTCTGATTCATTATTTCATCCAATTAATGAGTTCTTGTAATTGTGATAAGTTAGTTCTTGATTGAAGTCTTTACTATTTGTATGTGATATAGAGAGGATATATCATATAGTCCTAAAATTGTTCGCGATCAAATGATACACTTATTTCAGGATGATAGTATATCAAGTATAGGTCGTTGTGTGCCATAGTCATTGGTTGTCCTCTTAACCAAGGAGTGTGGAGACACTGGTATGGCATGCAGATGTTGTGTTTGACATTCATCAAACGTGACCCGTCTGTACTTTTTCTGCCTAGAGTTTTTGATATGGACGTAGTTATCCCTCAGACATGAGATCGTCATGGTAGCTTGCGAGCAACTCACTATACTTTGGTGCTGGACTATCTGGATTTCTAATCCAGGGATAGAAGGTTTCTGGGTGCAGTTAAGTACTCGTGTAGCAGTGATCGGATCAAGATGGGATTGACCCCTCCAAAGTGTTTGGAGCAGATATCTTACTGTGTTTCAATTTAGAAAAACCTTGGCCAGGGTAGTCTCTGTAAAGTGTTACAGAACTTGTGAGGTTGAGGCACATTATTGATGGACTTTATGGGTTGGGCAGTTTAACCCTAAGTCTTTCTGAGCATTGAGGTCAAAGGGATTAATTACAGGGTTTCTGTATCTCCTGATTCTTGATTGTTGCTCTGCAACTTTGACATATCCGGACGTCGGGTATCATTGCTAGATGGCGACTTTGACTGGTACTAGAAATGTTCCAGTGCTACCGGCTTAGTGTTCGAACCTATGGGGTCACATACCATAGGAATTTCTACTTGATCTAGTGATCGGAGAACGATTGGGAATCGTTTGTGGACTCACAAAGGAAAAGTTTTCCTTACCCTAGTGTCGACACTTGATATTCTTTAAAGTATCGACACTTGTGTAGGTGTCGACACTTGTTGATTTTGCAAGTGTAGACACTTGATGTCACAAAAGTTATGACATAAAATTTTTCACTAAAAGTTGGTGATGCATGGAGGTGAATTAAGTAATGAGATTACTTGATAGCCCAATTTGATTGAGCTATAAAAATCTGGAACGAATCAAATGGGTTTTGGTTCAAAATCGGTTTGGATCTAATTGGGTTGAACCCAATGTATGCACACCTGACCCAATTGATTTCAGTTATGAACTGAAATTAATTGAGACATTAATCTGAATTTAAATAGGTTTAAATTCAGTTTTGGGGAGTTATGTAACCTCCCATGATCATAACTTTTCATAACCACCCATAATCCCTTCATAACCACCCATAACTCCCCACTCTCCCTCTCCTTCTCCACCTATATAATGGGCTAAAATGGGAGGACGAAAATAACTGATAATTCAGCAAAGAAATGCTGGAAAAATCAAAAGGGAGGAAAGGGAAGAAACTAAGAAAGGTTCTAGGTTTTGTATAGGTGTGAGGACTTTGGAAAAGAGTGTGCATATTTGTACCTAGTGGTCTAGGGATTGAGTGTTTGGGAAGGGTTTCAACATCTCATCCTTCACCTCTTGAGTTTCTTCATTCATTCGAAGAGTCCGGCATCGAAAGAAGAAAAGGAGTCCCGACCAAATCGTTCCACAACAAGCTAGCACTTGGAGTGAAAGTGGATCTTGAAAGAGCCCCGGTGTGAACCACCTGTAGAGGCCGGACACATGTACGGCTAAGCAGAGTTCTTCTACCTCCTCCTGGATCTTCCGCATCGAAGAGCATCTCCACTTCATACGAGGTATGATTTTACATATAGAGATATGTTGCTTTGAAATGTTCATAGCATGAGTTCTTGATTTCATAGTTTATATTACTCATTAATGCAAGATCTTGGGCTAAGTAGCGTAGAAAAGTTCTAAAAGTATGCTTAAGATTAAATGTTAATCTTCTTTATTATGCTTCCGCTGTATATTATTTTGAAAAAGTTTTAAAATAGAAAGCATGCTCACTACGTTTTTCCTTTCAGGAGAGACTCTTTACTTATACATTTATGCTATGGATGAAGCCGTCAGTTCGGTCCTCGTCCGGAAGGAGATGAATGACCTCCAAAAGCCAATCTACTATACTAGCAAAGTTTTGTACGATGCTGAAATAAGGTATCCAAAGATGTAAAAGCTTATATACTCATTAGTGATTGTGACGAAGCGCTTGCGACCCTATTTTCATGCCCACACCATTGTGGTCATGACTGATCAGTCCCTTAAAGCCATTTTTCGCTGCCCTAACACATCTGAAAGGATAGCCAAGTCGACCGTTAAATTAAGTGAAATTGATATTGCTTTCCAACTCAGATCAGCCATAAAAGCACATGTGTTATCGGATTTCTTAGCCGAATGCACATGGAAGCCCCAGGACAATGCACAACTGGCTGAAGAAGATGGAGCTGACTCGAAGGATGTGTAGTCCGTCTGGGTACTTCACATGGATGGAGCTTCTAACTCTACTGGGTATGGAGTGGGCCTCATATTAGCTGAACCAGATGGGCACACCATGGAGTACGTGCTCCGTTTCTCCTTCCATGCTTCAAATAATCAAGCTGAATACGAAACAATCCTTGCGGGACTCTGAATCGTCGAAAATTTAGGGGTTCGAAATATTTAGATCTTTTTGGACTCCCAACTAGTGGTGAACCAGGTCATAGTTGAATTTGAAGCCCGAGACCCTGCAATGATCCAGTATTTGGAAAAGGTGCGGGCCCTATCCTCCCAGTTGGAATTCTTTGAAATCACTCATGTGCCATGATCGGAGAACTCTCGGGCTGATGCACTATCTCGATTAGCCACCACTACTCCAGACTCCCTCGGTCATACTTTCATAGAATACCTTGGGATCCCAAGCATAGCTGAAGAGACTACAGGAGTACACCAAATTATGAATGAGCCTAGTTGGATGGATCCCATCCTTAAGTTCCTGAATAAGGGCACATTACCGGAAGACAGAGTAGAGGCCAAGAGAGTTCGCTGGATGGCATCCTAGTACGTTGTCTTGGACGAAACCTTGTATAAAAGGTCTTTCACCCAGCCTCTACTGAAATGCCTATGATCGACAGACGCAAACTATACCTTAAGGGAGGTGCATGAAGGCATATACAGAGACCATCTGTTGGGTAGATCCCTAGCATATAAAATAATATGCTAGGATTACTACTGGCCAACCATCCAGAAGGACTCCACCAATTTTGTTCGAAGATGCGACCAATGCCAGAGATACGCCAACATCCAGAGATAGCCAGCAAGTCAGCTAACCTAGCTGATAGCACCATGCCCTTTCGTCCAGTAAGGCATGGGCATTCTTGGTCCATTCCCACCGGCATCTAGACAGCAAAAATTTGTCATCGTTGCCATCGACTACTTCACCAAGTGGATCAAGGCCAAACTATTGGCTCACATTATGGAGGCAAAAGTTAAAAGCTTTGTGAAGAATTATATTATATTCCGATTTGGAATCTATTATGCCATAGTCATTGACAATGGGAGGCAATTCGACAACCAAAAGTTCAAGGACTTCTATGCTCAGTACCATGTACTCCACAAGATGACTTATGTCGGCCACCTGTAGTCCAACGGAGAAGCCGAAGTAACGAATCGGACTATTCTCCATGGTCTGAAGACTCGACTGAATGATGCCAAGGGACTTTGGGTCGAAGAGTTGAATTATGTTCTGTGGACTTATCGAACAACCCCTAGAATGGCTACCAGCGAGTCCCCATTCAATTTGGCATACGACACTGAAGTAGTCCTCCCCATAGAAGTTACACTGCAATCCTTGAGGATCGACAGGTACAAGAACCTCAAGAATTTGGAGCGCTGAAGGACGGACTTGGATCTACTACAAAATACCAGACTCCAAGCTCAGATGAAGATGGCGGCATATCAACATAAAGTCGTTAAATACTACAATTCCAGGATGAAGGAGCGAATCTTTCGTCCTGAAGACTTAGTACTGTGAAGGGCCGAAGTATCCAGGCCGACAGAGTAAGGTAAACTTTCTTCCAATTTTGAAGGTCCCTACCGAATCAAGGAAATTATATGCCCAGGAACGTACGACTCGAAACTTTAAATGGTGTTGTGCTACCTCGATCTTGGAATGTACAAATCTTTGCAAGTACTATCAATGAAAGCTCCCACCAGGGAAGACTTCAATAAAAGTTTATTTGAAAATGGGTCTGGCCCACCTATTTCATCATCAATCAACAAAGGAAGGCTCAACCATACCACCTTATGATCAGCTAAAAGTGCAAATATAGGTCTGATCCACTCGCCTTTTCGGTATGTCCGACGAGTGCAAAGGTAGGCCCAACCAGGCCACCTTATGATCACCTAAAGGTGCAAGGATGGTCTAAATAACCTACCATACTGTAAATTCGATGACATGCCAAGGTGGGTCTAATCAACCTGCCTTAACATCGACTGAAGGTGCAGGGATGGTTCACCCAACTTACCCTACAGTAAATTCGAAGATGCGTCGAGGTGGGCCAAATCAGCCTGCTTTAATATCAACTGAAGGTGCAGGGATGGTTCACCCAACCTACCCTATGATAAATCTGATGACGCACCGAGGTGGGCCTAATTAGCATACCTTAACATCGACTGAAGGCGCAGGGATGGTTCACCTAACCTATCCTATGATAAATTCGAAGACGCAACGAGGTGGGCCTAATCAGCCTGCCTTAATATCGACTGAAGGCACGGGGATGTTCTAAGTGACCTATCCCATGGTAAATCCACAGACATGCCAAAGTGAATCCGAACAGCTCACCCTATTGGTGATAAGATGGCTTGATCAGCCCACCCAACCGGCAAGTCCCACCCAAGGGAGCGAAAAGACTTTTCTACTATAAATTATGTTGAAGAATTCACACTCAACATCATTTCAAAAGAAAGTTTTTTCATTAATTGATAAGGAAAAGAATTGTACAGTCAAAAAAAAGAGGGATAACTAGAAAGGAAGATCTAAAGATCGGTCGCCGGCCCTTTTTTAGACCGGCGAGTGATGTCAGACCCCCGTGGGGCATTCGGGGAGGCTTCAAAGGGGTTTACCTCCTCCTCCAACTCCGACTCCTCGAAGTCAGAATCACTCTCTTACCTGGGGTATGGAATCGAGGGCCTGATGTTCTCCAACCCTTCATATCATAGAAGCGGAAGGCTTTACTTTTATGCTCCTGAAACCCCCGGTGGTAAGAGTCCAGGATGGCCTTGGCAACTTCATCTTGGAAGGCCTGGGATGCTAGGAACTTGGCAACCGCCTCCATTGCCTCCTTCCTAGCCTGCTCCGTTGTTGCTGCCACCATAGTGGCCCTCGCGTTCGCCTCCTCCAACCGAGATTGGAGGGCTCCCACCTCCCCCTCCAGGCAGGCCATCTCCTAGGCCCAGAAGGAGTTGTCGCCCTCTTTGTGGACCTTGGTGCTAGGTCCCTTTACATGCTTTCGGGCAGTGGCCCTCTTGCGAGACATCTCACGGAGCTCATGAAGGCTGAATTTCATCTTCGAAGTTTGAAGAAGGGGGATGAAGATGGCTCTAGAATGAATGGCTTACTTCTCTACTGCTTGAATAGCTCTCAGAAACTGGAAAGATGAATCCTATTTAATGGTAATTCATGCCTATGGAGGACGTGTCCCATGCCCCATATCAAGCCAATTGAAAAGCACCACGTGTTGAAGCGACGCTTCAAACCCAGAGCAGCTTCTCTGAGGCGAGTGTGGTTATTAATAATCACATTCGGGAAAAGAAGTCGACGCTTCAAATCTGGAACAGCTTTTGCGGCCGATACGACATTAATAGCCACCTTCAAGAAAAGAAGACAAGCTACCACTTTGAGGGTACAGAAGCGTAGCCGCTCGAATGCCAGCATGTTGGACGCTGGCGATAAGGAATGTACTCAAGACCTTCCACCCAGGCACCAATAACAGCATGACATTTGTCCCTCGCATGATCATCGAATCAGGGGGTAGTTATGATGGATGGGTGACTACTAAAACATGCCGGCTCAACCAAGGCTAGCCCCCGGTTCAAAGTTTCGATCGGGTCCCTTTTTGAACCGGCTGTTAGCGCCAAAGGAATCAAGGATGATTTGATGGTGCTGCAGCATCACTTCAGGGCCCATCTTTGGCTTAGGTCGAAGACACTAATCCTGAATCCTATCTTCCGGCCACTCATCATTGAGTGACCAATCGGTCTTCTGTGCATTAACCCGAAGATGATTGATTCGAAGAAGACCAATTTGAAGAAAAAGTTAGTCCCAAAGAAAGAGAAAGCTTTCATTTCAAAAGAAAGTGTTACAATTGATTGGCCAAAAAGAAAGAAGAAGAAGAGAAGAAGAAAAATAACAACTCTATTCTTCATCAGCTGGTTTGGCAACTGGAGCAGAAATAGAGGCTTCTTTGGTGGCCGCCCCACTTTGGTCAACGGGAGGTGCCGATGTCTCTTCGGCCGGAGCTCTAATTTCTTCCATCCCATCGCCCGGGACGGTAGTTGGAGAGAAATCCAGGTTGGAATAAAGTCTCACGACCTTGCTCAGGCAATCAGAATGGCCCAACAGGTAGCTTTCCACCGTTGCCTCATGTACTTCATCTTTGAAGGCTTGGGAGTTCTTGTAAGTCTCAATGGCATGGGAAGAGTTTTCCTCAACCTGTGCCACCCTTTGACTAGCCAATAAGAGATCCATCTCCAGCCTGCTGACTCTCCCCTCTAGCTTAATTTTTTGGGCTTTTAGTTCCTCGGTTTCTCAAAGGCAAGCTCTCAATAGCAATTCCGTAGATATTATCTTCATCCTCTTCTTCTGCAAGTCAGCCACTATATCGGCCGCTTGTGCCTCAAGCATCCTCAATTACCTTTCTAAGGCACTCTTGGAGGTAATGGCTTCGCCCAGTTCCTTTTCATCAGCAGCCCGAAGCCCCTCAGCGGCATCTCTTTCAGTTACGGTCAAAGCCATTTGGCTCCGAAGGCTTTCGCCGAAGTCAATAGATCCACGAATATTTTTCTCTAATAAGAAAATGTCATGAGCGATCTGCCAAGGAAGAGTATGCTCCAAGTCAGCCCGACTGATACGCATAAGCAATATGATTTGCACATCAACGTTTACCTACAATATCATTGGAAGGACAGTGGAAAGAGGGTCTCCAGACCCTCATCCCTTAGTTTCCTTCCCTTCGTCGAGGGCGACGAATGAAACTTTCACCCATCCCAGGTTGGAGGGAGCTGATGTATTACACCCCCCCAGGGCTCCTCCCTTCTGTGGCCGGGATCACGGGCTTGACATCACCGAAACATGAAGGGGCTCATCGGTGCCTGATGGGCTTGGTCCCTTGGACGGTCCCACCGGAATGGCCCTCACTGGAGAGGCTCGCTCCTTCCCTGAATATGAGCCTATTTCAATAGGGGTACACCCCCAACCTGAACCCCTGGTAGCACCAACACATAGCTCCATCGTTGATCCGATCTCCTCGCCGGAGGGCCCATCGTCGGCCGTTTCCTCATCGCTTGTCTAAGCCTCGCTATGTCTGGCCTCATGTTTAGATAGATTCTCAAGTGGTGTAGAGGAAGAAAGAGGAGGAAGGCACGAAGAACAATTTTATTTGAAAGCAGGTAAAAGTTTAATCTCTGAGAACCGCCCTTCCTTACATAAAGACTACCAGAGGTCCAGATTAAATACTCAAGTTTCAAGCGGGTCCCCGATCATGCCGTGCACCCTTATCCTCATTAATAAGGTCTCGATCCACGCGATGGGGGACCACTGGAAGCTAAAAGGCTGCAACCGATCATATTACTGATACATGTAGCCTTAACGATTCTGATTGCCATGATCCCATGATCTGTGTAATAACTGGCTCCCCAATGATAACCTGAGAACTACGGAAGCGGAATGTCATTGGCAAACCAAAAGTTACTCTCAGGAATGAGATTCCTTACTCGCAAGTCCCGAAGCCAAGGAGATGAACTTATAATTAGGAAAAGTCGAATTGACAGGGTAGTTGCATCAATTTGGCTTATGACCACGATCGACGGCCCTGCCAAAGCTCAACCCAAAGACTCTACACTTAGAAAGTTTTTCATTGGACATTTCAGTTCGAGAACTACTGATTATCAGAAGGAAGGTCGACTTTCATTGATATTCAAAAGGATGTTGACAGCCTAGTCTTTCTTACAAAAGAAAAAGCAAAAATTACAAGGCATAGGGCCAGCCAGACTATGCTAAGCAGCTATATGAACTTTTGGGTCGGTGAAGGGAAGGATCTCCTCAGTCTGAACCGGGGCCAAGGCCTCTTCTGCTTGGGCTTCTTCAGCTTGAGTCAAGACTGTCGAGCTTGTCATGGCTGATTCTTCCACCATATCCGGAGCTTCCTCAGTCTGACCCAGTGCTTCTTAAGTCTCAGCAGGAGTCTCAGCAGGAGCCACGACCTCTTCCTCTTCTTCAATCTCATATGCTTGGAAACTGGAGAAGTCCAGGTCAGGAAAAACCTCACCAACTCTCAGGAGTCCGTTGTTGAAGCTAAATTTATAACCGAACATGCTTGCTTCAGTTACATCCATTTTGAACTACGAAGACTTCTTGAAGTCCTCGACTGCTCTGGCTGCCCGTTGCCTCAAGACTTCGGACTCCTGTGCCGCTGCTTCGGCCTTCAGAATCACTTCTTCAGCCTTCAGAGTTGCTTCTTCAGTCCTTCTGACTGCCATGTCGGTCGCCCTGGCCATATCTTCGACCTTCTTCTGGTTTTCCTTGGCAGAATACTCGAAGAAATGAATATGCTTCTTCCTCTTCCTCAACTTCGCCTCCTGTTTAGAGATCTTCAATTGAGCCTTCTTCAGCTCGCCCTTCAGATCCTAAACTTCAGTGTCTTTACAGATGAGCTTCTCCTCCATGGACAACCTTAATTCTTCGGCCACTTCTTTATCGGCCTTGGCCATCCGAAGCTCCTCCTTCAAGCTATGGAGAAAATTGTCGATACCCTCCAGGCCCTCTTCCAAAAAGGTGATATCATGGACCAACTGCATCAACGGGACCAAAATATAAGATTGATTATTATATGAACAATCAACCGAGAGCAAGAGAGGCTGCAGCTATCTTACCTGGAGTAGGAAGGAAAATGCAGAGTCAGATACTCTAGCGAGACGCCGATTCAAGGTGACTGCCCAATCATGAGGTAGTAAGACACCCTTCAGCACCCGCCTGGCTATGTCAGGGAGTACGAGACCTCTCGCATCAGAAAACTTCGAGAGGTCTACTTCGCAGCTCCTATCCGGAGGGGTATTCCCTATAAACCCCTCTTCGACTTGAGATGCCTTGCCCCGGTTCATTACAGGGAGCAAGGCGACAATACGTCAGCTGCCGGGGTCGGACTCTCCGAAATTTGGATCGGAGAGTTAGCCCTCGACGAAGATTCAGCTGGTGGGGGCCCTGCTGGAAGTTCCATTGGCGAGACCTTGTCCCCTCCAGATGTCCACCTGGAGGACATGGCACTTATGCTAGGCCCTTCCTCTCGAGCCTTTTTTCGGACCTCTAGCCCCGAAGAAGAGGTCTGACCTGACTTCCTCTTGGCGAATTCTCGGAGCAAGCTTAGATCGAGCCTCATCCTGCCACCTACAAACAAAAGCGGACATTAAAATCAGCCAAATCGGAACGCTACCAAATGGGGGGGAAGCCGGAGTCTTCTACTGTTTATACCTAACGTAGGGGACCCATTGATCCCAACAAGGTGAAGGTTCTTCTCTTCTAAAAGCTCTCGGATAGAGACAGCCTCCGAACCAGACAACAAAGTATAGTTAGGTTGGTCGACCGCCAGAACTTTCTTGCCAGCATTAGCATCGAGGCGAGGTTCTCGCCACTCACTGTTGAAATCCCACGGTTGAGTAGAAGAGACGAAGACAAAGTTGGGCTTCCACCCATGGATGGCGCGGGGCATGTCTTTCATTATTTTGCTGCTAGGATGAGGGTTGATGACCCACCATCCGTAGCCGTGGAAATCCCTCTTCAAGATGAAGAGGGAAGTAAACAAACTGGTCCTAGGCCTTACATTGGCTATGTGGCAACGGACCAAAAACCCGCAGATGTTCCGAATACTATTCGGGGTCAATTGCACAGGAACAATCTGATACAAGTTAAAGATCCTAAGAAGGAAAGGGTCTAGCGGGAAGTGAAGACCGGCTTTTAAATGATCTTCGTATACAGCAATACGCCCAGAGGGAGGTCTATTTACCTGTTCTTCAAGTCTTGGGATCACTAGAAGGAAATCTTCAGGAAGGCAATAGCGTTTCCGAAGGTGGGCTATCTTTTTAAGGGAAACAGAACTGGAGATCAGCTCCGGTCTAATCTCAACAGCAACATCTCTAACAAGACCTGAAGTGTTTGAAGGCCCGGCCTCTCCTCCAAAGGAGACCCTGCCGGTGACATGGATCTCTAAAGACCTAACCATGCTAAAACAAGAAAGAGACAGAAAAGCAAGGAAACCCTACCTGTAGAAGAAACTGGGGACTGAAAGCAAGAAAGGCTGAACAAAAAGAAGAAGCAAACAGGAATGGAGAAGCTTCTTTTACAGGATCTCTTTCTCCCTTTGTAAGGGGATATAAGACACTTCAGCACGCCTCCTCGAGAGAAGAAGGTCCTTCCTTTCATTACGCCCTATATGCAGGCACCAAATACGGCCTCGCGACTCTAAGCAACGTCAGGCTGACTTGACATGGGAAGAGACAAGAGTCCTAATCCATGTGACTTCATCTAACGGCGTAAAAGAGGCCCATACCTTCCCCAAGAGACAGGGTGAGGCCACGTCCTCTACCTAGATCCCAATTGAAAGATCGACCAAATCGTCGTAATAAAAGGAATAGACGCAACCCTTCGACCAGCTCATGCCTTTTCATGTTCCAATAAGAAGATGATCCCGTCCTCAACCTGATATTTGAATCAGATATCAGTTATGACAGGCAACCGGATCGAAGATTTACCATCATTGGTTGCGCTCCTCCTCGCAGAAAATGATAATCCATTAATACTCTCACTCTTCAAGGCAAATCATTGCTTTGAAAACTGAGAGTGAGGGGCAACTGTTATGATATGTTAATGCAACATGGACTAATTATCGGCTCAACCGCTCACCAAACTCCTTCTGAACCGAGCATCTAAACCGGAGCACCTGAGGCCAGTCTTCGAACCTAGCCGAAGGCGTTAGTCCCGAAGACTACTACTACCAGCTCCCGACCAGTCTTCTGTACATCAGCTAAAGAGGGCCGATCCAAAGAATACTGATCCCAAGATAACATCGGCTTCATTTCACAACCCATTCTGAAGGGAAGAACACCGATGCAAATGACAGAGGTGTCTTTGGCTTATTTTGCGGGAGATAAATTCGAAGATAGTCAGTCGATTCAACACCAGCCCTTCCCGAAGAAGAAGCTCGGAAGTAAATCTTCGGTTGATCCCAAATCTTTGAACGTGGGTATGGTTGTTATGATTAATCGTGTGGCCACTACCTCCAATCGTAACTATATCGAGGTGGCCACGTGGCCACTAACTTCAGCTCCAATGACTCCAGACTGGCCAGAATCGGCTGGCAACCATCTATGGTTATTTGCAGGATAAAGTTAATTAATCCCGTCCTAATCATAGATAGGTGAGCCTAACCATACTCTAGCACGACAACTATAAATACTGGTAAGAGGGGACATCCAAAGTATGCTAGACAAGCCTAGAAAAGAAAATACTTTCGTTATCTTCCTCTTCAGAAATTCTTCATTCTGTTACTGGAATCTCCCTCTCTAACTTAGGTATCAAAGTATCCCCCACCTGAAAAAAATCTGGTCAGGGACCTGTTTTGCAGGTATCCATCAAGGAGAGTGAACTAGCAATCCAGAGGCTCCGTCCGATCAATGAAGGTTCCACGTCAACATATCCTAACCAAACAAATCCTTAACTTTTTTTTGGATTTAAAGTAGCTTATGTCAGTCTTTTTTCCTCTTCCTCTTTTCGCTGTTTTACCTCTTCTATAGCCTAGACTGCCTTTTTTTTTTTTTTTTAATCCTCTGCTTCTCAATCTTTTTCTTTTATTTTCTCTTTAAGGATTCTTAGATCTCTATTGTAAGCACCGTCAACATGAGCCTGAATTCATGCATACTCTTCTTTCTTGTTTTCCTCCCTTTGGTATTCTGCCTCTCCATCCATCTCTTATGATCACAGGAGTTGGCTTGTTCAGGATCAAACTCATTTGGATACATGATCTCTTTCCAACTTTTAGAAGAACACCAAAAATTATAGAAACCGTCCATTTCATGCAACAAACTATTCTCATCTCCCATGCCCTGGGAAGTGGACGCGTGAGTTGCATATACATATAGTCACTGCCAACCAAAAACAACCCTTTGTAATAGGGGACAACCTGCTATGAGATTTATGTTTTAGTTAATTTTTCCCTCAAACTATTTTTTTTATTGATAGCATTCCCCTCTAACTGTTTTCATTATTTATATCATTCATCATTGTATTTTTTTATTTTACTTGATTTTTTTTTTTAAAAAAATATTTTAAATTATTTAAACATAGAACATATCGTGCATACAATGAGCTAGGTATCTTCTCAAGAAAAACAACACCACAACATGCAAGAATGTAATAGTGCATATTAAGCATGCCAGAGTTTATCGATGATCAATATAAACTATCTTTGCACAAATAGTTAGGTCAAAGTCCGAAAAAAGTTATTGGCAATCAAACATATGCGGTTTGAGGCTTTGAGCTCAACATATATAAGCCATGGCCTGCAAGTTAGAGGGCTAGGCCAATATCAAATAATTGTCCTCAAGGTGTAAGCTTGACTTAAACTAGGTAAACAATCTGAAATAATTCAATCTCAGAGCTACATTTTTTTCTGGAAAGATCAGAGCTACATTTTTAAGGTACAATTTCATCCCACCAAGGACCAATCGGGGGACGGCAGAGATTTTTTTGATTTCAGTTGACGGCATTCATAGCGTGACTCATGCACTTGTGTCGCACGTGCCTCTCTCCGTCAGTCTTGCGAGAGATTATCGCATGGACCAGGTCCAAGCCGACTGGGGCAAATCTTGGAGCATGTGCATGGTGGATAACGCACGATCAGGATTTGGTGCATACAAAGGATAATGTGGCATGTTATCCACCGTGGGATTTGGCATGGCCCACTTGAACCTGGTTCAGGACCTTCTAAACATCTCTCCGACTCCGTCCCCCACTGCACCTCTCCGACCCCGACGCTTCTTAACTCTCTCTCTCTCCCACTCTCCCTCCTTCCAACTCTAGAAGAACGCCACCGTCGGAGCTCTCGAGATCGTTCCTTCATTCTCGATACTCTACCTCTCGTGCGGCGGTAGGGGCGCTATTCTCCAGCCATGGGTTCCGGTAAGCGATCTTTCCCTTGTTAACATCCCCAGTTTTCTTGAGAAACCCTAGCATCTTCAATCCTCTTGCAATCGCTCGATTCAGTTCATCTTATATAAATCTTCTCGATGTCAATTATCTATCATCAGTTAGGGTTTTGCTGTTCGTGTCGTTCCCTTTTTCTTGTAAAGCTTATTATAGAACCGGCAGTTACAATTATAGCTACGCCTATGTTAAATCCTAATCTCACAGTGACGGTTGCTGTTTTTTTTTTTTTTTTGGGAAATTTAATTGTGGTGAATGTCGTGACCTCTGTGTTGGTTGTGATTTTAGATGCAGATATGGAGGACTATGGGTTTGAGTACTCAGACGATGAACCCGAGGAGCAGGATGTCGATATCGAGAACCAATACTACAACTCTAAAGGTTGTTATATTTGTGCTTGCCATTGTTCTCGCTGGGGAGTATTCACATGTTATTTTAGCAGAGAAGGTTTTTGAAAGATTTTTTTTTGCTGCCAATTAAAGCATTGCAATTTATAGGTTCAAGGTTGAGGGTGTTTAATGTGGTTGTCTACATTATGTGAATTATCTGAATAAGCAAAAGGCCTCCAAATAGCCCCACTTTCACTCGCTGTTGCAGTCAATTTTGTTTTCCCCTTTGTCCTGATTATAGTTCTAGTTTATTGTATTTGTATCCATTTTTAGATAATTGGTGATTGCAAATATTCAGTATGTTGTTCTCCTTTATAACCTTTTTGCATTTCGTTGAGTACTCCTCATTCATCAGGATGTCTTGATATTTTTTTAATTTGTTTTCCCACAGTTATTTTTTATTTTTCATCATTTTTCTTGTTTATTCATACTTATAGCTGAACTTTTTCCCTGGGTAGATTCACCCTAAGGTCTGAATTTTTGTCCACAGGTTATTGTGCAGATTCTATTTAAATGTACTGGGTAAACCGACTCTCCTGTTTTGTCATCTATTTGAGTCTGTTTCTTTTAGTTTCTCTTGAATGTCCAAAAACTAGCAACTTTCACTCGCACTTGTGATGGAACACCAAATGAGTCAACAAACATGATTTTTGATATGTTCATGTGGTTGAAACATTATGGCATAATTTAGTATTTAAATGAATTGGTAACGTGGGCAATTTACAGCCTTATTTCATCTGGTTGGCACCCACCTCCACTTGGCCAAGGTCTAGGATTCAAACTTTAGTGGTGGTGTCCCCACCATGTTACTCAAAACAATAAAGTAGGCATGTGCTTTGCATGCTTGAGAAAAAAGAAATATATATTAGTAATGAAGCTTAGCAAGATGTTTCAAATGTTTCAATCATATTTTTGAATCAATTTCATAAATTTAACTTAATCTTATTGAATTGGTCTCTTCTGTCATTTGACACTAAAGTACCTTTCTTTTGCTGATTAGTACCATGTAATGATATTCAAGGGATTTCCTATTCATTGTAGAGATATGTCTCCATGTGTGGTAGAGTTGGGAGTAGGTCTTGGAGCATGTGCAAGTGTAGGTGTGGGTAGTAAATATTTGATAAACACATGAAGCAAGTGCCTAGGAAGCAGGTGCAAGGCCGAGATATCAAGAAGATTCATAAGTGGTGCAGGTGTAGGTGTGGGTAGCAAATATTTGAGAAACACATGAAGCAGGTGCTTAGGAAGCAGGTAAGAGGGTGAGATTTCAAGAAGATTTGGAAGTGGGTGCATCACCCCATGTAGAAGATTCTGGCTACTAAGGCAAGGACTAGCAAAATGCAAAAGAGGCATATAATGGTAAGGATACAAATTACAGGCTGTATTTCTTGGTGTCTCTTCGTGGGTACTCAGAAATGGCTCAAATTCTTTAGTTTTCCAACCGAATAGATATGGTTGCAAGTGGATCCAATAATCCTTATTTGGCCATATGTAACCATTGGTTGATCTGCTGTATGATGATGGCAAAATCAGACACGATGTTAGTGTGTTGACTTCCAGAAGGCTGGGCTTCTTTTACAATAGTATGGAGGAGACCTAAAGACAACTTCAAATTGCTGAGTCAGCAAATTTGTATAAATCTTACCATCATCTAGCTTGGACATTCTTGAGCTGCTTTAGACTTTATTTGTTTACCTCCTTGAGTAAATATACCACATAATAAATCTTGAAAAGGTGTAAAAGTGGCAGAGGATGTAAAGGGTTACTAAAATCATCATCGCAAGTACATGGCATTGGTAGATGGTACCTGGTTGAGAATTTGGCTCACTTTGGCCGCCATAATATGTCTATAAGAGGTGTGTGAGTGGCAGTAAACATATGAAATAAATGAGGTATTAAATTAACTAGAAGTAAGCTATGTGGTTAGTGCAATCCAAAATTTTTTAAATCCCTTATGTAATATGCATATCTGACCTTGTATTGCAGCCTTTACTTAATGATCATCAGAAAATATGCAATCAACATGGCTTCCATTTTGTCAATTATATCATGACCTCTATTTTGGTTAGCTATATGAGTCAAGGGGTCTAAATAATTCATGAGTCTTTGTGAATGTTTGATGACCGTAGATGGACATGTTTTATGACTGTAGATTGACATCAGCTATTAGTTGGCACTGAGTTCCTAATCAACAACAAGATTAGGTAATGAAGCTTGCTTGCCTTGAGACCTTGAAAGCTTTTCATGGCTTTGGATGTGTGGATATCTTAACTGTAAATAATAATATCCATGGGAATCAAAACAATGATAACTGTGAATCGATGTTATAAAATTTCAACTGAGATTCATACCCAAGTTTTAATGGAGATCCTTAAAGTCACATTTATAGGTTTGATCACATATTTCATGTTCAGCAATCCTGAGAAGGACTATAGTATCTCATTTTCTTTTGTTATCCATATGAAAATATTAATATCACAGGTTTTTTTTCCTGGCTGGTCCTTTAAGCTGTATTTTTTCGCTGCAGTGACCTGAGTTAGTCTGTTAACGAGGTGCCCGATTAATCTTTCATAAATAAAAAAATTTGAGTCATTTTTTGCACATCTTTCTATCAATTCAAAGATCCTGGTTTTGGTGTGCACATATTTTTCAGCAATTAAGATCTTATATTTTGAGAAGGTGCTTAGGTAACTTTTGCCATATACTGGTTTATTTTCCTCTTCCTTGAAGTGTTACGGTTTGAGCTAAGTGATTTTCACTATTGTTACTTCTGTAGGCATATCTGCTGCCTCTTGACATCACATTTTTATTTCAAAATCATTTGGCCATTTATTTATTTATAACGGATGACTTGTAAGTCAAGATTATGGAACACATTACATAAAATTCAATGTAGTGCTTCATTCTTTACACATGTGGCTTTTTTTAAAGTTAGTGTAAGATTTTTTGTCCACATTTGCCTTTATGTATCCTGCATATAATCTTTTACAGGTTTAGTAGAAACAGATCCAGAGGGCGCACTTGCTGGTTTTGCTGAAGTAGTTCGAATGGAACCTGAGAAAGCAGAATGGTGAGCATTGTAGAATGTTATTCGCGAACCCTGGTTCTAACTGATATGATCAACTGCACTGATGGAAGCATGTTTAGGATCTTGTTTGGACCTATCCCTCTTGCCTCAGTAACAGCATATGTGCGTGCCTTTTATCAATCAGCAGTTCTTATTGTCACATTTGCATGCATGTGTGCATGTACCAAAGCTGTGCACTCTGATCCAACATGAACTTTACCTGAAGTACAGTTTCTCTTGTTTATAAATTTGCCTCTATCTGGATATGTACTTCTCTTCCATTTCATCAAGAAATTTGATTCTGACCAGGTTCACATTCCATGTATTTTTTAGTTTAAAAACTGAGCATGCATGAAATATTGTTTTTATCAATAATCTGCTAATGCTTTGGAGGGTAATAAAATGTTGATGCTGGAAAAATCTTTTTCCTCTTTGGCCAACAAAATTTCAATGCATTATTAGTAATGCTGTTTGCTTTGTTGGCAACTTTCTTACCCTTATCAACCAGGGGATTCAAAGCTCTAAAGCAGACTGTCAAACTCTACTATCGACTGGGGAGGTATAAAGAGATGATGGAGGCATACAGGGTGATGTTGACATACATCAAATCAGCTGTTACACGTAATTACAGTGAAAAATGCATAAACAACATAATGGATTTTGTTTCTGGCTCAGCAAGCCAGAATTTCAGTCTTCTGCAGGAGTTCTATCAGACTACACTGAAGGCTCTTGAAGAGGCAAAGAATGAGGTTAGGAGTCATTTTGTACTCTCCAAAAGCTTGTACCTCTCTCACACAAACACATATATAAAGCCTCTCAGATGCACTTATCAGTGTTTAATGTATTTCTTATTTTGTACCCAAATTCTATGCAGAGACTATGGTTCAAGACAAATCTTAAACTATGCAAAATTTGGTTTGATATGGGTGAATATGGATGGATGAACAAGGTATTGCTATAGGTTTGATGTCTTCCATATCTTTCTCGATATTGCATAGGTTGAGTAATTGTTCCATGGAAACACCCAGATATTGAAGGAACTTCACAAATCTTGTCGAAAAGAGGATGGCACTGATGATCATAAGAAGGGTACCCAGCTTTTGGAAGTCTATGCTATTGAGATTCAGATGTACACTGAAACAAAGAACAACAAAAAACTCAAGGTAAGATGAACTGTAGTGCCTTTTGTTTTTTTTTAAAAAAACTCTTCCACTCAATGGCCATTTCTGTTGGTTATTAGTGTTCTAGAATGTAAATGGTTCAAAGTTTCTAGATCATCATTTGTTGCATGATGCCTTATGAGATATAATTTTTGATTGCTAGATATGAGCTTGAATAGAAATGCTATTTAGTGGATGCTAAATATCTGTATTGGTATATTAACTAAATATTTTGAACCACGGATTCATATTAAGATTCCTTGATTAAATTTCTTCAGAAATGCAATTTGAACATTTATTATTTCTGAATTGTGGTTCTCCAATTTGATGCTTTAACAAAACTTTTCTTTTGAATCATCTCTATCATTATGTACCATATCTTAATTGAGAATGTTCAACATGTTAGTTCAGTTGCACTTTTGTGAGAAAAAATGATCTGTTAGCTCCTCAACCCTTTCCTGTAATGATTAGCAAGTTGCAGTTATATTGCCAGCACTAATGAAATTTAAATCCTTCTAATATGACTTCCGATATGGAAAAGCACCTGATGTATGACATTTGAAGCAAGCATGATGGTTCCAAATAGCATGCATGCAGAGCAAATGCTGACAAAATATAACATATTGTGTTGGAAACTGACTTGCACAAAGTGTGGAAGTATATGCTCAAAGATATGCTAGTGGCTAAGATATGTGAGGAGAACCCCTTTTTTAATTCAAGCCTCTTCTGATTGCATTATAGTGACAAACAAACCTTAATTGTTTAAGCAGAGCATTTGTTCCAATGCAAGTTTAGCATCTTAGGGCCGGCTTGGTATCATTGTTGCCTTTGTGTTTGTTTGCTTAACAGATAAGTGAAATATCTCATGGAGATTGATGTTGAAAATAGCATTTGCACAAAACTTCTGCTATCCCTTTTTTTTATTCTCCTTTTTGAAATCAATGAATCTTTGCTACCAAAATCTCTAATGATTTAACAAGCAATTTGAAAAAGGGAAAAAAATTACTTAGACACCATCTTAGCTTAGGGTCAGTTTTACTTAGTACCCCTTCAAGTTTTTAAGTAGTCCTTCAAGTTAGTTAAGTAGTCTAATGTGGTCCTGCCATCTATCTTTATTTACCTAGGTTCATGGGATTCTATTACGTGATGGTCATATGAGACTTTTTTTAGGATTGAAATACTTTTGTGAGGAGTGATTTAGATGGAAAGGAGGGATGAGGATGTGGTTGGGTTGAGAGAGGAGGAGGTGGTGAGAGTGGGTGGGCGCAAAACCAAGTTAGATGGAAAGGAGGGATGTGTTTAGAGAGGAGAAGGATGTTTGGAAGAGGGGGAGGTGGTGAGCGTGGATGGGGCTTGGGTGGAGTTGAGTTGGATAGAGAGGAGGAATGGAGAGAAGGGATTTGGATGGCAGTGGGGTTTAGAGAGGAGGAGGTGTTGGAAGAGGAGGTAGTGGCAGTGAGGAAGGCTGTGAAGCGAAGAAGAGGGCATTTTTTGATAAATAAACCATTCTAGTAAGGGCAAAGTTGTCCTTTATCACAATGTTTTTATAGTGTTGAATGCCGGATGGGGCCTGGGACTATATTGAACCACTTAACTAACTTCATGGACTACTTTGAAACTCTTTTAAACTCATGGAGTACTAAGTGAGACTAATCCGAAGTTGAGGGGGTGCTTAAGTAATTTTCATGAAAAAAGCCAGAGGATTTCATGATGCATGTTGTTCAGTCTAGTTTTTTTTTTTTTGCCTTCTTAGGTGTTCAAAAACAAAAATAGAAAACAAGAGCAAATACCAAATAAGGCCTAAATTAATCAAGTTTATTTGGTGGTACACAACTTGTGCATATGCAATATGCCATTCAAAGAATCTACTTGTGTACTGAAGTTGCATAAATTTAAGTTAAATGATTGGAGGCAAATGGTGAACTCAATTTCCAAGCTAAAGCTGAAAGATATATAAGTTGCTCTAAAATACTACAATTTTGACAAAGGTTAAGATATATGCATGAATTGCACAATCATCTGGTAAATAATGCAAAGTAAGAAGAGTACTGGCTCTAACATCGTATGCCCAATGGTCTTACGTGGATTGATCTGAGACTTGCTTGTCTCAAAGATGCACCAACAGTATTCAGGCATATCAGTGAAGGAGAATAATTGCGCATGACTCTTAGATTAAATGTTCATTTAAATTCTTTTCTACCTCCAATCTTTTTAAACTTGTCACCTCTAATCTTGAGTAGAATTTAGATGTGTATTGCACTTAAACTTGTCCAAGTAAAATGATGTAGTTATGGAAGGTTTTAGTTATACACAAGTCTGTTCATATAGGATACTAAGTTACACACTTGTATGGCGATTTTTCTCCTACAAAATGTAAGACGATGCAATAGCTACTCACCTCTATAATTTGGTATATTATGAGCTCTTCTTGTAAGATGCTGGTAACTGTGTGTCAAAGTAGTACATATCCTATGGCATGGTATGATGCTGATTGACCCTTAATTCTTGATATGTTAAACATGGTTCGTAAATTGTTGGTTTATTTTGTATTGATTCTTAAATAATCAATATGCATTGGGTCTTCTTTCATGCACATGAAGTTTCTCAATTATAGTGGCTTTCGTTTTTTTTTTTTTGGCATTTGTTTTGTCCTGTCTTTAGGCAATTCTAGGCTGTTTAGGTTCTCTTTGGGTGCCTATAATTGGTCGTCTGATAAAAGGATAAAAATGGAAATCCAGATTAATCTCATGACATGAGACCTGATATCTCATCGTAGAGAAAACCAGTAGTTTTAATCCTGTCCTCTGTTTTGACACAGTGAAGACAAATGAATCCGATTTTTTTTAAAAAATTATTACTATATGATATTAAGTTTTCTTATTGACCGGCATGCCTTTCAACTATGATTGATGTGTAGATCTGAGAAACATTAAAGGGACCATACGTGCAATCCTTATTTTGAACACATGAACATAATGCGTTAATTGAAGTGTCTAATTAACAAGCACTTTCCCAACCATTTGAGGGTTTCTTTTGGACTAAATTTGTTAAATTTAGAAGGTCCAGAATCAAAGGACCTGTAGTTTTGTCTATTACTTGGTCAAATGAGAATAAATCATCATATCGCAAATAGGAGTGTCAAATGAACCAGCTGTTCATGAGTTAAATTGTGTTCATCAAATGAGGAGTAGCTGGATTTTTTAGCTTGAAATATAAATAAGCCGAGCTCAATTTAGGTTCCACTCATTTGATTTTTAACTCAATATGGTTCAAAATTCTTTTATACTAAAATTATACAAATATCATAAATATGAATTGAACAAATAATATACATTATGGATGCAATATGTTGAAAAGATTATTAGATGTTAAATATTAATTTAACAGTTGAATCACTTAGTTATTATGAGTCATTTGATCAAAATTCAACAGTTGATCTTTAGAGTCGGTTTAATATTCAAAAGAGCCATGAAGCCTAAGGCTCTCTTATTCGCACTGCCACAAATACTCAACCCCTCTTTTCTTCCCTTGTTCGTCACCTCCACATCCTTCCTCTAATCCTTTCCTTTCCCCCTTCATTCTTGACTGAGATTCCAGTTGGAGATTCTGTGGTTTCCAATGGCATAAATTAGTGTTCCATTAGGTCTCCAACCTCGGAGAGATTTAAGTCAGAGATCCTGAGAAGTTGGGGTCCAGGAGTCTCCCAGATCTCCCTTTTATTGCCTTCTCCTTTACCTTTGTCCCCAAGCTGCCGCATGGACTCCGCCACCACATTTGCCTTTATGGATGTCCCTATGCTTCTGCATGCACTCAGGCACTGGCCACAGGGCTTCATCCCTCAACATCATGGTCCTGGATATCTATTTATCTCATCAAGCATGACAAGATCTCATCAAGCACAATGAGGGTGGCTTCGAGCGACATTGTTCGTTGGTGTCCACAAGTATCTGCTGTGGGCTGTGAGCTTAGACAAGTCGAGCAAACTTAAGCTTTTCTTGATTTAGTTTTTTAGCTTGAGCGAACGGAGCTTAAGCTTGCTTGATTATATTTGAGCTGAGCTGGAGTTCCTCTAAAATTTTGAGCTAGGCTCGAATAGAGTCTAACTCACTCACTCAGCTCTTTTACACCCCTTGTACCAAAACTATAACATGTGTTTCTTCGACTTTCTTAATTAAAAAGAAGAGGTATTAAGCATTGGAAGCTTTTGTAAGGAATAAATATATGTAGAGTTTTCCCTTTTCTTTAGTGATTTATACTCAATCAATAGATTACCACATTGTTTTCTTCTCAAAAGAAGATTATTACATTATTAACTTACCTTTAATTATGATGCCTCTTCTTTGCTCTTAGTGAAGAAAGGGGGTGGGGGGATATTTTGTCTGATAAATGACCCGTCACTTGCCTTCGTCCTCTATTCCTCCATGGTTGGCTGGTTGCTTCCCCCCGGCCTAGCCTTGCTTCCATCCTCAAGTATCCAATTCACCAACCCTTTAGGTGGCATTTGGTGACCCAAATGGGATCACCATGGTGATCTAAGCTCACTAGTGGTCTGAATCCTAAGGTAATTTGATCTCCTGTAATCAAAGATCTGTATTTAATAGGTCATGATTCAATGATTAATGATCCATAGGTATCCACAAGTAACTTGTTTTTTATTTCATGGGAATCCAAAATTACTAACCATATAAAACTAAAACTATCCATCATATGTTCTGTAAAAATATATTTATTAATAATATAAAATATATTAAATAAAATATTAATATATGTATTAATATATTATCAATATATTCTATAAAAATATATTTATCAGTCCTCCAAATCATTAATCTTATAAAAACATATTAATTATTATTATAGAATTAATATTTTTATTTACATTTATAATATATTATTTGTTAATATTAATATTTATTTTGATTAGAAAAATAAGGCAAAGAGAAGTAATATATTAAATAATTTTATTATATAAATATAAAGTATAATAAGATATTTCTATTCTAATTTAAAATTATTATTCAACATAATATGATTAAGAATATATTATAATATAATATATCATAAATATATAATATAATATAAATATAATATATTAAGTGTATATTGATATATGAACTTTTTTTTTGCTAGACTAAGGGATATTTTTGCACTCAAATTTTAGCCTAAGATAGTGTTTCAAGGTGACGTTGAATTCCCGACCTCAAGGATGGATATTCATTTCATCATCACTGGATTGGATGGTGATTTGAGTAGTGGGATGATTTGGAATCATTGCCACATAGGATCATTATAGTGTAACTAAATGCAATGATCTCATCACCTACGTTCATATCATTCTTGATCTTAGGTTAATCACCCCATACCAAATGCCCTTAGTGGGAAGGGAAACACGAAAGGTCCAATGCCAGATTTTGAGGCTATGTAAGCAAGGAGTGGTTGGAGCTTCTAAACTCAATTTTGTTGTACATCAGTTAGACCCCCATACGCAGCATTTGTACTAACCATTTGTCTTCTTCATGCATCTGAGATTTAGATTATGTAGCATGTGTCGTGGACCCAAAATTGATTTCTTCCACAGCAAGTACAACAAAATGTTTCATTGAAAATATAATTGCAGGGTGCATAGACACCACATGCAGACATGCAGGGTGGAAGTATTCATGTGTGGTGCTTTTATCTTAGGTGATCAAAGACATAAATGAAAAATGGTCAACTGTTCAATTTTAATGGAATTTATTCAATGTTGGAGTTCGTTTATGTACTCTTGACATCTTCTCATTATTTTAATGTTACTTTTGGACAACCAGTTCACATGAGCTCATCTAACGTTATGGTCAATTACAGCAACTGTACCAGAAGGCCCTTTCAATAAAATCAGCAATACCGCATCCGCGAATTATGGGGATAATCCATGAATGTGGTGGGAAAATGCATATGGCTGAACGACAGTGGGCTGAAGCAGCCACTGATTTCTTTGAAGCATTCAAGAACTATGATGAAGCTGGGAATCAACGACGTATCCAGTGTCTCAAGTATATAGATACCAAATCCCTTTCTTCATTTACTTGAGATCGAATGTATCTTATCAGTTATTTTGACTTTTCTCTCATTCTTCCACCTATGTCATTTGTCTTTAATGTTAGGTATTTGGTTCTGGCCAACATGTTGATGGAATCTGAAGTGAATCCATTTGATGGACAGGAAGCCAAGCCGTAAGTCATCACTAGAACATTGTTTTTCTTCGGTAGGTTAATAGTATCTGGACAGTTGCTTTCTGCCCTGTTAATAATACTTCATCCTTCTGAACAGATACAAAAATGACCCTGAAATTTTAGCAATGACAAACCTCATTGCAGCATATCAACGAAATGAGATCCTTGAGTTTGAAAAAATCTTGAAGGTCGATATCCATTAAAATTTCTAGTTTTCTAGTGGCTTGGTTTCAGTGTTACAATGTTATATTTACTCTCAAATGGACATTGTTGTGATGTTTTCGCAGAGCAATAGAAGAACTATTATGGATGATCCTTTCATCCGCAACTACATTGAGGATCTCTTGAAGAACATCAGAACTCAAGTTCTGCTTAAGCTCATTAAGCCGTATACTAGAATCCGTATCCCTTTCATTTCAAAGGTGATTCCCTTAACCCATTCATCACTCCTTTTTGCTTGAGTGATTAATTATTTAACCCTTCTGGCAGTTTTCTGCTACCCATACTATATGCTGGACTAGTTTCAAAAAAAAGGGTGCATATATGCTGATAAAGTTTGTTTGTTTTTGGAACTAAGAAAGCATTCAACACTTAAATGTAGATGTGCAATAAACTGTTACCCATTCTTCTGTTTTCTTTTTCTTTTCTTTTCTTTTTACGTGTCATTTTCCTTGAACATATGAAGCAAGAAGTCATATAGGATTTTCCAAACCCACAGATCAGACTGGTTCCGGGTTTCTGAAATTTCAGTTGGGACTTTGGTAAAAATCATCCCTTTTCCCCATTATTTAGTTACAATGAAGCCTTTTACCTTGCTTCAGCCTAATTTCCCAAAGATGTCTCGAGTTTGCAAATGAAGTGAAACATCAGGTTATATTTTAATGTTGGATCAGGCCATCTTGGGTCACATTTAGGTTATGTTCCAGGGAGATGTAAGACTGGCTCTTAAGTTACTAACCCTTAGCAGGCACTGGTAAATGCTTTCGAAGATTAATGGTTGTTTTCTATATTTGTTCTCTGGTTTGGTTTAAGAGTTGTACCATCCCTGGACCTTTAGTTTTCTCTAACTGAGCAAAATTTGTCGTGTTAAATCAACATTCGATTTGAATGTCCAGGAACTGAATGTGCCAGAGAAAGATGTTGAGCAGCTCTTGGTCTCCTTGATTCTTGACAACCGTATTCAGGGTCACATTGACCAAGTCAACAGGCTATTGGAGCGGAGTGACAGGTCATCATTTCGTGTGGCTATATTTTTCACTCACATTATATATATATAGGGTAAATGGCTATATTTTTCACTCCCATTGGTGAAGTCTTAAACCTAACATCGTGTGCGAATGGATTCTGCAGGTCAAAGGGGACGAAGAAATATACTGCCATAGATAAATGGAATACTCAACTCCGGTCCCTGTACCAAACCATAAGCAACAGAGTGGGCTGAGATCCAGGAGTTGTGTCAAGAAAGCATTTTTTTTTTTTTTTGACATTACTGGATTTTATTCTCTTGATGTAGAAACCTTCCTTGGAATGCTTTCTTCCCTTTGTGGGTTGTGGATAGCTGGCAAGATTTTCACTTCTAAAGGATCTTGTTATGTTCATGGGTTGGCATATGTTGATAGCTGGCAAATTTTTTACCTCTAAAGGATCTTGTTATATTCATGGGTTGCCATATGTATGTTGATAGCTGGCAAGATTTTCACCTCTAAAGGATCTTGTTGTATTCATGGGTTGCTATATGTTGGTAGCTGGCAATTCATGTGCAGCTGTTTAAATGGTTATTATGGACATTGTTTTTTTATTTATATGTTGTCACCATGAACCATTCATGCTATTTGTGTGATGAACTACTTTTTGCTGGTTCTTGTTGCGGTGAATAAGATTCAGCATGTATCCAAAAAAAAAGAAAAAACAACAAAAAAAAACTCAGCGACAATGATTAGGGAGAATTATTTGGAGGTGTTTTTCGAGATTCTTAATCTATAATGTTCGGGTGGAATTATTGGGGGGGTTTTTTGAGATTCTTAATCTATAGTGTTTGGGTGAATTAAGCACGCAAATCAAACCATCTGATCTTGATTGCTCCATCTACACTACATTAGATCCTTATTTGTGGTTTTTTTCATGCAGTTATGATGCTGGACTTGTTTTTGCTTAAACATTCGTCATGTAATTGCCTAGGTTGATTAGATTCATTTTCATTATACATGGTCTTACGAGCATTACAAAATATTTCTGGTATTGCATTTTACTCCAGATTCGTGGCTGGCGATGCAAAATTTTGTCTCACTTGCCCGACCAATGTGATCCGATAAAAAGTATATCTTCTCCTACGACCACATGCATGCAAAATAAAAAAAAATGTCTATTGAGTTCAGATAATCCAGATCCGTATCATTAGGCTATGTAACTGGGCATAATCGAATCACATGCAGATCCGTACGTTAAGATGGGCTTACTATTGAACATCAAAAGTTGTTAAGTTCGGATTCGAAAATCTAAGCGGCCCAGCATGTTACCATTTGAGCTTTAGAAATCAGGTCAAAATCTGGTCGGTCTACGGTTGACAGGATTACAATCACACCAATTCGATGCGATTTGGTGGCCCATGCGATTTTTTCTTTCTTTTTTTTTTGCAACGCTTGTTCATATGAGAGTAATTGCCACATTTCAAATATCCTCCAAGAAAACCATATATTTTTTTTATAATATAATCTACTAATCTCATGAAAGCGGAGGATACCGGATTTTTTTAAAAATAATATTTCTTAATAAAAATTTATGAAACTAACATCGTTTGAAATATATTTGCGAAACTATGGCGGCCAAATCATAAGCCACGACTTCATTTTAATACGGCTTCAATTTTTAAAATAAAAATAAAAAAATATATTTAAAATTATATAATAAAATATATAATTAAAAAAATAAAAAAGGTTATAAGTATAACATGTGGTTTTATCTTATTCATGCACCTTTATTTTTCAAATAAAAAATTTAAAAAAATTTAAAAATAATAAATAAAAATATATAAATAAAAATCATAAATTGTTACATTTATAATAATATTAAATATTAATATTATAAAATAAACTTCATCATAATTTATAATAAATAATATAAATATTAATATTATAAAATAAACTTCATTATAATTTATAATAAATAATATAAATATTATAATAAATATATTAATTATATTATAATATATTAAATTATAAATTATATATCATATTATAAAATATAATAATATAAAATTTGTAATTTAATTGGTGCCAATCTGGTTGCTAGTTCGCTTGTCAGGTCGGTGCCAGTCCGATCGTCAGCCTGGTACCAATCCGGTCCCTTCCTCGGTGCCAGTTTGGTCACCAGTCTGGCTGCCAAGCCGATACTAGTTTAGCCGCCAGCCTCGTGCTAGTCTAGTCACCAGTCCGACTACAAGTTCGGTGTCAGTCCATCGCTAGTTCGCCCATCAAGCTGGTAATAGTTCAGTTGCCAAGCGGGTGCTAGTCCGGTCGCCACTCGGTACTAGTTCGGTCGCAAGTCCGGTCACTATGTCAATGCTAGTTTGACTGTCAGTTCGACTGCCAGCCTGGTGCTAGTCCGCTAGCTATTCCGATCATCGATTTGGTGCCAGTCAAGTTACCGGTCCACTTATAAGGTCATGCCAATCTGGTTGCCAGGTTGGTGCTAGTTTGGTTGCCAACCCGATGCTAGTCCAATCGCTAGTCTGGCCACCGGGCCAATGCCAATTCGATCGCCAGTCTGGTTGCCAGGCTGGTACTAGTTCGATCACTAGTCCATCCACCATGCTAATGCTAGTTCGATCGCCAGTCCAATTGCCAGTTTGATGCCACTCTAGTTCCTAGTCCGCCTATCAGATCGGTGCCAGTCCAGGTGCCAACCCAGTGTTAGTCAGGTTGCTAGTTCAACCATCAAGCCAGTGCCAGTTAGGTCATTAAACTAATGATCGAACTGGCAATTGGATTAGCGACCAAACTGACACCGGGCTGGCGACCTGACTGGCACCAGGTTGGTGGCCGGACTTCTAACCGGACTGGCACTAGCCTGGAGACTGGACTAGCGACCAAACTAACACCGAGCTAGTGATTGGACTAGCACCGATCTAACAAGCGGACTGACAATTGGACTAGCACCGGATTGGCAACCGAACTAGCGACTGGATTAGTACCAACTATCATTGGCTTGATAGGCGGACTAGTGACTATACTAGCACCGAACTGGTGGCTAGAATAGCGATCAGACTAGCACCAGACTGGCAGCCGGATTGGTGGTCAAACTGGCACCAACCAGCGATCAAATTGGGACCGAATTGGTACCGAGCTGGTGACCGGACTAACATTCGGACTAGCATCGGGCTGGCAGCTAGACTGGTACCAGCCTACGAGTGAACTGGCGACTAGACTAACATTGAACTGACGACCGGACTAGCATGAGATTGGTGACCGGACCGGCGATCGAATTGGCACTGGCTTGATGACCGAACTAACACAGGATAAGGGATTGAACTAGCACCGAACTGGTAATCGGACTGGTATTGACCTGGCAACTGGATTGGCAATCGAATTGGCATTGGCTTGGTAACTAACTAGATTGGTGACCGGACTGGTGACCAAGTTAACACCAGGTAGGGGACCGGACTGGCACCGGGCTGGTGATCGAACTGGTGACCAGACTGGTACTGGCTTGGCGATCGGATTGACGACCGGACTAGCACTGGGCTGGTGGCCAAACGACACCGACCTAACAAGCGGATTGGCACCAACAACTGGACTAGCCCCGACTAAATTATGAATTTTATATTATATTATAAAATATTTATTATAATATTTAAATTATTTATTATATATTACAATAATTTTTTTTATAATATTAATATTTTATATTATTATTAAGGTAAAAACTTATGACTTTACTTATATATTTTTAATTTTTTAATTTTTTATAAAATTTTTTATTTATAAAATGAAGCTACATAAATAAAATAAAGCTGCAGGTATGATCTGCGGCTTCACTTAAGATGAAGCCACATGTTATATTTATAATTTCTTTTAATTCTTTTTATTTTATTATATTATTTTAAATATTTTTATATTTTTATTTTAAAATTTAGAATTGTAGGTTGAACCTGCAGTTTTATTTTAATAAAATCATAGGAATCTGCAGTTTCTGATGTAGCTGCTATGCATGCAGAATTATGCTAGTTTCATAAATATATTTTAAATCATATTAGTTTCATAAATATTTATTAAAAAAATATTATTTTTAAAAAATCCGGAGGAAATATGTCTTTTTCTTCTCTTTATTTCCTGGTCATAAAATATCGTTCTGAATTATAATAAGGTCCGGGAAAAGCGGGTCTATCTCTAACGTGTGAACCCATGGAATCCGGAGGTCTCAACGGGGTTAATTTTTTATTGGAAATAGGCCCAAGTATGCCTGTAGAGTAGCCAAAAGGTCAAAAAAAAAAAAAAAAAAAAAAAGGTTAGAGCGCGAGATTGTCCTCACAAACATTTAATATAGAAATAGACATCCCATTTTCACCAAAAAAAATTTGGGGAAAAGTAGACTTGCCATGAAACCGACCAAAATAGACGTGGCATGCTAATAACCAATGCTAAAATCCTGATTAAATGTGCAGTATTGTTTGCTGTCCATAAAAACCATGCTTCGGAGACCAATAACCAACTCTCCAAAAGCCCATTAAATGTTTAAACTAGACTATGAACACTTGCAAGCTTTGACGTCATCCATGCTTCACATCAGAGCCAGCTAAGCCGCAAAAAAAAAAAAAAAAAAAAAAAAAAAAACGACGAAGGTGACAGGGAGTTGCAGTCTTCTGAACCCAACCCAACTTCACGTTTATGGAAAAAAGTCGTCAACCGGACGTTGCAGGTAAGCATTTTTTCAGAAGCCGACCCACATAAAACATCAACTCCATGTCTTTTTCATGGGATCCAAAAACTTTTCCACTCCCCCTTTCCTGAAACCAGTATTCTCTCGAATTAGATAACAATATATCGTTGGAGGGATCCAATGGTCGCTGGTAAGTGCGAACCCACTCTCTCTCTCTCTCTCTCTCTCTCTCTCTCTCTCTCTCTCTCTCTCTCTCTTTAATAAAAAATTCTAAAGTCAGAAAATGTCTCAAATTAGATAATAATATATCTCCGTTTCGCTAGGAATGATCCATTAGACGGTGGAAAGTGCAAAACCACCTACAATTTTTCTCATAAAAAAATTCTAGAGATAAAAAATGTCTCGAATTAAATAACAATATATCTCCATTTACGTAGGAAGGATCCATTGGTCGGTGGTAAGTGCGAACCTACCTATTATTTTTTTTTTCCCACGAAGAAATCTTAGGGCTAGAAAATGTTAGTTCGTACCACATATTTCATGCATCATGGACAGGTTATGTCATTCTTTGTTATATTAAATTTCTCCAAGGGCATTCAAAAATAATTTTTTTAAATATTATAAATTTTAAAAATATTTATAAAAATATGTGTTCGGTAATGATAATTTACTGAACTAGATATTTGAATCAGACGTGGTGGCCACGTGAATTTGAAATGGTCGGCAAAGATAATTTTAAATTCGGATGAAATCACCTTTGACAAAGACGATATCAAAGGCAATTTTATTTGCTACTGACGTGTGGCACAGTTAGTTGTGAGACTTATCTCATAATCAGCTGGTAGGGTTCGAATCCTGGTTTGGATATATTTCGACTGGAAAATCCGGGGATAAAATAAAAAATACAAAAATAGTCCGGGAGTAAAATCAAAAAGAGAAAAAAATTAATAAAATAACCTTGGAGCTCCTGTTGGCTGATGGTAGTGAAAAAGTTAGGGAGATATATAATAAATCTCGTTCACTCGGCTGGCGCCAGTGGTAGTCAGGTTGACGTACTCATCTTCGGATGGGGAATGGCTGCGGAAAATTAATATGTGCCATGTATCGAATATTCCCTGGCTGGGGTTGGGGGACCGTCTGGTGGTGGCCACACCCGGGATCTAACTCCTCCCCCCCTTTGTTCATAAAAAAAGATGATTTTATTTAAATTTAAAGACAATCTCACTTGAAATCGTTTTTGGCAAAGACAATTTCAAATTCAGATGAAATCGTCTTTACCAAAGATGATTTCATTTAAATTGAAAGATAATCTCACTTGAAATCGTCTTTAACAAAGATGATTTTAAATTCAAGTGAAATCATCTTTGCTTAAGACAATTTCAATACAGCAATTTTTTATTCACTTAATTAAGGTTAAATATACATTACTTAAATAATAATTAAAAACTAACATAATTTGAAATTATATATTATATTAAAATTACTAATATATGAAAAATAATTTTTGAGTTAATTAATTAATTATATTAAATAAAAATAATTTAATATATATTGTTATATTAATTATCGTTTTGAGTCCGGGCATGCCCTGCATCTTTACGTACCATGCCTATGCCCTCACGCCCTTGCGAGCCTGCATTATGGCGTGGCACGATAAGCGACTGGTCAACCTACCCTATGCCAATGTACGATCGGTGCCTTAAACCCTAAACCGTAAATCCTAAACCTTGCCCTGTGCCCGCACACCTGTCATCTCGCATTCGAAAATGCCAGGCCTTGTTGCCGCTCGTGGCCCGTGCCTGGTTGGATTGTGGTAGAGCCCCGCGGGCACCACCGGCCATAGTAGGATCAGGCAAGGGCCATGAGTGGCATGAGATATGGCATTTTCGAACGTAAGGCATCGAGCTGCGGGTACGGGGCAAGGCACGATCTATTGAAGGTCACCGGTCATGCATTGGCACTGACCATAGCATGGTCGGTCGCTTATCGTGCCAATGCATGGCACGGGGCTCGTGAGGGTGCAGTGTCAGACTGGATGTCAGACCATCGTCAAACCGATCGCTAGTCCTGCCACCAATTTGATTGCCAGTCTGGCCACCAATTCGATAGCTAGTCTAGTTATGATTCGATTGCCAGTCTGGCCACCAGGCTGGTGCTAGTCTAGCCACCAGGCCGGTTGCAGTCCAATTGCCAGGTTGGTATCAGTCCGACTCGAATTGGCAACTGAACTAGTACCGGGCAGGGAATCGGATTGACACCGAGTTATCGATCGAACTAGTACCGACTGGCGACCGGATGGTATTGACCTGGTGATCGGATTGGCTCCATTAATGCATCCCTTTAATTGAAAGAACTTTTTCCATCCTCTTCCATCACTTTAACTATAATAATTAAGAATTATTAATATATAAAATATTAATATATTGGAATATATGATAAGCTTAAAATATAATAAGCTTGCAATAAAAAAATTTATCATTATAAATTAAAATCCATGATATTTATTATAAGAATTTTAAAATAAATTATAAAAATAACATTAATTAACTACATAAAATTTAACATATTACTTTTTGAGTTAATTAATTAATTATATCATTTTGAAATAATTTAATATATATCTTTATATTAATAATGTTATCGTTCCAAGTCTAGGCGCCTCATGCATATCCACGTACCATTTTCATCAGCCGTGGTATGCCCTCTCACCCTCGTGAGCCCTGCATGATGTTATGGCATGATAAACAACCAGTTGTCCTACCCCGTGTCAATGCATTACCGGTGCCTTTCGGTAAACCGTGCCTTGTCCCGTGCCCACATGTCAGTTGGTGGAGTAACCCTTTTGATTTTGTAACTGCAATGCTAATGAACTTTGGGCAACAAGGTGGAGGAGCAAATTTTGATAGTATTCCCAACATGCTTTCCTGGGTGGATGTTGGTGGTGCTGTTTTTGACATTTTCATGGAACTGCTTGGATGCTGCAATATGTAAAGAATCTTTCCAACCCTCCTGATTCAGTAATTTGTATGGTAAATATTTTTTTTGTTTCTATCTCTTTTGGTAGATTTAGTCTGCTGACTTGGATTTTGAAACAGTATATAGGTAGATTAATTTCTTTGTATATGTGCAATTCTATCTATTTTTATCTTATCATTCATTATGCCAGGGTTGGTCCCATAATACAAAAATGAAGGGGCAAGCATGTTAGGGAGCATATTGGTAGTCCAATTAAAAAAAAGTATAAGACTTAAAAATTTGGTGCTGAATAGAATGTCTTCTGCATAGACCGTAGAGAATGAAAGTAGGCATGACCTAGTATGTAAGTTTCTCCTATTGGCATGCCTGTTATTCTCTTGAGCTCTATCCCGGTCATAGAAATCTTAATGAATGGGTGTGCGATTTTGTGTACTAGCTCCAAGAAATGCTCCTTCAGCAACTATAGTAACCTCGGGCAATGTTTCCTACTGTCATGTTGTCTTCGTATTTGATTATAAGGATTGGAAGGTATGCATTGGGACTATATTATTCAATGTTAATATCTATCTTTCTTATCCATTTAATTTCAAATGCTTTGTTCTATATGAAAGTATAGTAAGATATTTTGATAGTTTAATACATTCTATATATGTTATTTGTCTTAATTCTTGTATTATGCTTTATAGTTGATGATGGATGCTGTTACCATTAGTGAGGAGTTGATGCCATATAAGAAAGGTATGAGTACACTAGGCACCTTAGTCCATGATGATTCTGAGTCCACTACAGCTACAACATAGATCAAAAAGTTGATTCGGAACCGTGGCTTGGTCTTGCATGAGGTATCACTTATTGATGACTCACCAAAAAACACTTCTAGTGGAAGTCAAAAGGGTAAGTGCATGTATCTTGGCTGAGACAGATGCCTGATCATATCTTAATCATTCAATTTTTTGTAGCCATCTGTACATAATGCATTTGGAGAAGCTGACTCCAGTTAGAGCTAAACCCTATTAATGGATGTAATCTTTCAAAGGCATGCAGCACTGAAAATTATTATCATTTTTTTTGATGTTTTGAGTAGTGGTTAATTTTTATATCATATCTATATTATCATTCTTTCTATCTAAAATGCAATATTTTTTTTTGTTTTTCATATTTTTCATTTTATCTTCTTGCATTTCCCTTAGTTTTCTAAGCAAATAAATTATTCTCTAAACTGCTAATGGGACCAGAACAGTTTATTACCTTTCACAAACATATAAATAAATAAAAACTCATAACATAATTTTATAAATACAATACATAAATAAATAAAAATAAAGATCCTACGTCTCACAAGGTGGCCGTCTCCTCCTGCATGCAGGCTGCGTACGACGAGGCATTTGTTCAACTTCACTTGGTCCCTGATGCTCCATCATATGCTCCACGTCGTGTGATGCCTGCTGTGTAGATACATGATGGACGATCCTTCGCCATAGCACTATCCTCAATGTTCAGAATAATCATGCTGCATCATGTAGTCTGGTTCAGAGTATAATCAAAATGTGCAACCACATCCTTAGTAGATGTGAACTCGAGCATCGGATATGCAAAGGTACTATATCGTCGAGTACCTCATCAGTGCTGAGCTGGCAGAGGTACTCCTGATGAAGATGCATACAGGAAAGGCGAAGGAGTCTCGTCCTCTCTATCGATCCCCTGATAAAATTCATATAATGGGACACATGCATGCTCGCCGATAGTATGAAGGATGGAATGACATAAATCCTGTATAGTTTGCGAGGCCATCGCTATGGAACCTGGCTGAGCAAGATCAAGTGTCGTGGTGATGCCACTGCTCTGTAAGTCAAAAATAATTAATGAATTTCAAGAAATAAAAATACTAACATTATTAAATAGTAAAATTTAGATTTCTTACCAATCACACATCGCACCCTTATGACTGATGAATCGATGAGTGATGTCGTAGTACCACTACATATAAGAATCGTGATAATCCATGATACCATCAACTGGAGTACCATCTATAATACAATCATGTCGACTCATCCATAACTAAATATAATACTGATGAGTGATGGATCAGTCCTGCTCGAATTGTTCCCTGTGGTCGATACGGTATAGTATCGAATCCGTATCAAACTGCTCTGGTACGATCTGTCGAATCCCGAACTAGTGCATCACTCTATCAAATAAGTGTCACTTTACTATATGAAAAATACAAGTAGCACTCGAGTACACTAGATGTCTTGACTGTGCAAGCAGTAATCCGGTAACTGTATAATTATATCGATAGTATATGGCTGCCATATCATCTATTTATAAAAAAATTAAAGCATAATTCATTAAACAAGAAAATATAAGAATCATCAATCATTTAAGAAAATAAGCAATAATCATCACCTACTCGCTCTCAAGTGATCTAGGAAGTACTGATATGAAGAGACTACATATGTAAGAACCTATGTCAAAGAAAAAATGTTTGTCCATCTATAACATAAATGAATTAAATTTATTAAATAGATTAGCAAATATCGTACATGTCATAAAATATGATATAAGCACAAAACTTACCGCATCCCTAACGAACCCTATGATAAACCAATTCCACCATCATCAAAATCGATCATAGGATCTGGAGCTTGTCGTAGTAATCTATAGGGTGCAAGGATCGAAAATCTATCCCATGCCCATAACTGTAGTAGTAACAAAGGACCATCAATATCAGTAACATCTCTTCTGCTCGCCCTACACATCTCTTTATACAACCATGCGAGCCCTGCACTATCCCAACTATAGTATCCAGCAGTCTCAAAGTTCGCTAGTCTGGGTAGAAACATGAGATGCATATGTTTCCAGATTTATCCATAAATAAACACCCACCCATCAGTTGCAAAATATAAGCTCGAGCATAGCGCTGTATGGCTATCTCGTCAGCATCAAATGCTAACTCCTGAAAATGCTTAGTAAGCCAGATCAGGCTCAATCATGATCCATGGAGTCTACCGTGTGGTAGGATAATCCCTAATAAATCCTGACAAAGTTGTCTCCAGTCTACTTGTATAGTACCTTTCATCAGTAGATCATCAACCGGCAAACCTAGCTGAATGGCAATATCCTGAAGGATGATAGTGCACTATCCCTGCGGAAAATGAAAAGTATGTGTCTCTGGTCGCCAGCACTCTACAAGAGTGGTAATCAAATACTAATCTAATTTAATAAATCCAACACGTGAAGGACCATAAAATCTAGACTGCATCAACAAAGGCAATATGCATCGATCGAGCAGTATTGATCTGTGCATAACCATCTCTCAACGTCAATAATATAAAATAGCAGTATCCTGCCCGTTCCATACAAGACATGATCTATGTAAATCCTGACGTAAAGTACGCTATGATATGAAGGACCGGGATCCATAACTATGATATAGAATACTTAAAGGAAATCAAATAAGTAATCACAAACTCCACTTAACATAATATTTTTCTTAAAAAGTTAATTATAAAATATCAAAAGATCAAACATAATACAAAATCATGTGTAAACAGTAAGGACATCAACCATAATACAAAGTATTAACATGTGATAATAATACATCACAAACCATATAAATATATTACAATCCATCAAATATAATACAAAGCAATGACATGAACCATTAACATCTGATAGCACTCTCAAAGTGACAACCAAATCTTGTCCTGACACTTTAATAAAATTTTAACAATGAAAACAATATGAGTATAGTTATTGTAATAATCAATAAATAAACATCATATAAATAACAGAAATAACTAATATATCTTAAAACATCTGTGAAATATGACTTCTATAATTTTACTAATCTACTTGTAAAGTCTTGGACATGACTGTCTATCATGCTCTTCCTCCTTACAGATTGTACACCTGTATTTGTTGTCAGCTTCTCTGATATTCATATCATTCTTAATCCTTGTAAAACGTGGCCTACCTTTCTATCACAACCTATTTTTGCCAGGTATAATGATACCATATCCACTTTGTTGAGATCAATATTCTTCATAAGAAATTGGTTAAAATTATGATGCATAAGTTTGATGGTAATCATATAAGGTATAGCACCGATCAATGTATTTATAAAAAACAATAGCAACATGTGTGCAAGCAGCCATGATGTGAGAGTAAAGTAAATGATAACATTGCCATTTTTGACACATACATGTCCACTGTGAAAGATGTACAACCTACAATATCAAAAATCATAATTCGGCATATACACAACATAATATATAATATTTTTTTATTTAATAGATAAAGATAGTAAGTACTTGTCCATTGTTGCCCCTGTTCATGTTCGGACCATGTCTAGAAGTATGGACTTGGAACAAGTCACTTGCTTTATCGAACCTTGTAATGGTATGCGATGTTGCTTTGGCTTGCTTGGAGACGACATGTCCTATGACAAAAGGAGTAAATCTTTTATTTCTGTCAATTATCTCATTTGCTTGGGCACATTGACCTTCAAAGTATGAAACAAGCCGAAAGAAAGTCAACTGCACCAATACTGTTATTGGCAGGAATCGAGCATTTTTCAAAACTCCATTGAAACACTCGAATATATTAGTTATCATCATCCCATACCATCATCCGTCATCATGTGGATGTGTTCATTTTACTAAAGGGATATCATTTAACCACTGAACAGCTTTTGGATTAAATTTTTCAATATTCCTCATATATTTCTAGAATTTTTCGGGCTACATTTGCATTCTAGCTTTTTTCACAACATCCCTTAGTTTGGGATTATGAAATCTTGAATTAAAATTACTTGCCACGTGACGCAGGCAATAAACATGATAAGCATTCAATGGCTACTAACCCAGATACTCATTTTGTATTGCAGCAAGTATACAGGCATGCCAATCAAAAATTAGATAAATTTTTTGACATGATGTAACAAAATTTTTGATGCAAGCTAAGAACCAACCCCATATATCAACAGACTCTTCTTTAATAATACCAAATGCAAGTAAAAATATCTGATTATTTTCATCTATAATAGTTGCAATCAACAACTTCTCCTTAAACTTTTTATACATGAAAGTAGCATTAACACTTATGATCAGTGATAGTACTTAAACCCTTCAATCAAGGATGCAAATACCCAGAATACACGATCAAACTGAGCACAAGCTAGAATACTAGTTGGAGTGCTGATAAATTTCATCCAGGAACTGAGATTAAATTCTTCTACAGCATACAATCATTTCGGCAGTAATTGATATAACATATCCCAATCCCCGAATAGCATGGCTATCGCATTCTACTTGGCATTCCATAATTTTCTATAACTTGGTCTATAGTTGTATTTGTTCTTTATCACTCATCAAGTCTAGTAATAGTAATTGTAAGAATTTTTTTCACCAGGTCCCGAATTTCATTTGTAATTAATGAAGAGTCTAGCCCAGAATGATCTTGAGACATCATTGTAGATAGGCATATATGAGGACCAGTATCATGAGATTTTGAAATAATCATGACATTTAATAGCTCTCACCATCCACTGACATCCCGAATCTCTGTTCTTATATTTTACAAGCCATAGATTTGGATTTGACTCAGTAACCTTGAATTCGTAATATCTCTCAATAGAATACTGCTTTATTGTAGTATGTAATTCTGCCTTATCTATAAAGTGAAGTCCTTTACGTAATTTCTCTCCCTTTTCCATATAACATGTCGTTCTTGCAATGAAGAATACATTGACATATTCGCAGCATTCCAATCAACCTGAGTGAATATTCTAGATGGAGCTTCAAATACAAAATAGTTTGGAATAGTGGTGTCCTGCAGACTTCATACAGATTGTGAAGTACCAGCTTTATTAGCTTCATCAGCCAAATCATGTTCGCTTTCATCATCATTTTCATTAAAAAGTTGATTATCTACATGCACCGTATCATCAACAGCTATATATACCGATGCTTCTCTAATATTACTTTCTGGTACAGTACTGTCCATCGTACATAATGGGTCTTTTGTAAATACTAAATCAATATTTTTCACATCATTATCTATGATGTTCGAAGTACAGTATGAAATAACCTATTTAGTTATACGAGTTATTGCTATATTTCGAATAGCTTCTTCATAATTATCCTATTCGTAAACAGGTTCAGGAGCTTCAACGGTTTGGATATCTATGTACAACTCTACACCCGATATAAATGGATGTGAACTGATAGTTGAAAATATTATTTCCATGTCTTCATCATCGGTTAGTGAAACAAGTTCATACTTTACAAATATCGGCTAGATAACTTGTGGATATCTAGAAATGATCGATATTTTTTTACCAGTTCTATCAATATGAAAACTCTGCATATTTTGTTCTCCAACTCTTTGAATATCATACCATAATTAATTCTAATTATTTTCTTCGATCCCTGATTATACTCAATGCTATATTTTTTATTAATCATAGAACCATTAATATAACATAATATTGTGATTATTTCCCCCATTATACTGTATGTATTTAATAAACAAAATATATTTAGACATTATTTTCATGATATTTCGAATGACATCACTAATAAAAAAATTAAACATAAGTAATAATCCATCATTAAATTATGAAAGCAATTATTCCATTATATAGATTATAATATATTTTTGAATTAATATCTACGTACGGTGTTTCTAATGAGTAAAATAAAAAATACATCATATCACCAACTAATAGGTAAAGATAGGTCCTATCTCATTCAGAAATCGCATTAATTTTACAGATCACTTTACAATAAGTAAACAATGTGTAATGAAGATCGAATAAAATTTTAGCAGCATTTTTCCTTAGTTTTCTGCACACAAATATTTATGTGCACGGAGAGCAAAAGAAAAATGCTGCACGAAATTTCATTCGATCTCCATTACACATCGTTTGCATACTGTAAAGTGATCTGTAAAATTAATTACAATTTTCAAACTGTCTATTTTAGACAATCAATTGATTAATGTGCATAATTCTAAGATCCATATGATATTGCAAGATCGCTGATGTGGAGTACACTTTAGATCCAGCTGGCAGCTAGATAGGTAGATAGCACCGCGTCGAGTTTTCTTTCGAGCTCCCCTGCCAGGTGGCCTCACCAACGGTCGCACCCACCTCGGCCCGAGTTCGGCACCTCCTCCGCTCCTTCGCCAGGTGGCTCCCCAAGGGTCAAGCCCACCTCGGTCGAAGTCGAGCCCTCCTCCGCTCCTTCGCCAGGTGGCTCCCCAAGGGTTGAGCCCACCTCGACCGGAGTCGAGCCCTCCTCCACTCCTTCGCCAGGTGGCTCCCCAAGGGTCGAGCCCACCTCGGTCAAAGTTGAGCCCTCCTCCGCTCCTTTGCCAGGTGGCTCTCCAAGGATCGAGTTCATCTCGATCGAAGTTGAGCCCTCTCCTTGGAAGCATCGGGAAGGACGAAGGCACCAGCCCCAAGAATCGCCACTGAGGCAGACGCGCGCAGTATGGCGCACCTCATATGGTGCCTCCAGATCTGTAATAGTACATGTAACCTTGTTTGCATCAATTTCTAAGGGGTGCCCTGATCGAGATGTCAGATCCTGCGACTGACCACCTGGAACCCCTCGAAGGGGAAGGCCACATTTAGCATCTTAGGCTCGAGGGTGGTTGCACCCAGATCGAGGTTCCACCTAATTTCCTCCTTCGTGATAACACGCTGGGCGAGACAAGTTCACAATTTAACTCCCAACCATGAGAGAAAATAACCTTGGAAGAGCGGCCAACGGACACCGTTGACCCCTAAGGCCCCCAGAAAGGGAGAATCGAGGCATTGGAGCGAACAACGATCTAAAAGGCATCAACAGGCAAGAAGCAAGGTAAGGGCAATCAGAAGAGGGCAAACACACGAAGTAACGAGACAAGTGACTTGAAGGCGAGAGGCTCCCAGAGGACTCCTAGAGCGAGTCTCGTAAGCATAGTCGCCGCAACTCAAGCACCATCCCTCTCTCATTTTCTCCTACTCAATTCTTTATTAAAAACTCCTCTAAGCACGAAGACCGAAGTGGGATCCATCTTAGGAGATCTGTTCCGCTTTGCCGTTCACTGAGTTGATCGTCGAAGTACCCTCGTCGGGATCCCCGGCCCGGGTTTCTAACATTATTTTGCAGGTCGAGGAACACCAGGATTTCGGAGTAAAATGGGCGGACGTCCGGCGCCACCTCATAGCTACAAGCCACAACGGTAAGGTCGGCAACACCATACAAAATAAAAAATAATATATGGATACTATAAATTATATATATTAATCAATTGATGGATCTATGGTTCAATACAATACAAATTTTATAGAATTATATACAGAATATCGAATTATTAACCTAGCAACTTATTCCCAAAACATAATTTTGCAAATAATAATAATTTGTACATATCAATACCATGGTTACATAATTTTTATAATATAATTTGTACATAATTTTTAATACCATGATTACATTTCTTTGCAAAAAAATTTTATAATATAATTAATGTAGTGTATAAGTTAATAATTTCATTCATAATTTATTAATTTGTTTATGTACCATAACATATGACTTTTTATTTTTTTAATTATTATTCAAACAAAAATATATTTAAATTTATCAATATCTTTTATTTATACAATATCTTTTATCATACATTTAATATTTGTCAGTAATACATGAATTTATAAATTAGTTTAACATAGCATATGCATTACTAATGTTATTTACAATTTAATCTATTATTTTATACCATAACATATTCATATTTAATAATAAAATTATTTGCAACCTAAATATTTTAATATGTTATAAGTACTTAGTAATCATAACATAATTTATTTATATCAACTAAATTCTATCATATTTGTAATATATACTATTTATAACTTTTTTATTGTACCATTATTATTTTTTAATTAATGTTCTTTATAAAATTACATACACTACTTATATACCATGATAAATTCATTTATACTTAAGTAATTATTTAATCCTATAAATAATTATATATTTTATTTATTTATAGTAATAACATCATAATTTATTTATACAAAACAACATTTATTATTCAAATATCAAAAATTATTGATTATATATAAATTCTTTTTTCATTTTTTATGTCATTATATACTAATTTTTAATTAATTAATTATAAAACATTTTAAAATAATGAAATAAATTTAATCATTATTTCAAAACATAAAAATACATATTCATATTTCTTTACTAAATTTTTATGTCTTCAGATTTTCATCTTTATATTTTATATTTAATTATTATTTATTTTAACATTAACTATATATATTATTTTTTTATTTTTGATATAATAAATATTATATATATTAACCAAATAATTAATCAAAGCTTCTTAATATTTTTTATTTTTCTCAATTACACCATCAAAATATAAACAAATATATATTACTACATATCCATGTAATTTAATATAATTTTTATTCTTGTCATATTAATAAATTTTATTTTAGTTAATTTTTAAAATATATAATTAATATACAAGCACCAAAAATAAATATATTATGCGAACATAAAAAATAATTATAATTACTTTTACATAAAAAATAACAATAGTATAACATTGCAGTATGAAGTTTTAAAAATTAAATTACTAAATATAAAATATTTATATCAAACAAGAAACTGTAATAATAATATTTAAATAATTAGAACAACACAAACAAGTAAGAAAATTACCTATAATGCCAGATGGAAAATAATAAATTTTAATTTTTTTGGACCGGAAGACCTTGGTTGCATTTGGACCGGATCTTCGTAATGTAATCGAAAATCAACTTGAACCTGACCTCATTCTACTTGGACTGGATCTAGAGACAGATAACAGGCCAACAAGAGAACCTAGACAAAACCAAGGGACTATGGGACTGGAAAGAAGGTAAAGTAAAAAGAAGATGGGACCGGGGAGCCGGAGTGGGGTCGGGGAGCCGGAGTGGGGGAGAAGAGTCGGAGTGGGGTAGGCAACAATGGAGCCGGGCAAGCCAAAATGAAAGAAATGGAGGGGTCCTATACAGTAAAATCGTTTATGCCAAAAATGATTTCAGTTAAAATTATTTTGGCCAAAGACGATTTCAACTTGGGTGGCCACATGTCGCCGGGATTTCACCACTTGTCGTAGAAATTTTGCAACGTGGGCAAATGACATCTAGTTTGATAATTACATTACAAAACACCTATATTTATAAATATTTTTTAAATTTACATTATTTAAAAAAAAATTCAATCTAAAGGCACGATGGCTCGATTGCTTTGTAGTACTATTTTGAGTCAACATGCATACCTAGTACAAAGTATGCCTTACATTGCTGGTTCCTTTACTAAAAAAATATAAATTTTATTAAATTTTATCTTGTTATTGAAATTAAGGCTAGAAATGGACCGGCCCAAAGTCCATTGGACCGACCCAAAGACTATATTTTTAAAATTTTTAGATCGAATCTGGGCATCCTTTTGGCCCAAAAATTAAATGGACTCTATTTTACAGCCCTAAGACTAGTCCAATATACTTAAAATTTGGTCTGAAGCCTGAACTAATTTCAGGTTGGCCCAAAGTTTATTGAACTGGCTCAGCCCAGTTCCAGATAATGGACTTTTGGACCAGCCCATTTCCAGCCCTAATTGCAATAGCCAGAGGTGCCTACCAAGTTGGATACTAATAGGATCGAATATCTTTCAAACACCCGCACTCTAATTTTTTTTTTAAAAAAAAATTCATACCATATGCACCATGTGACCTTGACACCCATCTCGGTACATACATCGTTCGGTTATGATCATCTATATGTGCGGCCATATGATCCGTGCATGATAAAAAAATAATATGTGCTAATTTTATGATTTGTGTTGCTGCGGCTGCTCCCGGACCGGGCTCGATCGACTGTGCTGGAGCGCTCCTCTCCCGGTACCTGCAATAAAGTCCCCGAGGGCCAGCGGTGCTCCGACAGGGGACACTCCGATGCTTAAGTCAGTGAGAGCTTGAGCATAACAGAATGGAGGAATTTGAAGGAGATATCAAATGGAAAAGGGAGAGAGTACTTCGCCCCGAAACGAGGTCCCCTGGTCAACTTATATAGGTATAGAATACTGCCAAATTCTGTTAAGAAGTGAGCCAAGAATGCCTGATTTGCCCCTAAGAGAATCAAGATAGTGAACAGGAGGTACCAAGATGAGGCCACGTCATGGCATATGTTGTAACAGAATTCTGGTACTACTTGGAAGGAGCTTCTGGAGTCTTTGAGTTACTTCCAAAGTTGGAGTGAGTCGGTCATACTTCGATAAAGGGAGAACCAGTCGGTCCCACCAGAAGTGGGTCGGTCGGTCGTCCGAGGGAGAGCATCGGTCAAGCCCTCTGACGGAGTAGATCGGTCAGACCTTGATGGAAGTGGATCGTTCGGACCTCTTCTTCAGTGGGTCGGCCGATCGGACTTTTGATAGAATAGGTCTGACGAACCTCAACAGGAACGAGCCATCCTGGCTCCAACAGGAGTGGGTCAGCTGTTCGACCGGAGGGTCGACAGCTCCGTTTCACCTCAGAAAAATCGGTTGAGTACAACAGTTGCCCCCTGCTCCTGACCTTTGAGGGGGCACGTGGTTTCGAAGGACAGGAGCACCATCTTTGCACGGGTTGCGTCCGTCCTCGAAACGACTGCAAGCTCGATCAGGAACACCGTGTCTTATCGCTTCAAATCCCCCACGATCAGCATTAGGGATAGGTGTTGACTTTGCATTGGGAGAGAGGGAGCTGCAATTAATGCGAAGAGGCTACAATGATAACAGGCCAGCCTGGCTCGCACAACGGTTGGAATGCGGAAATGGGTTGTGCGACGTGGCAGCATCTGTGTAGCTGGCATCATGCCCGAGCCAACTCGCTTGCCATTGATTCAGCCTTCATGCGGATTGCCGCCTGCCCGCTCCCATCAACCAGTCACTTCGATTCCTGCAGCGTGGAACGTCGCACCGACTCGATGGGACGGTTACACGCCCACGAGGTGAAGGAAGCTGCTTCTCCCAAGACCTATAAAAGGGGGGGGGGGCAAGGTGCTCAGGAAGGACTTCTTGCTGCCACTGCGCTCCGCGAGAGAAAGAGAGCCTCTCCCTCCTCCGCGATCTCCAGCCTTCAGGAACCCAGCCTCATGTTAGTCCCCCAGTCTTTCTTCTTCCTTCAAATTAATAGCATCTGGTAGTCGTGGTCCGATCCATAGACGTAGGGAACCAGGTCCAGGTCAAATCCAGTCGATGATGACCCGAGAACAAGTTGAAAACCTTAGGGCGATGTACGGCATTCCCTCGATTTTATACCTTTCCGTTCCAGGCCGAGAGGGGAGAGCGAACAATCCCTTAAGACCAGGAAACCTTCCGATGTATGAAGCCCACATCAAGGCTGGCTTGAGATTTCCATTGCACCCTTTTTTCATAGAAGTCTTTAACTTTTATAGAGTAACCCCAGCGCAGCTGACCTCGAATAGCATTCAGGCAATCTGCTGCTTCATAGTACTATGTCACAAAGCCGAGACCGAGCCTAGGTTGTCTCTTTTTGGTAATTTCTTCCTTCTGAATAAGGACTTTAGGAGCCAGGAATGGTGGATATTCTATTCTCGTCCTGGCCAAAGGATCTTGAAGTGCCTTCCGTCGACCATCTATGAATGGAAGGCCAAATTTTTCTTTGTAGATAGCCTTCACCCCTGGGGTTTCAAGCCGCTATGGAGAGAACCGAGGTCGAGGCTCCGCGAGGGGAGGGCGATCCTAATGGCAGACCAGGCCAGCTTTACTGAGATAGAGGGGGTGGTCCGACCATGGCGTACGAATTGCTCGGGGAGGATGTCCTTCACTAGGCAGGGGTTAGCCACCAGAGACACCTAGGTAGGACAAGGGGGCCATCGTGGTCGATTGACCTTCCTCGTCGCACTTATTTCATTAGCTTCAATATTTCCGTTCTTTTCACTTACCTTGATTTTCCTTTGGAATAGGAAGAAGAATGAAGGTTGACAAGGCCAAGGTGATCCAACGGGCGGTGAGAAAGAGGGCCACCCAAGGAGAGGAGCCGACCGCCGAGAGGCAAAAGAAGAAGCAGGCGGAAGAACAGCCAGCACCCGTTGTAAATGTGGACTCCATTGAGAACGACGCTCCTCTGATGGAGGTATTGGTGAGGAAGGTGCAAGGGTCTCCAGCTCATGTTGAACAGTCGGCTGCCCGACTGGGGAAGGAACAGCTGGAATCGTCCGACACAGTGGCGGCCTCTGCTCCAGCACCCGCCGAACTGACGGAAGTGGTCCCCCTCACAGACAAAGGAAAGGGGATGGCTGAAGGGGAGGTGGCCGAAGGAGAGGCGGGCGAAGAAGTCCATCAAGAGGCACACCAGCGTTGGCATGCTCTGAACAATGCGAGGAGGGCACGAAGTCTGCTCAGGGGGGCGATGATAGACACCAACTGGGAACTATCGATCCAAAGGAACTTGAGCGACGTGGCGAAGGATTCCTACCATGACCTCATGAGGGTAAGATGTTTTCTTGGCGCCCTTGTGCCCCTCTCCCCTTTCTCCTTTTACTTGTCTTGTGCGAGACTAACCCGGTATTTTGCTTATAGCTTCTTCACGGGATTTTCTTGATCGATGACGGCCTAGGCCAGCTGCTCTTTGCAGCCAAAACCATAGCCAAGAAAATCCAAGAGTCAGAGATGGCCCGAACGGCAGCGGAGGCATCTCTGAAGGCCATGGAGGAAAGGATGTCGGCCATCCAGACTGAGGCTGAGTCATCAAGGGAGGCATCAAAGGGCCTGGAGAATCGGCTAGCTGACCGGGAGGCTAGGCTAAAAAGGAAGAAGGCGAAGGTCACCTCCCTCGTTCGTCGGCCGAGAGAGGAGGAAGAATGATTCGCCGAGGCCGACAAAAGGGCCCAGGCTGAGCAGGCGTCAGCAGCAAGATGGGCGAGCCAACTGAGTGAGGCCAAGAAGCTGGCAACAGAACAGGTTCGCGACGCCATAGCAACATACAAGGCCTCCACGGACTTTATCGAGGAGGTAAAAGAAGCAGCGTCGGAGTTCTATTCAGAGGGCTACGATGATTGCTTGAAGAAGGTGGCCGGACTCTTCCCTGGACTCGACCTATCTGGCACTCAACTGGGCAGATCAGCCAAGGGAGAGGGATGCCCGACCGATGGTGGGGCCGAACCTCAGGCTGAAGGCGGCACAGAAAAGGTTGAGGCTGACGTGGGGACGGTGGACGTCCCGGTGGAAGCTTCAACTATATCGGGCGGGGCTGAAGTCGAGGCCCTTGCTATACCTTCGGCATGTCAGACCTAAGGTGTTTGTAAAGGTTTGACCTTCTTTTGTAAAGAACTTCTTTTGATATAATAGAAAAATCCCTTTTTTATCACCTCTTGTATGTATTTTTGTGCATATAAAGTCAGTTGCGTTGGCTGAAGCTCGTTCTTTTCGAAATGTTTCTAAGTATTTTTGGTCAGCTTGACAAGACCGTAAACTTTCCGAAATAACTGCCAGACAGTAGCTCAGTCTGAATCTAAATACTCAAAAAAATTTTTAAGTGTGGATTTGTCGGCCCGTCCAAACTCGAGTATTGTGGTATAGCTGTTGGGCAGTAGCTCAGTCCGAACCTAAACACTCAAAAATTTTTCTAAGTGTTGATCCATTGGCTCGTCCAAACTTGAAGCCAGTTCTCCACGTGGATCATTTAGAAATTATTATCGATCGGGGCTGGACTTTCGGGAGTGGGCTGCCCTAGAGCCTTTGCCGACCGGGGTCGGACTTTCGGAAGTGGGTTGCCCTAGAGCCTTTGCCGACCAGGGTTGGACTTTCGGAAGTGGGCTGCCCTAGAGCCTTTACCGACCGGGGTCGGACTTTTGGAAGTAGGCTGCCCTAGAGCCTTTGCCGACCGGGGTCGAACTTTCGAAAGTGGGCTGTAGAAGAAGTTGTGGCCTTTATTGATAATACTTGCAAAGTTTATCTACATTCCAAGGGCGCGCCACTTGCCGCTCGTCCAAATGCTCGAGCCGGTAAGTTCTAGCTTTAATTACTTCAACAACTCAATAAGGGCCTTCCCAACTGGGGGAGAGTTTTTCTTGCTCGGTTGGCTTTGATAATTCGGTTCTTCGCAAAACCAGATCTTTGACTTGAAAAGTTCGAGCCTTAACTCAAGAATTGTAGTATCTGGCCATTTTCTGATGATAAGCTGCCATCTTCAAACCTGCCTAGAGCCTGGACTCTTTCAGCAGATCTAGGTCAGCCCTTCTCCGCTCTGAGTTGGTTGGCTCAATGAAATGGTCAATCTGCAAGGATTGCAAGGACACTTCCATAGGGATTACTGCCTCACTTCCGTAGGTTAGGTTGAATGGAGTCTCCCCGGTCATTGTTCTGGCAGTTGTCCGATAGGCCCAGAGTACTAAGTAAAGTTCCTCTGCCCAAAGTCCTTTGGCATCATTCAACCGGGTCTTCAGTCCATGTAGGATTGTCCGATTGGTGATTTTGGCTTCCTCGTTGGACTGGGGGTGGCTGACCGATGTAAGTGATGGAAGATGTGATATTACTGACAGAAGTCCCAGAATTTAGGATTGTCAAATTGTCTTTCATTGTCGGTTGAATGGAGTCTCCCCGGACAAAGTTCTCCACCTTGGCCTCTGTAATCTGTGCCAGTGGCTCAGCCTCCACCCATTTGGTGAAGTAATCGATGGCCACAAGGAAGAATTTCTGTTGGCCGAATGCAGGAGGGAATGGACCAGGATATCCATCCCCCACTGTGCGAATGGCCAAGGCGCAGTGAGTGGAACCAGCTGACTGGCAGGTCTCCTTTGGATGTTGGAGTACCTTTGGCATGCATCGCACTTTCTAACGAACTCTGATGCGTCCTTCTGAATTGTGGACCAATAATATCCCTGTCGGATAATCTTATAAGCAAGGGATCTCCCTCCCAGGTGGTCACCATAAATGCCTTCGTGTACTTCTCTGAGTGCATAGTTTGCATTGGTCGGTCCTAAGCACTTCAATAGGGGCTGTGAAAATGATCGCTTGTAGAGAGTGCCATCGAGGACAACATACTTATAAGCCGTCCAGCGGACATGCTTGGCTTCGGTCAGATTTTTCGATAGGGTTCCTTTAATAAGGAAGGCAAAAATTGGGTCCATCCAAGAAGCTTCTTATTCAACTTGGTGGATTTCTGCTGGCTCTTAAATACTTGGGCGCTATAGATACTCCATGAATGCTCGGTCGAAAGTATTAGTGACGGCCGTAGCCAATCATGACAAAGCATCCGCCCGGGAGTTCTGCAACTGAGGTATATGGAGAATTTCAAAGAATTTGAGCCAAGACATGAGGTTTTGTACCTTGTTCAGGTATTTGGCCAAAATCGGATCTCTCGCTTCGAACTCGCCCTATACTTGATTCACCACCAGTTAAGAGTCAGAGAAGGCCCTAACTCGGTCGATGCCCAATTCATTGGCTAGTCTTAGTCCTGCAAGGAGGGCTTCATACTTTGCTTGGTTGTTTGACACTTGAAATGCAAAGTGCAAAGCATACTCCAAACTTTCTCTGTCCAGGTCGACTAGGATCAGGCCCACCTCGCAGCCTGCAAGGTTGGATGCTCCGTCCATGTGAAGAGTCCAAGCGGTCTCCACTTCTTTAATGCTTTCAATTTCAGGTGTGCCGGCCATCGGCGGGGATGCTTCCTGACTCTAGGTACATTCTGCAATAAAGTCAGCAATTACTTGGACTTTCAAAGCCGATCGGGATTGGAAAGAGATATCAAACTCGCCAAGTTTGATGGCCCACTTGGCGAGCCGACCAGAAGTGTCTGGACTTCGAAGGATCGCCTTTAGGGGTTGATCAGTCAGCACGATGATCGGATGTGCCTGGAAGTAGGGTCGGAGTCTTTTGGCTGCTATAATCAGGGAATAGACAAGCTTTTGCACTTTAGGGTACCTTGTTTCGGCGTCATGGAGAACCTTACTGGTATAGTAGACAGGTTTCTGCTAGCCATTTTCTCCCACTCGCACGAGGATGGAGCTGACCGCTTCATCCGATGCCGACAAGTACAGGTACAGAGGCTCCCCCTCTGTTGGCTTGGTCAACAATGGGGGATTCTTCAAATAATCTTTTAAAGCTTCAAAGGTTGATCGACACTCGTATATCCAGTGGAAGCGGTTTGACCAGTGCAATGTCTTGAAAAATGATAAGGACTTCTTAGCCGACCGAGAAATGAAACGGTTGAGAGAAGCTATCCGGCCCGTCAGCTCTTGTACTTGTTTCTTGTTGGTCGGATGTTCCATTTCAATAACAGCTCTGATTTGTCAGGGTTGACTTCAATTCCTCTTTGTGTAACTAAGTAGCCGAGAAACTTGCCGGAAGTCACCACAAAAATATATTTGGCAGGATTAAGCTTCATCCGATGGCATCTCAATACGTCAAAAGATTCCTGCAAGTCTTTGATGTGGTCGGCTTTGTGGAGGTTCTTAACTATCATATCATCAATATACGCTTCCATGTTTCTTCCAAGCTGTCTTTCGAAGACCCGGTTGATCAACCTTTGGAAGGTGGCACCGGTATTCTTCAGACCGAATGGCATCATTTTATAACAATACAATCCTTTGTCAGTGACAAAGGCCGTCTTCTCTCCATCCTCCGGGTGCATCCTGATTTGGTTGTAACTGGAGAGGGCATCCATAAAGCTCAAGAGCTGATAGCCGGCCGTGGCATCCACCAGCTGGTCAATTTTCAGCAAAGGGAAGCTATCATTCGGGCAGGCTTTGTTGAGGTCAGTATAGTCCATACATATTCTCCACTTCCCATTGGCCTTCTTTACCATAACAATATTTACTAACCAGTCCGGGTGATGGACCTCTCTGATGAAGCCGGCCTCAGAGAGCTTCTTGACCTCTTTATCGATTTCCCTTTGTCTCTCGGGAGCGAAGCTCTTCTTTTTCTGTCGAACAGGCTTGTAGGTTGGATCCACTTTGAGCTGGTGACTGATGATGTCCGAACGGATGCCTGGCATGTCTGATGCTGACCAAGCAAAGACGTCAACATTGCTTCTTAGGAAGTCGATTAGCTCCAACTTGACCTCCTCACTAAGGGTGCTCCCAATTTGGAGAACTCTAGTGGGGTTGTCCTCCCTAAGAGGAACAAACATAATCTTCTCAACAGACTGGCTAGGGCCATCGGCCTCGACTTTGGGGTCGAGTTGTTCAAGAGTGGGATGTCCCTCTGATTGCTGATCATGGATAGTCAAGCATTGTCGGGCCATCCTTCGGTCTCCCCTCATTACCCCGACACCATTACGAGTCGGGAACTTTGCCAGCAAATGGTAGGTAGAGACGATGGCGCGAAACTTGTTAAGGGCCGGCCGGCCTAGGATGGCATTATAAGCTGAGGTCGTACATACGACCACAAAGTTGATGGGGAGAGTCTTCTGGTAGGGTTCCATCCCAATGGTCACGGGCAAAGTTATTTCTCCTTCAACTCTAACAGAGTTTTCCCCAAAGCCTATCAGCGGCATGGGGGATTCTTGCAGCCTCGATCTAGACAGGTTCATCCGGACAAAGGCATCATACAATAAAACTTCCGCATAGCTTCCATTATCTATAAGGATTTGCTTTACATCGTAGTTGGCAATTACTGCCGACACAACTACAAGATCATCTCCAGAAAGATAGGATTCCAGGAGGTCTTCATCGGAGAAGGTGATTGTATTAGAATTACTTGACCTCTTGACAATGTCCTGGTCTTCATCAGGTCTCCAGTTGGGCCGTCGATGCAACATACTAACATTCCCATCAGTCGGGCACTGGTTGGGGAGCTCTACCTCTCTCGGGGGGTCCCTGGCAGTTGAGGTTTCAGCCCGATCCCTTCGGGATCGGACGTATTTGTGTAGGTACCCCCTCCTGATGAGGTCTTCAATGGCATCCTTCAGCTAGATGCACTCTTCGGTGTTATGTCCATGGTCACGATGGAACCGGCAGTACTTGTCTTTATTTCTGGATACAGAGGGGCCCCTCATCGGACGAGGCCTTGGCAGGAAGGTCTCGTTCTCAATTTCCAAGAGGATCTTCTCACTCGAAAGGGAGAGGGGTGCATAGGTTTCGAACCTCCTGGGGAAGTCCTTCAGTTTTGGACTGCGGTGTTGGGCCGACCGGTTGCCGTCACTGGAAGGTCGGACTTCGGGAGCCTTGTCACTCCACTTCCTGGGAGCCGACCTCCCTTCAGCTTGGCATCAGCTTGCCACTTGTTCTTTTGCCAAGGCATATTTCTGCGCCCTTGCCAGCAATTCGAAATAGCTAGTCGGGAATTTCTTGTCCAGGGAGAAAGTGAGCCTGGACGAGCGCAGACCTCTTTTGAAGGCCGACATAGCCACATCTTCATTTAGGTTCGGGATATCCAAGGTCGCTGAGTTGAAATGGGCCATGTAATCTCGGAGAGTCTCCCCCTTCTTTTGCAGTACGAGGAAGAGGCAGTCGGTGTTACTTGGAGTTTGACTGCAGGTCCTGAAATGGGAAAGAAGAAGATTTTTAAGTTGACGAAAGGAGTGGATTGTACCTGGTCGGATGGTGGAGAACCATATCCGAGCGGCCTTCTTTAGGGTTGCGGGGAAGGCAATACAATAAGGACGTTAGAGGCACCCTGCACCATCATATGGGCCTTGTAAGTGCCCAGATGGTTTAGCAGGTCGGTGGTACCATCATAGAAGTCCACCTGTGGGATCTTAAAGTGGTGGGGGATCGACTCCCCCATGATTTCGACAGAAAAAGACGGGCGGGACTTGTATACCTGCTCCCTTTCGGCCTTCTGCTGATTGGCTAGTTCGGCAATATGCTCTTCCATGCACAGAAATTTGCTGGTATAGTCCCTTGGGGCTTCGGCAGGATACCGAACGCCGTCGGGGATGGAGTCAGCGGAAGAGGGTGATGCTGACCTCGCCCTCTTCCTGTCAACGTGAGCCCCCAAGAACTTTCGGGGCTCCAGAACAACACGAGAGAGGCTGAGGGGCTTCTTGGTGTCGGCTCCCCTCAGCGACAAGTTGGTAGTGGGTGCTAGACGCAGCAGGCGACTGCTGCTGGTTGTTGGCCGCTTCTTGGAGATGCTGAACTGCAGTAGTGAGCATGTCGATGAGGTTCAGAAGAGTCTGCAACTGCTGTAGTCCCATAATGATAGTGGGTTCGGCGGCGACATCATTCTTCCTGGGAGGTCCTTCTGACCTGGACAGGGAGTGACCTCTCATGGTGGAGGTGTTCTGGTATCTTCCCTTTGCCTTTATCAAACTTAATAAGCGGGTTCCTCCTTTTAGAGAAGGAAAAAATGAACCTGGATCGAAGGTTTTCCCCTTCCTCTAGTGCCAATCTGTTGTTGCAGCTGCTCCCGGACCGGGCTCGATCGGCTGTGCTGGAGCGCTTCTCTCCCGGTACCTGCAACAAAGTCCCCGAGTGCCGGCGGTGCTCCAGCGGGGGACATTCCAATGCTTAAGTCAGCGAGAGCTTAAGAGCAACGGAATGAAGGAATTTGAAGAAGATATCAAATGGAAAAGGGAGAGAGTACTTCGACATGAAACGAGGTCCCCCGGTCACCTTATATAGGTATAGAATACTGCCAAATTCTGTTAAGGGGTGAGCCGAGAATGCCTGATTTGTCCCTAAGAGAATCAAGATAGTGGTCAGGTAGCACCAGGACGAGGCCACGTCGTGGCGTCTGTTGTAACAGAATTCTGGTACCGTCTAGAAGGAGTTTCTGGAGTCTTTGAGTTACTTCCGGAGTTGGAGTGAGTCAGTCAAACTTCGACAAAGCGAGAACCAATCAGTCCCACAAGAAATGGGTCGGTCGGCCCTTCGAGGAAGAGCATCGGTCAAGCCCTCTGATAGAGTAGACCGGTCGGACCTCAACGAAAGCGGGTTGTTTGGATCTCTTCTTCAGTGGATCGGTCGGTTAGACTTTTGATGGAATAGGTCTGATAAATCTTTGTAGGAACGGGCCATCCTGGTTCTACTAGAAATGGATCAGCTATTCTACCGAAGGATTGATAGCTCCGATTCATCTCAGAAAAATCGGTTGAGTATAATAATTTGTAATTCGTGCAAAACCTTTTATATTTCAGTGGAGGCGGTGCAAGCATAAATCCAGTGAACGCGGGCAGAATTTTCAAAAGCCCAAGGCAAAGGGTACAAAAAGCCAATAGTCTGACGTGGTATCCGACGCCTCGAACATGCAGGGTCGTGGATTGCCGAGATAAACAACGTCGATGCCACTTCCTTGCCAGCATACTTCCACTTCCACACAAATTCAAGTGGGTCCGCGAATACCGTTTTTCACGTGGGTGCGATTTTACCGTGACAGTGATGATGCCGCTGCTTCACGGCCATAAAAGATCGTTCCGCTCAAAGCATCGCCGACATCTGCTGCGATCCCTTTCTTTCGCGCGCACGCTCTCTCTACATATTTTTATAAGTGAAAGGGATAAGAGTAAGAGTAATTCTTTGTGCACCGCAGCAAATTCAACATGGCTCATATCGCATGTTGTTATTTATTCATACTGACATGATAATAGAATGGGATATGGTATGATGGGAGGGGTATACGTAAGCCTGCAGATATCGTCTTGCAGTCTTTTCAACAATGTAAAATGATCATTTTATCCTCATCATTTTCGGTATCGGAAAAACAGTTTTTATTCTACAAACAGGAAAAAAAAATATTTGTCACTACGATACCCCACCCCAGAGTTCGTCTATTATTTTTGGACATCCCAGATACCTACATTTTGTGCTTTTTGCTCCTCTTTTATGGTCGAGAAAGCGTTGGTGATCTTCCTTCAACATTTGATACGCCTTCAAAATCTTGGAAAAATGGAGACATGTGGTTTCGTTTTTAAACGCAGACGAACAACACGAAAAGAATGCAAGAAGGAAACACAGATAGAAGAAGGAAGTACTGCGATCGTTGTTTATTCAGGAGGTGATGAGATCCCCTTAAGATCCGTCCCCAATAATGCTACAAAAGCAGAAACATGTTAGGAAAATTTTTGATTCCTGCTTGGATATGACATTTATCATCTGAACTTTTTTTTTTACAATTTCTGCAAGGGTATCGGAGTTTTTAAACTAGGGTGCCCCAGGTTTTGAACAAGGATGTCGTAGGTTTTGAACAATTGTGTCGTAGGTTTTGAACAATGGTATCGTAGGTTTTGAACTAGGATGTCGTAGGTTTTGAACTAAGGTATCGTAGGTTTTGAACTAGGATGTCATAATTTTTATGTTACCATTTTAATGTCAATCTTTGAAATTTATCTCTACAGAGGGATGTCACGATAATTTTTTAAAAAATATTAAGTCTTCATAATATAAAATCATGACACCGTAGTTCATATATTACGACACCCTAGTTCAAAACCTACGACACCCATGCAGAATTTATGAAAAATAAGTTTTTAACTCCTCTACCTCTAATACATGGCAACCGTGGCTTGTTTTATGATTCCTAGGGTGTCATAAAATTGCCACGAATGCTGTAACATTAATCAAAATGGCTAAAATAGTATTACGACACCCTAGTTTAAAACCTACGACACCCTAGTTCAAAACTTACGACACCCCTGCATAAATTATGAAAAATAAGTTTTTAATCCTTCTACCTCTAACACATGGCAACCTGGCTTGTTTTATGACTCCCAAGGTGTCATAAAATTGCCACGGATGCTGTAACATTAATCAAAATGGCCAAAACAGTATTACGACATCCTAGTTCAAAACCTACGACATTCTAGTTCAAAACTTACGACATCCATGTAGAAATTATGAAAAATAAGTTTTTAACCCCTCTACCTCTAATATATGGCAACCGTGGCTTGTTTTATGACTCCCAGGGTGTCATAAAATTGCCACGGATGCTGTAACATTAATCAAAATGACCAAAACAGTATTACGACATCCTAGTTCAAAACCTACGACATCCTAGTTTAAAACTTACGACACCCATGCAGAAATTGTGAAAAATAAGTTTTTAACCCCTCTACCTCTAATACATGGCAACCATGGCTTGTTTTATGACTCCCAGGGTATCATAAAATTGCCACGGATGCTGTAACATTAATCAAAATGGCCAAAATAGTATTACGACACCCTATTTCAAAACCTACGACACCTTAATTCAAAACTTACGACACCCATGCAGAAATTGCTTAACTTATATTTATATTTTATTTATGTTACAAGCGATCTTCCAATGCTTCGGCTGCCCAGATTAAAGGCTTCACAATTGTTTAAAAACCATTGCAAGCCAACAGTGTATGCTGAACATGTTTTGAAGATGAGTTTCTCAAGTTATCATTTATAAATAATCTGAAAGACTCCTTTCAATGCGTTCGTAGACATGCAACCTTTTGTTGTCGACGGACATTTACTAGCTGAAATTATTAGATGCTATAAGGGAGGAAATAAGTTTATTTTTTGAGGCAAGGAACTTATATTCAGCGTGGAAGACCTGGCCCTGATTTTGGGTCTGCCATGCCATGGAAATAAAATCAAAATGAAAGATCAAGTTAAGAAGGGCCGGTTATTCAGAAGATTTGGAAGACAATTAAATATGCAAAATAAGGGGCTGGAGAAGTTAATTGCCCGACTTCATTCATCCAATCTACAAGAGGATGTCGAGGACACAGTGAGATTATGGATTGCATTTATATTCGCAACGTTCTTGTGTCCAAAGTCAAATCAAAGTTGCCCAAGATTTATCATCCCTTACTTGAATGATTTATCCCAGCTGGATAAAATATATTGGGCTACCACAATAATGGAGTTGACTCTTATGTCTCTCCCAGATGCTGCTGTTTGCTTGAGATCCGACCAGCCAGTCCTAACCAAAAGAAGCGCCAAGGTTAGGAGGCAGCCAACCTTGTATGGGTGTACAGCTACTTTGTTGGTAAGTGTCATTAAGATGTAGTAAAAGTATAATTTCTTTATTTTAAATATTCCATATATTTAATATACATGTTTATTATGTACAGATTTGGTTCCTTGAGCATAGTACCTTGAGAGCCCCAACATATCCAAAAAAATTGTCTAGGCTGTTAAAATGGTATGACAGCCAGGTGAAGACAAAGATTGTTAACCTTACAAACTTGAAGCCTCATGAGTTGGTAAATAAAAATATTTTTTCATTATAAAATTAATGAACAATATATTATTATGATTAATGTATGGTTATTTTGTTATTGTTCTTTGCTTGTAGGTGGAAGGAGCTATTGAGCCAACAATAACGGAACAATGGCTTCTCCCTAAAGGATCAGTAACAGCAGCATTCTCCGAAAAAGAAAAAACTTATACAAGCTATGCACAGGTGAAGGTTGAACTTGAAGAAATAAAGAAGAGGCTAGCCATAGTTGAAACTCTTCTTAGTTCATTGATAAATAAAGGTACCAATGCCAATAAAGAAGGCCAGAAAGAGGTGGAGGGAGAGGATACTGAAGATACTGAGGTTGAGGTGGAAGAAATTTTTGATGAAAAATTTAAGGATACCCTTGTAAGTGAGGAAGTTGAGGGGGAAAAAGAAGAAATCTAGATTCCTTCACTTATCAAGAGGGTAAAAAAAGAACCTTGGCTGCGGAAGGCCTTCCAAATCGCAGCTGATTCTGCTTTCGAAACAGGCCCATTGAAAAAAAAGTTGAAGATGGTGGGCACATCTCAGCCTGAGAAATCAAATTTAAATTTTCAAATTGAAGATGATAAAAATTTGATCAATACATTTTTGAAAGAAAAGATGAACTCGTAAGTTACACCTATTTTTTCTAATATGTATGCTAATTTATAATCGAGAATATATAATATCATTCATGTTTATTAATTTCAGGGATGTCATGTACACCAACAAATTCGGAGGCACTATCACCAGGAAAAATCTTTTTGATCTCATCAACAATGACATGATAGTCGATGATGTAGGTAATGGAGTATTACATCATTTTGTTATTAATCTTTATGTTTGTAATGATATATTTTCTAATAATTATTATATTTACTTTATAATTAATCAGTTTAAATTGTATTGACAGATAATTGATGCCGGGCAAAAGTTCATTATAAAGAACTGGGCTGAAAATGCAGAAAGATATCATAAAAGTATAGTTGCTCCAGTAATGACTTCTGGCTTATGCTTAACCTCAACATCACCATATCATGAACTTGCTGGAACAGCCGGCAATATGATTTTTGATGCAGTGAGTGATTCAGATAAAAAGGAATTTCGATTTCTCTTCACTATCATCAACTCCGAAAATTCTCACTAGCACCTGGTAGCGGTGGACATGCAAGAGAAGATTTTCATGCATCTAAATTCGATAAAGTGCAATTCTAAGTACAAGGCAAATGCTAGGAAGTGGCACAAGATAGTAGGTGCAATGTTCCATATATTCTGTGATAATAGTGAGGTATCTAAATGGTTAATGATAGAGAATAGTGAATGCCCTTCCCAAGCTGTAAGATCACTGGACTGCTGGTTATTTTGCTTGAAATACATGGATTTTATTGCTCGCAGGGATATGCCTGATACTTGGGATTTCACGGAAAAAGATATCAGCATGTACCGCCACCAGTTAGCAGCAAGGATTTTAAGAGAGAGTATGAATCAAAAGATTGAAAGTGATGTTAAATATTTGCCTATAAAAGCAAATTATTTGTTATGTACTCTTTCTTTTCGATTCATTCACTTCTATATTATGTTACACAAATTTGTAACTAACTTGAGGATTATATTTTAAGTATCATTCTCAAAGGAAAATTCTTTTGATTCATTCAACCAGTATTGTTTTTAATATCATTGTCTTATTACATGTAGTTCTATGTAATTCATTTAATCAATATTTTGTAATTCTTCATTGCGTGATGATGATATAAATGAATGTTATGTTTCTTGACAGGGTGTTGTAGTATTTATACTAGAGTGTCGTGGCATTTGAACTAGAGTGTCATAGGTTTTGAACTAGGATGTCGTAAGTTTTGAACTAGGATGTCGTAATGCTATTTCATGTGATTTTATTGATTTTTAAGCAGCCGGACTATCTGATTATCTGGGAGTCAATAGCCTATCCAATGATGACATGTACCACAGGTAGAAGGGATTAGAAATATTTTATCTTATATTTTCTGCATGTTTGTTTTTTTGAATTAGGGTGTCGTAAGTTTTGAACTAGGGTGTCGTAACCTTTGAACTAAGGTGTCGTAATGCTGTTTTAGGTGATTTTATTGATTTTTAAGCAGCCGGGACTTTTTCTGATTATCTGGGAGTCAATAGCCTATCCAATGATGACATGTACCACAGGTAGAAGGGATTAAAAATATTTTATCTTATATTTTCTGAATGTTTATTTTTTTTGAACTAGGATATCGTAAGTTTTGAACTAGGATGTCGTAATCTTTGAACTTGGATGTCGTAATGCTGTTTCAGATGATTTTATTGATTTTTAAGCAATATGGAATATTTCTGATTATCTGGAAGTCAATAGCCTATCCAATGATGACATGTATCACAGGTAGAAGGGATCAGAAATATTTTATCTTATATTTTCTGCATGTTTATTTTTTTTGAACTAGGGTGTCGTAACCTTTGAACTAGGATGTCGTAATACTGTTTTAGATGATTTTATTGATTTTTAAGCAGCCGAGACTATTTCTGATTATCTGAGAGTCAATAGCCTATCCAATGATGACATGTACCACAGGTAGAAGGATTAGAAACATTTTATTTTATATTTTCTGCATGTTTATTTTTTTGAACTAGGGTGTCGTAGCCTTTGAACTAGGGTGTCGTAATACTGTTTCAGGTGATTTTATTGATTTTTAAGCAGCCGGGACTATTTCTGATTATCTGGGAGTCAATAGCCTATCCAATGATGACATGTACCACAGGTAGAAGGGATTATAAACATTTTATCTTATATTTTCTGCATATTTATTTTTTTGAACAGGGTGTCGTAACTTTTGAACTAGGATGTCGTAAACATCCTGTACCACAGGTAGAAGGAATTTTTTGTCAATCTGGGAGTCATAAACATCCTGTATAAAATTTCATTCAATAATCTAACAAAACATAGGACTGTACATATATATGACTATACCATAATTCAGGATTTTATATCCTATCCTGTGTTAGTTGACTACATACATAAGCATCAATTCATCTAAAAAAGGGCCCGAAGAAGGTACAGTGGATTCAATTACTGTTTCTGGTAATTCCACTACAATATGGAAAGTCTTCCTTTTGCTAGTACTATCTCTTCTCTAATTTTGCATAGGAGCGTCAACAGAAGCCTTATCCAAATTTTTCTTTAATCTCATTGATTTCTTCTCGACTCCACTCTTAATTCTATTCTCTCGTGGACGACCTTTCGTAGTAAGTTGGTCAGGATCCTGAATTAGAAGTTCTCTGCTTTGCTTAGCTGCACAATTAGCATCAACAGCTTTTCTGAATAATGGTGTAAGATCTTCCATCACCAAATTGAATGCATCTTCAGACATGGAGGCTATCTCTACAAGCTTCATCATCCGATGACTCATCAAAGCATATCTACAATCAATAAAACATAATATTCGTATTAGGATTTCATGACATATGATAGGTTAATGTAAACTTAAAATAAGACATCTGAATTTAAATAATTCATTGAGTGCATATCGTGATTTTCGCATGCTTTTATCACAAAATTGAGTATTGCATTCGAGATCGTCGAATTGATATTTTATGCCATTGCACCATCTATTTAAGAAGTACTTATCTGGGATACGAAATATCTCGCTTTAATGAAGAACCAATAAGGCATGCCTACACAAGTAACCTTTGTACTCAAAGGATCCACACTGGCATTTAACATCCTCCAAAGTTTTGTCATATGAAACCTCGTAATTTTTAATAATCTCCTAATTGATTCTATTAACTTCAATTCTTTCAAATGATTTAACAAAATATACATCATGATTATCAACTTCTTTAAGTAATCTAGCATTTGATGCAGCCATTTCAAAGACCTCATTCTGAAATTTTTTGAATATGCGCCTTGTATATTTTCCTGCTGCTTGCCTCTCAAAAGGAGAGGATGTCTTTAGGAAAGCACTTGTTTGCAACGTTTTATTGTCTTTCTCATTTTCTGCTTCATATCTTTTCTCCAAGGCATCTTCGTACTTATCGATGAATTCCTTGAGCGTAGTCTTCGAGTTTATAAACCCATCAAAGAAGTGATTGATGCTCTCACTCCTTTGTAAAGTCGACATTACTATTCATAAATATTCAAAAAATAGAAGCATATAAGATAAAAAGTTTGTTCAAAAATTTAAAAAATTAACATTAATCATTTATAATGACTAACAAACCTGCAAAAAATGTATCTTTAAGATAAATTGGAACCCATTTATCCTGTCATTTATATATGTCATTTAACCAACATACGGCCTTGCATTCTACATATTTCTCCATTAAATGTGCCCATCTTTCCTCGAAAGATACTATGGTAACTGAATCATATATCGCCTCGGCAAACTCAACCATAAAGTTAGAATTTGCAGTGCAAATATGGCCAATCTTTTCAGGAATCTTCTTCAAAATATGTCAAAGACAAAATCTATGTCGTGCATTGGAAAAAACATCCCTGATAGCAGCCTCGATTGCCTTATCTTGGTTAGTTGTAATGGCATTAGGTGGTTGACCACCATTTGCATCCAGCCATGATTGGAATACCCATTTAAATGTCTCGGTCGTCTCATCTGATAACAATGCGCAACCAAGCAATGTGAATTGTCCATGATGGTTAACTCCGACAAATGGATAAAAGGGCATTTGATATGTATTTGTCAAATAAATTGAGTCAAATGTTAGTATATCACTAAAGTAAGTGCTTGCCAATCTTGACCTAGGATGGATCCAGAAGACAGTCATGAGCTGTCCATTATCATTCAGGTCAAAAGTATAAAAGAAATTTGGATTTTTAACTTGCATTTATATAAAATGGATTACCATTGACTGTGCATCTCCTTCTTTCAGCTGACTCTGATGTTCTCGACAGATAAAATTATGAGCATCCTTTTTTGTGAAATCTATTTGTCTTCTACCCCCTTTCCTTCTAGCCATGGCAGAGTATATTTGACTTGTGGGAACATTCACGGCATGTACATTGCTGATCTCTGCCTTTTTTGGTGTGCTGATCCTCCTATGGAACCGTAGATAACCAGCTGATGATATGGATAGCTCATGGTTATGTTCTAGGAAAACATCAACCAATATCCACTTACCATTTTTAAACTTTAGTCTTGCTTTTATCGAATCCTTACAATCAATTTTGCCAGTATCCCTAGGATTCATGGAGTTATCGATTTTTCTAGATTTTCCTTGCCTCCAACATGCCAAGTGCTTTATGCATATTTCTTTGCTGTTGTTGGACCTACTACATACTGTTGTGATTCCAAAACCTACCCTCCTTGCATATCCATTGTAGAAATTGTATAAATTATTTGTGGAGTTGAACTCCATACCAATTTTAGGATCAATAGACTCGTTTTCTGTGATCAAGGTGATAGGTGAAGGTGCATTCTTCTGAACAACATCAGCAACCTCATCCAAATTTTTAATTTCAGTGCCATATGTAGAAATATCTGCATAAAAATTCATAAACATTGATATACATAGTTTTAGATGACATTTTATCTATAACAAAATAAATAATAAGTTATGTATTGGATAGAATATGACATGACAGTGCAATAACAAGACAAGGATGCAAAAAGTTCAGAAATATATGCTGAAATAGTATTACGACATCCCAGTTCAAATACTACGACACCCTAGTTATAAAGCTACGACATCCCTGAACAAAAACTTAAACCGGATGTTTTGATCCTCCGTAACAGAAGTATTTCGGTATGCATTGATGTATATGATACCCCCAATATAGTAAAATGCTTCTGGAAAAATTTGGGTATCAAAAAAATCGAAACATGAACAAATCGATACAAAACAGAAAATGAAAGCTTTTATCCTCCATCATGAGACATTTCAACCGTGCATTGGCTTGAATAAGATTGTTGGATTGTGATAAAAAGACCTGGAAGGAAAAAGATTTCAAAAAAAGGGATTTTCAAGTTACGACACTCTAGTTTAGAAGTTACGACACCCTAGTTAAAATATTACGACACCCGATCATGAAACATGAAACTAAATATACTAACCCCTACTACCTCGAGAACCTATCACTTGTGGACTGAGTTACGACTCCTAGGATGTCATAACATGACATGGATGCAAAAAGTTCAGAAATATATGCTGAAATAGTATTACGACATCCCAGTTCAAACACTACGACACCCTAGTTATAAAGCTACGACATCCCTGTACAAAAACTTAAACCGGATGTTTTGATCCTCCATAATAGAAGTGTTTCGGTATACATTGATGATATATGATATCCCCAATATAGTAAAATGCTTCTGAAAAAACTTGGGTATCAAAAAAATTGAAACATGAACAAATCGATACAAAACAGAAAATGAAAGCTTTTATCCTCCATCATGAGACATTTCAACCGTGCATTGACTTGAATAAGATTGTTGGATTGTGATAAAAAGACCTGGAAGGAAAAAGATTTCAAAAAAGGGATTTTCAAGTTACGACACCCTAGTTCAGAAGTTACGACACCCTAGTTAAAATATTACGACACCCGATCATGAAACATGAAACTAAATATACTAACCCCTACTACCTCGAGAACCTATCACTTGTGGACTGAGTTACAACTCCTAGGATGTCATAACATGACATGGATGTATAAAGTTCAAAAATATATGCTAAAACAGTATTACGACATCCCAGTTCAAACACTACGACACCCTAGTTATAAAGCTACGACATCCCTGTACAAAAATTTAAACCGGATGTTTTGATCCTTCGTAACAGAAGTGTTTCGCTATGCATTGATGATATTGATATCCCCAATATAGAAAAATGCTTCTGAAAAAACTTGGATATCAAAAAAATCGAAACATGAACAAATCGGTACAAAATAGAAAATGAAAGCTTTTATCCTCCATCATGGAATATTTCAACTGTGCATTGGCTTTGTTGCCGCTCTCATCGCCGCGCCCGTGCCTCGGATCTGCGGATCCTTCCTGACCGCCTGGCGAGGGAGCCTCCCTGGCTGCGGCGAACCTGCAAGAAGGGGTTAGAAGACCCTGGCCGGGGATCCCGGCGAGGGAGCTCCGACGGTCAAGTCAGTAGACGACGAGAAGGAACAGACTCTCCAAGACGGACCCCCGAAAGGGTTCCAGACTTAGCGAGTTTACTAGTAAGAAAGACGCTCTGGGGACCGGAGATTCAGCCGGGCCTCCTTGCCGAGCTCACGCCGAATTATCCCCTCTCGGGATCTCGGATCTCTCTCTCGGAGCGAGGCCTCTTGCCGCTGCTTCCTCCTTGTCCCCAGGCTTGTTCGCTTACCTTGTCATCCCCAGATTCCTTCCTTTTATCTCCTCTCGTCGGTCGCTTGTCTTCTCCTCCTGGGAGGCTCCCCTCCCCCGTCCTTTTCTCTTTTCCATTTTCGGTGAGGAGGGCTAGGCGGCTTTCTGACCTCGCCCGCCGAGCCCAACAGGAAAAAGGCAAAGACAGAACGGGGGGGGGGGGGGGGGGGCGCTGGTGAGGCGGCCGGTCAGACCTCGGGTCCAGTGAGAGCGCTCTCTTTCCCAAGTGTGGGCGCCATCCATCTATGGGGCCTGTTTTGTCAGAATCGCGCCTCTCGGCTGCGGGACCTGTCGGGCCGAGGAAATGGTGTTTCGCATGCCACCGCCCTCCGTACGGGGCACCGTCTGTGACGCGTACGGCCCGAGGGATGGCCTCGGGGCCTGCGCCTCCTTCCCTGGGACCTTCTCCGTACGGGCAGCCTGACCTCGGTCAATTTGGACTTGTCTCCAGGGGCCACCTGGCGAAGAGCGAAGGACCAGCCGACCTTGGCCTAGGTGGACCCCTCCTGGGTGGACACCTGGCGAGGTGGCAGGAGGTCGCCTGGCTTCGGTCGAGGTGGGCCCGCCTTCGGGGGGGGCCACCTGGCGAAGGAGCGAAGGTTCGGCCAACCTCGGCCTAGGTGGACCCCTCCTGGGTGGACACCTGGCGAGGTGGCAGGAGGTCGCCTGGCTTCGGCCAAGGTGGGCCCGCCTCCGGGGGGCCACCTGGCGAAGGAGCGAAGGTTCGGCCGACCTCGGCCTAGGTGGACCCCTCCTGGGTGGACACCTGGCGAGGTGGCAGGAGGTCGCTTGGCTTCGGTCGAGGTGGGCCCGTCTCCGGAGGGCCACCTGGCGAAGGAGCGAAGGTTCGGCCGACCTCGGCCTAGGTGGGCCCCTCCGGGATGGGCACCAAGCGAGGTGGTAGAGGGGCCCCGAACCGAGCTCGACTTCGGCGAGAGCAGCTTGCCTTAGGAAGTCGTCTGGCGGAGTAGTCTTGTCGAGCTCGGCCTTGGCGACGTGACGCTGACTCGGTCGGAGAAACCTCTACGTGGCTCGATCATATTCGACGGTATCTGAGCCCGGCCACGTCATCGTTACGGCCGTAACAGTTGCCCCCCAGCCCGCCGTTCCGTTGGGACGTCGTGGAACGGAATGTCGGGATTAAATGCAGATATGATGTGGGGAGGCGAAGATCTTGCATCATAATTGCCGCGATCCTCGTCGCCGCGGCTCGATGTGCCTGAAACCTTATAGGAAGCAGCCACGCGTCGCCCACTTGCCCGCAATGAATGCGTCGCTTAGAGGCAGAGGCCGTTACCCTGCTGACGAGGCGTCGGTGTCGGGCGTGCGTCCACGTGGCGATCGCTCAATGGCTTGAGGCGGAATGACGGGTACGACCACTGTCGACTTAGTTTGAAAGGGAGGGGACTTTCCAGAACGAGGCCTTTCCCCTTGCTCCGTGGGCGGTTTGCTGCAGGCTAACTTCTGTTGCCCCGCACTCGCCTAGCGTATTTTCGGTGAGTGCCTCCATCTTTCTCCAGTTCCCCTATCTCTTTTCTTCTCTGAACCTTTGTCCTTCTCCTTGCCATGGCGCGTCGTCGCCATGTCTCCTCTAATCCGGACGAGGCCGGTCCATCCCGGCCAAGGACTCCATCTTCTTCCTCCTCAAAGAAGGAAACGATTCCGGAGGAGATCCGCCGGCGTCTGCAACCCGGGGGTGTCACCATTGGCATCCCCAGGGGGGTCCGGTCTCTCCTGGTTGCTCCCGCCGTGCCCCTTCGTTCTCTTCCTGCTCCGCCTCTTCTTCCCGCCGGTCCCTCCGGTCATGCTTCCACCATGACCGAAGGCGATCTTTCTCTGCTCCGGGATGCCTATGGTATCCCGGGGTCAATTCGTCTGTCTGTTCCACGGTCCGGGGAGCGCGCCACCATGAGTGGCCCCGGCCGCATAGCCTTCTACGAAGACTTCCTCCTTGGGGGTCTTCGATTTCCTCTGCACCCCTTCTTCCTTTCTTTTCTCAGCCATTTCCGGCTTGTTCCGGCCCAGTTGGCTCCCAATGCCATCCGGGTCATCTTCCCTTTATAGTCTTTTGTCACTTTCACGGGTTCGTTGCCCGTTTCTCCCTCTTTAGGGCCATGTTTACCCTGAAGAAGTGCTCCACCGATGACGGCTGGTGATATATTTCACCCCGGCCCAGGTGTCTCCGGTTCGACCTCCCTTCTTCGATCAAGGGCTGGAAGAGCCGGTTTTTCTTCGCCTCGGTCGAAGATGTCGACTGGGCCTGGAGTGAACCGGACCGGTCCCCGAACCGGAACTCTCAGGTCGAGTCGGCGAACCAGGAGGCCTACTCCCAACTCCTGAGTGACGTGGTCCCGGTGCTCGAGGTTCTGCTTTCGGAGCAGAATCTTTTTGAGACCGGGATCAGTCCCATCCGTGAGATGGGTAAGATTCGGCCCTCCTTTGACTTCTGCCCCCTTTTTCTTTATAACTGAGCCGGCTGACCTTCTGTTCTTTTGCATTGCAGGAATGAAGTTCTCACTGGAGAGCCTTCTGGAGGGCACAGCCCAGAGGGACGTTCCGAAGGTAGACGAGCCCGCGGCCAAAAGGGCTCGTACTGAGGCGGGCCGGGAGATCGCGCCGGCGACCGCGCCCAGCCCAGTGGCCACTGCTCCCCCGCCCAGGTTGCCTCAAGGCGGGGCCGTTGATGCTCCGGCTGCCCGACCTGGTGGTGCTGCTGTTAAGGGGGCTCCACCGCCCGAGGCTCCGTCCAGCGCCGGTCCCATCGTTGCTGCTGCCCCGACGGCGCAGCCCGTGGCCTCTGCCGACCCGTCGATCGCGGCCCCAGCTGAAGGGGCAGCTGCTGCAGGAGCCGACCTGACAGCTCCGCCACCGGTGATCACCCACTGGTGTTCAGTCATCCGCGACAAGGGGCTCGCGGAGAAGGTCATGGAGTATGCCTCCACAGCCCGGGACCGCCGAGCTCGGGGCGGCCGGGACTATGCGGACGCCTTGCTCGGGATTCTCCCGCAGCTCTTTACGGTAAGCCCGAGCTCCTTCTTCTCTGTTCTTTCAAGATTTAGTGGCCTTTTCTCCTAACCTGGTTGCTCTGTTGGTGCAGATCGGAAATGACGTTCTCCTACTGAGGAACTTCCTCGTAGGGAACGCAAAGAGGGATGCCGAGAAGGATAGGAAGCTCGGTAAGCTCGCGGCCGATGTCAAAGACCTCATGGAAAAGGGGGTCGAGCTGCGAGCTAGTAACCAAGCCCTCCAGACCGACCTGGCGCATTCCGAGGGGCGGAACAAGGAGCTGGAGGCTTCCTTGTAGGAGGAGAGGCTCTCCTACCAGCGTCGCACGGAGGAGGATGCGGCGGAGAAGGCTCGCCTGCAGGCCCACTCCCAGTGGCTGGAGCGCCAGCTGGAGGAGGCTCAGCGAGACGTGAGCGCGGTGAAGGACCGGAGTGCGTACATCAACGGACTCCTGGAGGCCGCGAAGCGGGAGGCGCAGGAGGCCATCCCGAAGTTCCGGGCTTCCGACGAGTACACGTCGGAGGTCCGGGAGGCCGCCGTGGACTCCTTCCTGAAGGGGTTCCGGATGTGCCGGGAGAAAGTGGGGGCCTTCTTCCCCGAGCTCGACCTCAGCGGGGTGGTGCTCGGAGGCAGGAGGCAAGGAGCCGAGAGTAAAGCCTCCGGTGCGGCCGACGCCTCTCCTGCGGCCCCGTCGACCAGCGAAGCCGTGGCTCCGGAGCAGCCTCAAGAGATGGCCGCCGCAAAAGACGAGGATGCAGTGCCTACACCCCCGGCGGAGGGCTCCGACCCCTCACCACACTGAGCCATCATCTTCTCGCCTGCCTCGTTGTTGTAGTTGTTTTTTCTTTTCTTCTTCTTCTTTTTTTGGGGACTCCCGGCCTGTCGGGACTCCCGGCTTATACTGTCGCTTAAGTCAATGAAGATTTTGTTTGACCAAGCCTCGAGTTCATCCCATCTCCCTTCTCTTTTCTTTTTTCTGAGATGTTGATGTGGAATGCTGAAACGATCGTAGGCCCGGTCCCTTCCATTGCTCAAATCGAAGGTTGGAGCATCCCGGGCCGCGCGACGGCAGAGTAGGCCTTGAGCGGGTCCGTCCGTGGGATTGCCTTCACACTCGCATGGGCGACATGGTTTCCGCACCGCTTTCCAGGCCGAAGCCCGGGACCCCCGGACTGAACCTCGGGGCCGTAGGCTTTCTCAAGCCTTGCGCGGCTTGCCGAGCTGTTCTCCGGGCTTGCGTGGGTGAACTGGGTTCCGCGCCACCTTCCAGGCCGAAGCCCAGACTGAAACCCGATGCCGCAGGCTTTCTCAAGCCTTGCGCGGCTTGCCGAGCTGTTCTCCGGGCTTGCATGGGCGAACTGGGTTCCGCGCCACCTTCCAGGCCGAAGCCCAGGATCTCCGGACTGAAACCCGATGCCGCAGGCTTTCTCAAGCCTTGCGCGGCTTGCCGAGCTGTTCTCCGGGCTTGCGTGGCCGAACTGGGTTCCGCGCCACCTTCCAGGCCAAAGCCCAGGATCTCTGGACTGAAACCCGATACCGCAGGCTTTCTCAAGCCTTGCGCGGCTTGCCGAGCTGTTCTCTGGGCTTGCGTGGGCGAACTGGGTTCCGCGCCACCTTCCAGGCCGAAGCCCAGGATCTCCGGATTGAAACCCGATGCCGCAGGCTTTCTCAAGCCTTGCGCGGCTTGCCGAGCTGTTCTCCGGGCTTGCGTGGGCGAACTGGGTTTCGCGCCATCTTCCAGGCCGAAGCCCAGGATCTCCGGACTGAAACCCGATGCCGCAGGCTTCCTCAAGCCTTACGCGGCTTGCCGAGCTGTTCTCCGGGCTTGCATGGGCGAATTGGGTTCCGCGCCACCTTCCAGGCCGAAGCCCAGGATCTCCAGACTGAAACCCGATGCCGCAGGCTTTCTCAAGCCTTGCGCGGCTTGCCGAGCTGTTCTCCGGGCTTGCGTGGGCGAACTGGGTTCCGCGCCACCTTCCAGGCCGAAGCCCAGGACCATGCGCCGGTCTTCCATCAAAGTGAGAAGGGAGCGTTTGAAGTGGGGGGACTTTATTACGGGAGTAGGGAACCTTATATCACTGATAATACATTCTTAGGTTCGAAGCATTCCACGTCCGGGGGAACCTGGCACCTCCCAACTCCTCCAGGTAGTATACGCCGTGAGGGAGGGCTTCTGCCACCCGGTAGGGGCCCTCCCAGTTGGGCGAGAGCTTGCCGCATTCCCGCGGCTGGGAAGCTTCAGCGCGCCGGAGGACCAAATCTCCGTGACGAAAAACCTTCGGCCGCACTCGGGAGTTGTAATACCTGGCCACATGCTGCTTATACACGGCCATTCGGACTCGGGCCTTGTCCCTCGTTTCCTCGAGGAGGTCAAGGTTGAGCATCATCCTGGCCGGGTTTTCTGTCTCGTCATATTGCTCCACGCGCAGCGTGGGTAGGCTGAGCTCGATCGGGATGACTGCCTCGGCTCCGAAGACGAGGTTGAACGGGGTTTCGTCGGTAGCCGTCCTCGGGGTGGTGTGGTATGCCCAGAGGACGCTGGGGAGCTCGTCGGCCCACCTGCCCTTGGCCTAGTCCAGCCGCATGCGGAGGCCCTGAAGAATGGTCCTGTTCATGACTTCGGCCTCCCCATTGGTCTGGGGATGCGCCACCGAGGTAAAGCGATGCCTGATGCCGAGGTCGCTGCAGAATTCTTCGAACTCCCGGCAGTCGAACTGGCGCCCGTTATCAGTGACCACGGTGTGGGGGAGGCCGAAGCGGCAGACGATGGACTTCCAAAAGAACTTGGCGACGTTTGCTTCGGTGATCCTCGCCAAGGGTTCGGCCTCGACCCACTTCGTGAAGTAGTCGATGGCCACTATCAAGAACTTCCGCTGTCCAGACGCCGGTGGGAATGGGCCCAGGAGGTCCATCCCCCACTGGGCGAACGGCCAGGGAGCTGAGAGCTGGGAGATTGGGTTGGAGGGCTGCCGTTGAACCGTGGCGTGATGCTGGCACCGGTCGCACTTCTTCACGAAGGCAGCGGCGTCTTCCTTCATTGTCTCCCAGAAGTAGCCCTGACGGAGGGCCTTGTACGCCAATGCCCTGCCCCCCACGTGGTTCCCGCAGACGCCTTCGTGAATCTCCTGGAGCACAAGCCTGGCCTCCGTGGGTCCTACGCACTTGAGGAGGGGGTAGGAGTAGGATCTTCGATACAAGTGCCCGTCCATCAGGACGAACCGCACGGCCTTCTTTCTGATAAGGCGAGCCGCCTCGCGGTCCTCCGGCAGGGTGCCACTGGTGATGTATTCAGCGTACTTATCTATCCAGCTGGGTTCGTGGCTGACCTGATGGACCTCCACCGGTGCCTTGAGGCTTGGGATCTCAAGGCGCTCCACATGAGCACGTCCCAGCATCGAGTCCGGCAGGGTCGCCAGCCGAGAGAGAGCATCCGCGCGGGCGTTCTCCCCGCGGGGGATATGGAAGATGTTGAAGCACCGAAATCTGGACGTGCCCGCCTTAACGAGCTCCAAGTATTTCGCCATTTGGGGGTCATGTGCGACGTACTCCCCGGATACCTGTCCTGCCACGAGCTGGGAATCAGTGAAAGCCTTGAGGTTGGTTACGCCCATCTCGCGGGAGACTCTCAATCCGGCAAGGAGTGCTTTGTACTCCGCCTGGTTATTTGTTGCGGGAAATTGGAAATGGAGTGCATATTCGGCGACACCCTGTCGCTGTTGGCAAGGATGAGCCCAGCCCCGCTCCCACCGGAGTTTGAGGCTCCGTCCACATGGAGGATCCAGGCGTCCTCTCCGGGCTCATCGGTGCCTATCTCCGTTGGTTGGCCTGAGGGGCCCTCCTCGGGCTCCTTGCCCAAGCCTGCACATTCGACCAAGAAGTCGGCCAGCACCTGTGCCTTCATGGTCGACCTTGGCCTGTACGTAATGTCGAACTCGCTGAGCTTCAGTGCCCACTTTGCCAATCGTCCCGAAGTATCAGGTCGGCTGAGCACCGCTTTCAGCGGTTGATCCGTCAGGACAGCGATGGGGTGCGCTTGGAAATAGGGCCTGAGACGCTGGGCAGACACTATTAGTATAAAAACGAGTTTCTCGGGCCGAGAATACCTGAGCTCCGCGTCACGGAGAAGCTTGCTGGTATAGTACACCGGCCGCTAGACCCCCTGGCCATCGGTCCGAACCAAGACCGAGCTGACGGCTCTGGGGTGACCGCTAGGTAGAGGATAAGCTCCTCCCCCTCCTCGGGCCTGGACAGCAACGGTGGCGATGCAAGCATCTTCTTCAGCTCCTCGAAGGCCTTCTGGCATTCCTCGGTCCAAGCGAAGTCGTTCATCTTTCTCAGCACCTTGAAGAAGGGACGGCAGCGGTCTGCCGACCTGGAGATAAAGCGGCTGAGGGCCGCAACTCGGCCGGTGAGTTGCTGCACTTGCTTCTTGGAGGCGGGCTGCTCCATATCCAGGATGGCCTGGACTTTCTCCGGGTTGGCCTCAATTCCTCTTTGGGTCACCATAAATCCTAGAAATTTCCCGGCGGAGACGCCAAAGGCGCACTTCGCCGGGTTCAGCTTCATCTGATGGCGTCGGAGGTTGCCGAACGTCTCTGCCAAGTCAGCCACGTGGTCCGACTCGGGTTTGCTCATTACGAGCATGTCGTCCACGTACACCTGCATGTTGCGGCCTATCTGGTCTTTGAAAATTCTATTGACCAGGCGCTGGTACGTCGCCCCCACGTTCTTGAGGCCGAATGGCATCATCCTGTAGCAAAAAGTTCCGCGGTCAGTTATGAAGGCGGTGTGCTCTTCGTCCTTCGGGCTCATTCGGATCTGGTTGTATCCGGAGAAGGCGTCCATGAACGACAGGAGGCGATGCCCCGAGGTGGTGTCGACCAGCTGGTTGATCTTTGGAAGAGGGAAGCTGTCCTTCGGGCAAGCTCGGTTGAGGCCGGTGTAGTCCACACAGATCCTCCACTTACCACTACTCTTTCTTACCATGACCACGTTTGCCAGCCAGTTGGGATACTGGACCTTCCGTACAAAACCGACGGCGAGGAGCTTCTCCACTTCCTCGTTGATCGCCTTCTGCCTTTCCATGACGAAGCTCCTCTTCTTCTGGCGGACCGGGCGGCAACTTGGGTCCACGTTTAGCCTGTGCATGATGACCTCGGGCGGGATGCCCGGCATGTCAGCTGCTGACCAGGCGAACACGTCAGCGTTCACACGGAGGAACTCCAGCAGGCGGGTCCGTTCTTCTTCAGGGAGCTGGGCCCCGACTTGCACCGTCTTCAGGGGATCCGATCCGAGGGGAAAAATCAGCAGGCGCTCTACGGGCCCTCCCCTGGGTTCTTTCTCTCTTAGGTCGAGATCATCGATATCGAGGGCGAGCTCCGCACCCCGGGCGCTCGGGACCGTCTGGAGGCAGAGCGGGACTGGCTGGGTCGTCCCCTTCATCTCCCCGAGCCCGGAAGGCGTGGGGAACTGTACCAACAACCTTCTCGTGAAGATTGTGGCATCCAGTTGGTTGAGCCCGGGACGCCCGAGAATGGCGTTGTAAGGCGAAGGGAGCCTGACGACGGTAAATGTTATTAGGACGGTCGCCTGCCAGGGTGGGGATCCAGCGGTGACCGGGAGAGTGATCTCCCCCTCGACCCCCACGGAGTCCCCTATAAAACCTACCAGGGGGTGAGCACCGGTTTCAGCTGATCGTGGAACAAGTTCATCCGAGAGAAAGCGTCGTAAAAAAGTATGTCAGCCGAGCTTCCACTATCCACCATGATTCGATGTACAGGATGCTTTGCGATGATCATCTCGACCACCACGGCATCGTTGTTTACATTATCATTACCCTTCCCCCCCTCGGGAGGGATTACATTCTCCGGGTTCCCGACTTCCCGGGCTCTCTTCGCCGCTCGACCGACCCCGCGCGAGATCATGCCCACGGGCTTCTCCGTTGGACGGTTATCGATTGCAGGGACGGGCGGTAAGGTCGCGAGCGGCTGCCCCTCCGAGGGGGCCTCGTTCTTGATGAACTTCCTGAGGTAGCCCCTCCTAATCAGCTCCTCGATCTCCCGCTTCAGGTTGCGACACTCCTCCGTGTCGTGCCCGTGCTCGCGGTGGAACTGGCAGTACTTCGATTTGTCCCGGATGGCTCTCGAGTTCTGAGGAGGAGGTCGGCGGAGGTAGCGCTCGCCCTCGATTTCCATGAGGATTTTCATCCGAGGTGCGAGGAGAAGGGTGTACCTCCGCTCGGGAGTGGCCTCGCCCCTCGGCCTTTGATTCGGGCGAGGGTCGGCAGATGGCCCGGGCTTCCGAGCTCCCGGGGTATCTCTCGGGGGCGGCCTCTTCGGAGTCTTCCTGTCCAACTCTCGACGGGTGCGGTCGGCCTCCTCCGCTCGGATGTACTTGTGGGCACGGAGGAGGAGCTCGGAGTACGTCCCGGGCGGCTTCTTGTCCAGGGAGTAGGTCAGGCGGGACATCTTGAGCCCGCGCTTCAAAGCCAGCATGGCGACGGGCTCGTCCAGGCTGTAGATTTCCAGGGCTGCGGTCTTGAACCGGGTGATGTAGTCCCGGAGCAGCTCCTGGTCCTGCTGGCGGATGGAGAAGAGGCTGTCCACATCTCTCGGCACCTTTCGGCAAGCGTCGAAGTGTGCCACGAACTTTCCTTCCAGCTGATGGAAGGAGCAAATGGATCCGGGCTCGAGGCGGGTGAACCAGACTCGAGCGGCCTTCCGGAGGGTGGCCGGGAAGGCGATGCACAGAAGAGCGTCGGTGGTGGCCCCTGGACCCTCATGAGAGCTTTGTAGCTCTCCAGATGGTCCAGAGGGTCAGTGGTCCCGTCGTAGGGATCCACCTGCGACATGCGGAACCGTTTTGGGATCGGTTCCGCCTGGATTTCTTCAGAGAAAGGGGGGCGGGAGTCGTAGCCCGCCGGGTCTGCCGACGAGTTCTGCAAGTCGGCGAATCGGCGGGCGAACTCCGCTAGCTTGCGCTCATGCTCCTCCAGGCGCCTCTCGGCCTGGCGCCTGATGGCTTCGTCGGTGGAGTCTTCCACCGAGGCTGCGGGTGAAGGGGGCGCCGATCGATCTCGGCGCGAAGTCTGGCCTCGGCGTCGCTTGCTGCGATGCGCTGTTTCGGCCCCATCGGCCGGGGATCGGCTCTCGTGATCCTCCGAACCGGAGTAGTTTCTTTTTGCGGGAGCTCGGTGGCTCCCACGGGGGTTGGAGATGGCCCTCGGATGGGATGGCCTGCCCTGAATGGAGCGCAGGCTCCCATGCTGCCCCACAGCTCGGGCCGCGGGGGTCCCTGGCTGCCGCTGCGTGGCCAGGGACCGCTGCTGATGCTGAAGCTGCCGGACCGCCGAGGTCAAGGTCTGCAGCTGTTGGATGACGGCCGCAAGGGGTCCGTCCGTCGAGGTAGGCTGTGGTGGAAGAGGAGGGGGAGCTGGAAGCTCCCTCTCGGGGCTGTGGGCCCCTGGAGGGGAGTGAACCTCCCCCACACGGCTGGTGGACGCCTCGCGGCCATGAGTGACCACCATTGTCGGAGAGCGCGATACTTGCAGAAAGCTGGCTCCCGCTAGGGTTTGATGTCCTGCTCCCCTTCCTGGCGTGCTAATCTGTTGCCGCTCTCGTCGCCGCGCCCGTGCCTCGGATCTGCGGATCCTTCCTGACCGCCTGGCGAGGGAGCCTCCCTGGCTGCGACGAACCTGCAAGAAGGGGTTAGAAGACCCTGGCCGGGGATCCCGGCGAGGGAGCTCCGACGGTCAAGTCAGTAGACGACGAGAAGGAACAGACTCTCCAAGACGGACCCCCGAAAGGGTTCCAGACTTAGCGAGTTTACTAGTAAGAAAGACGCTCTGGGGACCGGAGATTCGGCCGGGCCTCCTTGCCGAGCTCACGCCGAATTATCCCCTCTCGGGATCTCGGATCTCTCTCTCGGAGCGAGGCCTCTTGCCGCTGCTTCCTCCTTGTCCCCAGGCTTGTTCGCTTACCTTGTCGTCCCCAGATTCCTTCCTTTTATCTCATCTCGTCGGTCGCTTGTCTTCTCCTCCTGGGAGGCTCCCCTCCCCTGTCATTTTCTCTTTTCCCTTTTCGGTGAGGAGGGCTAGGAGGCTTTCTGACCTCGTCCGCTGAGCCCAACAGGAAAAAGGCAAAGACAGAACGGGGGGGGGCGGCGCTGGTGAGGCGGCGGGTCAGACCTCGGGCCCAGTGAGAGCGCTCTCTTTCCCAAGTGTGGGCGCCATCCTTCTATGGGGCTTGTTTTGTCAGAATCGCGCCTCTCGGCTGCGGGACCTGTCGGGCCGAGGCAAATGGTGTTTCGCGTGCCACCGCCCTCCGTACGGGGCGCCGTCTGTGACGCGTATGGCCCGAGGGATGGCCTCGGGGCCTGCACCTCCTTCCCTGGGACCTTCTCCGTACGGGCGGCCTGACCTCGACCGATTTGGACCCGTCTCCGGGGGCCACCTGGCGAAAAGCGAAGGACCAGCCGACCTCGACCTAGGTGGACCCCTCCTGGGTGGACACCTGGCGAGGTGGCAGGAGGTCGCCTGGCTTCAGCCGAGGTGGGCCCGCCTCCGGGGGGGCCACCTGGCGAAGGAGCGAAGGTTCGACCGACCTCGGCCTAGGTGGACCCCTCCTGGGTGGACACCTGGCGAGGTGGCAGGAGGTCGCCTGGCTTCGGCCGAGGTGGGCCCGCCTCCGGGGGGCCACCTGGCGAAGGAGCGAAGGTTCGGCCGACCTCGGCCTAGGTGGACCCCTCCTGGGTGGACACCTGGCGAGGTGGCAGGAGGTTTCCTGGCTTCGGCCGAGGTGGGCCCGTCTCCGGGGGGCCACCTGGCGAAGGAGCGAAGATTCGGCCGACCTCGGCCTAGGTGGGCCCCTCCGGGGTGGGCGCCAAGCGAGGTGGTAGAGGGGCCCCGAACCGAGCTCGACTTCGGCGAGAGCAGCTTGCCTTAGGAAGTCGTCTGGCGGAGTAGTCTTGTCGAGCTCGGCCTTGGCGACGTGGCACTGACTCGGTCAGAGAAACCTCCACGTGGCTCGATCATATTCGGCGGTATCTGAGCCCGGCCACGTCATCGTTACGGCCGTAACAGGCTTGAATAAGATTATTGGATTGTGATAAAAAGACCAGGATGGAAAAAGATTTCAAAAAAAGGGATTTTCAAGTTACGACATCCTAGTTCAGAAGTTACGACACCCTAGTTAAAATATTACGACACCCGATCATGAAACATGAAACTAAATATACTAACCCCTATTACCTCGAGAACCTATCACTTATGGACTGAGTTACGACTCCTAGGATGTCATAACATGGCATGGATGCAAAAAGTTCAGAAATATATGCTGAAACAGTATTACGATATCCCAGTTCAAACACTACGACACCCTAGTTATAAAGCTACGACATTCCTGTACAAAAACTTAAACTGGATATTTTGATCCTCCGTAATAGAAGTATTTCGGTATGCATTGATGATATATGATACCCCCAATATAGTAAAATGCTTCTAGAAAAACTTGGGTATCAAAAAAATCGAAATATGAACAAATCGGTACAAAACAGAAAATGAAAGCTTTTATCCTCCATCATGGGACATTTCAACCGTGCATTGGCTTGAATAAGATTGTTGGATTATGATAAAAAGACCTGGAAGGAAAAAGATTTTAAAAAAAGAGATTTTCAAGTTACGACATCCTAGTTCAGAAGTTACGACATCCTAGTTAAAATACTACGACACCCGATAATGAAACATGAAACTAAATATACTAACCCTTACTACCTCGAGAACCTATCACTTATGGATTGAGTTACGACTCCTAGGATGTCATAACATGACATGGATATAAAAAGTTCAGAAATACATGCTGAAACAGTATTACGACATCCCAGTTCAAACACTACGACATCCTAGTTATAAAGCTACGACATCCCTGTACAAAAACTTAAACCAGATGTTTTGATCCTCCATAACAGAAGTGTTTCAGTATGCATTGATGATATATGATACCCTTAATATAGTAAAATGCTTCTGGAAAAACTTGGGTATCAAAAAAATCGAAACATGAATAAATCGGTACAAAACAGAAAATGAAAGCTTTTATCCTCCATCATGGGACATTTCAACCGTGCATTGGCTTGAATAAGATTATTGTATTGTGATAAAAAGACCTGGAAGGAAAAAGATTTCAAAAAAGAGATTTTCAAGTTACGACACCCTAGTTCAGAAGTTACGATACCCTAGTTAAAATATTATGACACCCGATCATGAAACATGAAACTAAATATACTAACCCCTACTACCTTGAGAACCTATCACTTATGGGCTGAGTTACGACTCCTAGGATGTCATAACATGACATGGATGCAAAAAGTTCAGAAATATATGCTAAAACAGTATTGCAATATCCCAGTTCAAACATTACGATATCCTAGTTATAAAGCTACGACATCCCTGAACAAAAACTTAAATCGGATATTTTGATCCTCTGTAACAGAAGTGTTTCGGTATGCATTAATGATATATGATACCCCAAATATAGTAAAATGTTTCTGGAAAAACTTGGGTATCAAAAAAATCGAAACATGAACAAATCGGTACAAAACAGAAAATGAAAACTTTTATCCTTCATCATGGGACATTTCAACCGTGCATTGGCTTGAATAAGATTGTTGGATTGTGATAAAAAGACCAGGATGGAAAAAGATTTCAAAAAAAGGGATTTTCAAGTTACGACACCCTAGTTCAGAAGTTACGACACCCTAGTTAAAATATTACGACACCCGATCATGAAACATGAAACTAAATATACTAACCCCTACTACCTTGAGAACCTATCACTTGTGGACTGAGTTACGACTCCTAGGATGTCATAACATGAATGGATCCGAAAAGTTCAGAAATATATGCTAAAACAGTATTACGACATCCCAGTTCAAATACTACGACATCCTAGTTATAAAGCTACGATATCCCTGTACAAAAACTTAAACCGGATGTTTTGATCCTCCGTAACAGAAGTGTTTCAGTATGTATTGATGATATATGATACCCCCAATATAGTAAAATGCTTATGGAAAAACTTGGATATCAAAAAAATCGAAACATGAACAAATCGGTACAAAACAGAAAATGAAAGCTTTTATCTTCCATCATGGGACATTTCAACCGTGCATTGGCTTGAATAAGATTGTTGGATTGTGATAAAAAGACTAGGAAAGAAAAAGATTTTAAAAAAAAGAGGGTTTTAAGTTACGACATCCTAGTTAAAATATTACGACACCCTAGTTATAAAGCTACGACATCCCTATACAAAAACTTAAACTACATTTATTATCCCCTCCTACTAGGAATACCTATAACCTGTGAACTGAGTTATGACTCCCAGAGTGCCATTAACTTTCTCTAACTACCAAAACAGTTGGTGTAATAAATCAACTATAAAAAGAAAACTAAAAAAATGTTTTACTTCATGTTGGAGAAGACATTTTATCTTGAACGTATAGAAGAACTCTTCGGTGGCTTATTCCAAACTCGGATCAAAAGAAAGGAAGTCTTCGGTGCCTTATTCCAGCCTCAGACCAAAACAGAGTACTTTTTCAGATAGAAGAAAGAGGTTGATTTCTGCAACAGAACTCTCAGAGCAGATTTTAGCACGAGAGAGATTCTTCTTCAACCTTTATTGATTTCTTGGATAAAAACCAGAGCATGTTTCAGAATGTTTCAGGCTGAAAGATTTCCTTAAATCCAAGCAAGATGGCGGGTAAAATGAGGCTGGAGGAAATAGGCTAGATGAATATTTCAAATAAAAGCTGAATCCTATTTAATGCTAGTCACGCTCAAATTAAAACCTGTTATACCCCTCTCGTCATGCCATATCCCGTCCCATCGTCATGCCACGTGGTGCCAGCGTGGACCAATAGCCGCGTGCGGTGCGGGCCAAGCTTGATTTGCTGCACCGCACGTGGTGCACAAAGAATTACTCTAAGAGTAAATAGGGACGGACCGCCGGGGACAGCCCATTTTTCCGTAATCTTCCCACGGGTATTTTTTTATAATTTTTTTTATAATCTTCTAATTTTTTAAAAATTTTAGATATTTAATTCTTTAAAATTTCTCTTTTCATCTTAAAAAAATTTAAAAATATTGATAAAAAAATTCAAAAAAAAAAATCAAAATCCACGAATCTTTCCAAAAAAATCTTTAAAAAAAATTGATGAAGAACTTATTTGTGGCGACCCAATCACAAACCTCATCTACCGTACCCCTCCATCGAAGCCTTCTCCAATCTCCAAACCCCATCCATCAACCGTCACCGATCGACTCCTCTCTTCCCCAACCGCCAGTCCCTTCACATCGTCTCCTTCACTCTTTTTCTCATCGAGTCATCAACTCCTCCTCTTTTCCTTAACCGGTAACCGTTGTGACGCCGTCCTAGCCCATCACTGTTCCCGACAGGCCACTCGCCACCGATGGCCAATCCCACTCACCACAGTCAAATCCTCCTCTTTTCTTCAACCAGCAACCATCGCTCTTATCCGGCTACCCACAGCCAGCTGCCAGCTCCTTCTCTGTCCAAAACTCCTGTCCATGATATGATACTAGAGTTTCATGCTTTCATCTATATTTGACTTGGTATATATCATGATATGTTTTTTAATTATTTATGATATGATATCATATTTTTTTGGATCCTACCGAAGAACTTAGTGTGCTCCCCCCGTATAAGTAAATCCAGTATAATTACTTCGAAATTTCCATTCCTTTAGGTAATATTCAACACAAGATGCATAGATTTGGATAATTTTTGTTAACGATGGGAAGTGAGTTAAGGACCTTTTTAACTGGACCAGTATCTTAGCAGTATTTTTTGTTATATATTCATAAATGCTATGTTGGTGGGAAGCGGTCACATCAAAATGGAAGAGAACGGAGAAAAAAATACTATGCAATTTGAAAACGCTGATATCATTTACCTGGATAATTTGGTTGTGTGTAATATTTGCAGCACAACCACCTCTTTAAGCTGAGGAAAAACCGTGACAATAATAATAATAATAATAATAATAATAATAATAAATCGAGGGAAGGAAAAAGGCGAAATCATAGCCAGTTATTCCAAAATGTGCCGGCCGGGATTGTAGGATTGACAAGGCCTGGATTGTAGAAGCAATTCCTTATATTAAGGATGGTTCGATTTACCGAACACTTAACCCCCACCCCTTTTTTTTTTTTTTTGTGGGCATGGGCTGATAAAAACTTTACAAAATTAATATAGAGGAAAGCTATGAAAACGACCAGGTTTTCTATTGATGAAATTTTGACTATGGAGGAAATAGTGTTTTCCAGGTACATGTTTTGGGTGAAGGCATTTAATATGAGGTTACAGGCATGAAGTGGACATATATCCATTGCAGCATTTCTCTACACATACTTGGTGTGAGTATTTCCATGGTCCCCGGGTGTTTGTTGGATCTGAAAAGGATGTGGAACTTCCCCATCACTGGCATATGGATTTATCCTTAATTTATTTTTTTGTTCGTTCATTTAAGTTACCTGCAATACTTTTTTTTAGGGAAAAATTATAGAAAATTTGAACACTTCCAATAAAAAATCTTAAGAAAAAATTACATAAACACTTTTTTTTTTTTTTTAATTTCGCTTACAACCTTTCAACTTTAAAATATATCAATTAAACCCTTCAAATTACTGAACTATTTCAATATGGCCTTTTCACCTATCTAACTGCCAACGACATTACGTTGTCCTTTGAAAAGAGGAAAATGTTCATCTTTATTTTGAAATGATCTTTCGATGGAGGCCCTTCGAATTTCAAGGATGATTCATGTAGCATCCTTTGCAATTCTGGTCTATTTCAAGTCTCTTTTGACGAAATTTTGGTGACAACCCCCATCCTACTCTACGTTCAGGTTGAGCAAGTCTCTCATTTTTCATGCATGAGCATGATAGCTAGGACTGGCCCGGGCTATACTCCTAACCGAGCTCGGTTCAAAAAAAATTTCGGGCTAGACTTAGGCTTAATTTATTTTGAAAAAATCATGCCCGAACCCAGCCTTGGGCTTGTCAAACTAAAGATAAAATGATAAAATGAAATTCTTTTAACTACCGGTACGAATTCCAAAAAAAATCTAAAATGTTAAAATCCTAAAATCTATCAAGATAGCGGGCCGGGTTGGAGCCGAGCCTTTTTCCGGTCGGGTTCATGTCGGGTCGGCCAAGGGAGAGCCCGAGCCTGGCTCAAAAATTAAATGGGTTTTATTTTTAGGCCCAAGCCCGGCTTAATCTACTTCGGACAGGCCTGAACCCAGTTCCAGCCCTAGTGGTAGCCTCTCAAATCCTTCTATCCATCTACCGTGAAAGGCTTATTTCTTCTTTGACCGATAATACCTCTTTCTCCATCATTTTTCCTTATAATATTATAATTGAGGTGAATATTATATTCTTGTTTGTCTCTTTAGTGGCTGACCTAAAAGATATTGGTCATGAACCATAATTCTAGGATTATTCTTTTGGTATTTCACTTATGATGCAGTAAAGCCATTGAGTTTTGTTTTGTATTATGGCTTTTATTCCAATTTTGTTCCATTGAAAAGTTTTTGTGGTCTCTTTGTGTAGATATATTGTGATCTTATTTTTGTGTTGCATGTACATGATAGATGGGTTCCACCTGAAGCATTGAAATGCTTATGCCATGCTCTTTTGATTGTACAATAAAAGCATTGAAATACCAGTGCATAGTGAATTGATATTTTTAATATTTTAAAATCTACAATGTACAATAAAATATTCAGTGCTTCATTTTTATTGTACAATAGAAGCATTGAAATACCAGTGCATAGTGAATTGATATTTTTAATATTTTAAAATGTACAATGCATAATAAAATATTCAGTGCTCCATAGGCTGATGTTCACTTTCTTAAGCATTATTTTTTAATCTATTGTTTGAGTTATTCCTTGTATAGAGATGGATTCTGATTTCTTTACTGTAGAGATCTATTATGGTGAATCTTTCAAGTACCATACAAGCTATCATTATAGTGAGGGCAGTATAAAGTACTTTAATAACTGTGATAGAGATTCAGTATCACAGAGTTAGAAAACATAATAGATCAGTTAAGGTACACAAATTGTATCCATTTTTATTATCTCGTACCTGGACAAATATTAGAAAATAGATTGAGGGAATTAAGACGTGATGCTGATATATTGGAGATGTTGGCTTCCATGTGAGATACTGACATGGTGCAGGTATATGTGGAGCACCAAGCCGATGCAGTAGATATTCCTTCCTTGCAAATTGGCAATGAGAGCCTAATGGTGCATATCTTGGTCATTGGGGTAGAGATGCCTGCCAAGCAAGATACAATTGTATCAACACCAAATATCCAAATAAAGAAATTGGCAGTAAAAAGGGTTGGTAGTTTTAGATTTAAAGCTGATGAGAAATTGAAAGGGATTATAGCTACCACTATAGGTCTATAATTGGTAATGAAAGTAGGAGCAATGAATCACTTAGTCAACTAAGTGATTTAAATGACGATGATGTCGATCTATTTGATGATTATGTAGATAGAGATATTATTAAGGAGTTGAGATCTTGGGTACATTATTCTTTTGTTAATAGGGATGCTGGTTTTTTTGAAAAGGAGCAACCCTGGTAGGGAACCAAAGATTAGTAGTAGCTCCCACTCCACAGCTTGGGCACTGATAGTGATTTAGATGCTGGGATTCGAGGTTCTAATTATTCTAAATTTAATGAATCCACGAATGTTAAAAGAACTACCAAACTTTCAGTTGGAAGAACTTTTAGCAATGCTGCACAGTTCAGGAAGATGTTGCTGCTTTATAGCATATAAGAGGGTTTTGATTATATATATAAGAAGAACAATGCCAATCAAGCTACTACTATATGCAAGCTTGCATGTGGGTGGAGGATTCATGCTTTACCAGTGTAGAGGGAGATAACCTATCTAATAAAGATCTTCCAACCTGTACATAGCTATGGATGGCAATTTGAGAATCACAATGTCGCATTCAAGTATCTAGTGGAGAAGTACCTTGACGAGATTAGAAGTGATATAAAATGGAGTGTCAAGGACTTCCGAGAGAAAGTTAGGAGGGATGTGAATGTCTCTGTATCAAGGGCATAGTGCTACAGGCCAAGAGTAGAGCATTGGAGATTATTCAGAATAGCCACAGAAAGAAGTATGCCCATTTTTGGGAATACTCTCAGATCATCGATCAGACAAACTAATCTTGGAAGCATAATGTTGATAGATGTTAGTTGGCCTAATGAGAGTAGTAAGTCCATGTCTAGGATGTTATATTG